>OX424575.1:25023061-25238323 GCA_949152435.1 Gastracanthus pulcherrimus | reverse complement strand
AGGGCAACTTTGCTTAAGTATTTTTGATTGAATGTTGGTTATGTGTTACCTATTTCTCCATGTAAGTGCGAATAATAACGCGACTGATCATATGAAGGTCCATATAACTAATTTAAAGAAATTTTTCACCTATAAAAGTAACTTTTTAATAGTGGCCGGAATTGTACCGAGGCTGACCGGTATTACCCTTTGATAAGGAGTAAATCCAGTCAAAATTCTTTTTTTTATTTCGTCTTATAGCTTCAATATCTTACATTTTTATATTAACCCAATACGAAATATTTAAAGGTAATGGTTTGAACTAACAGAATAATTATTTAAAGTTAATAAAAAACAATTTGAAAGTGGAAATAACAAGCACGTTTGCTTAGGTGACCGGCAATATCCCATTCTCCCCTAATCATTCGCTTTTTCCTTACATTTTGTTCTTTCCACCAACAACTTTTAATTATGCATCTAATCGTATATTATACTTTTAGACTTTCTGGATTGGTTTACAATGACTTACATGGCACTCTGTAAGTTCATAATTTTATTAATTCCTAGCGTCTAAAGCAGAGTCTACCTACATATCCTTATTGATAGTTCAATAAATAAATTTAGGATGGCACGCATAATAAATTTAGGTTATTAGTTTATTTTAATATTTTCTACACTCAGAAGGAAACCGCCCAAGGTGTCCGCCTCCGATTTTCCTGAATTTTTGATATGTTGTAGAGGATCGAAAAATAAGAGACACGTATTTTTTATGAAATGAAACAAAATGGAAAATACTTTTTTTTGAATGAGTTTTTTGATAGTCATTTTCTAAAGATATTCTTTCAAGAGCTTTTTTTTTATTTTGTACCAGCTGGGTATCTTGGAGCACGGTATCTTGAACCACTACTCTGTAATACGTCTTATTACATGTATAAAATAACCGAAATGTAAAGTTGCAATCAGCTGATCAGCAAGCAATGTTGATAGCGATGTCAGAGGCGATGTCACCCCCATATGCTGATTCTTATTGACCTTCATAGCTTTTGGATTCATCTTCGTATTTAGCTATCATCAGAAATTTCACAAGAGATAATGACGCCGAAGAAATAAAAGCAAAGTATGTGTGTATGTATGAGGTTGTGAGTTTGTGTAATTAAAATCGACTAATTTATAATCGACCCCCGACCCAACGTACAAATTATGATGGATTTATGATTTATTAAAAACTTGGTTTTCTAACTTCATTTATCACTGCATCCTTACTATTTTTATAGGTTCTTCTTATTCTACTTATTCCACGTTTACCTCTCGATATCTCAATTTTCACTACCTCGCCACATCACCCCCCCCCCCCATACTATCTATCCCACTTCCTCTTCGCCATCATCTCCTCTCCCCCTTTCCCTCTCACCCTCCAGATCTTTCCCATCCCCTATCCGTCTCTTTCCAACCGACTGTGCAAAGCCGCTACAGCAAACCAAGAGCGAGCGAGATATAGACAACGAGCGATCGCACGAGTAGAGGCGGCCAGGCGAAGTTCGATCGCCCTCGTCCACCTAATAACGCCCAGGTCTCCCCCTGATTTACATGATTGGATCGGCGTTGCGAAATTGAAACTGGCCGTACAACGCTCGCTCTCCTGCAGCTCCAGCCCGTTCTTGTACCGAAATGGAGATTCCCGGGGAGGGACGACGACACAACGTCGCGCGTGCATATAGCGGAGGAGAGAGAGAGAGAGAAAGCGAGAGGCTGAATATGTACGATTCCTTGGGTAAGGAATTACCGTCGTCGATGTCTCCTGTGCCGGCCGTAGAACGAGTGCGCGCGCGCACTGTATTCTCGTCTGGGATCTCCCTGGATTTGGATTATCCGATGGATGTGTGTCTGTGTGTGTTTAGGTGGATGTAAGGATGGTTGAAGTACGATTATACGGAATTGTGTATGGTCTCTCGTGGGATTGGATTCCATGTGCTGGTCTATTTTCGAAAGTTTGCTGCTTGTGTTTGTGGGTGAAATGGTGAGAAAAATGTTGTAGCGATTGATTGATTATCTTGTTTATGAATTTGAAATGATGGAAAGAATTGGATATGTATTATTGCACTGGAAAAAGCAAATGTATAAATCAAGTGTTCAGTTCTGGTAACCCAGCAATACATTTTTCATCTGCAGATATGATGAGCATCTGTACAATATCATTATCGCAACTTTAAGATATCTTATGTGTTTGCTGGGAATAAAGCCACCACTACTGGAAAGGTAGTTTGTAATATGCTTACAATGTAAGTAATGTAATTTTCAAGACTCATGTGTAATTTTACATTATTTTGAGATTAGGTGAAAAATACGCTATCTGAAATAATTGAAAGAATAGCTGCTATTCACTCGATTTATTTTCTATTATACTTTAACTTTTATAACCGACTATTGCACGAGTTTCAGAAATGTTCTAGTTTTTTATTTCTAGTTTAATTCAATGTTGAAGCTGTAATTTTACGTAGAAAGGTTGAATTATACTATACTGAATACTGTTGTTTCAAACTCAGCAGATATTGCTTTATTTCCAACACTTAGCAGTTGAACTTTACATATATGATAAAATTTTCAATTCAATGTACTTTCTTAAAAAATATTAATTGATATGGTGTATAAAAGTTAAGACTATCATTGACAATGATCTTTTCATAACAGTAGGCATAAAGTGCACAATTTTGTAAAAACTTTTACTGTGTAAAAAATCGAAAATCATGCATTTGACGATCATAACTAGTACAATTGTAAGATTTTTAACCGTATTATTTATACCTATAGCAAGTTAAACATCGTAATCTTTCATTTGAGACGTGCTAGATATTAAAGAGAGGATTGATTCCAAAATTACGGGCAATATTGAATCAGAGTAAGAATTAGATGAATAATTTTGACAATCTTGCAATTTATTTCTGTCAAAGGCTTTTATTCTGTTGTATTTCCACTGAAATAAATTTGAAAAAACTACCATGTTTGTAAAGTTTCGCCGACATACTTGTGAATATCAAACAAATTCTAATAATGTCAATTTGTACCGTTTTTTCGAACAAATCCACATCAAGCAAACTACCCCCCAAAAAAGGAGACTTTGCACTGCCCACGAGCAAAAGAAAAAGACACAGGTAAATTAAGGCTATCGAGAGGTAAAGTAAAGCTGCACAGCGTATATATCCAGCGGAGAGAAAAGAGAATAGACTCTCCTCTCGCTATATCCCCTATCTCCGTTCATCTGCCTTTCTCTCTTTCTCTCGTCCTGCAAGAGCCAAGCCAGCCAGCCAAGAGAAGAGAAAAGACAGAGACAGAGAGATTAGTATGCTCGTATCTGCATGCCGCAAGATCGTATCTGCAGGCTGCGCGGAGCCCTTTGTGGGCTTTTTGTTTGTGTGTGTGTGCGCGCGCGCACGAGCCAGCAGCTCGCGCATACGCTATTTATGCGAGCGTCCTGCTCCTTCTTCTTCTCCTTCTCCTTACCTCCGCTTCTTCTTCTTCTTCTTCTTCCTCTCGTACCTCCTGCAGACGCAGTGGAGAAAAAGTCTGTGAAGCTGAAGCTGGAGCTCGCCTTTTTAAAAGATTTGTTTTATGCAAACGTGCCGGTAACTTTTTCTTTACTTTCGTTGCAGCGTGGCGCAACACTTTATTATTCGTGCGCGACGCGAAAATAAATAGCGATATTAATATCGAATTTATCGGCTTCGACAGTCGTATACGTATATATATATACGCGAGTTTCTTTGTTTATTTGCTTTCGAGCGCGATGAGGTATATACGAGAGGTTTCCGTTCGTTTCTTTTCTTTCTTTTTGTGTTTTTACAGACGAGGAGAATCCTCGATCTTATATATACTTCCTTCCTTTTTTTCTTGCGAGATGCGCGAGTGTGTGTATGCGCGCGCGGACGAATATCAATTACTTCCGTTGATTTCCGAAGGTGGATTTATATTATGGAGGCGCGCGCGCGATCGCGGCGACGATAAAGGAGTATAACCGGCGAGTGTATTCGGAATTTCGCGCAGAATCTTATATGCGGGATTAAAGCGCGGCTTCGAGGTTTCTTTTTTTGCTTTGGTTGGCTTTATCGAGGATCACTTGTAAGTGTGTTGTATGTGGGAGATTATCGTTATTTATTTTGGGGGTTCGTGAAGTAATGATGATATTCGGTGTTTGGCTGATGATTTGTGAGTAATTTCGTTTTGCTATATTTTGCGTTTTATATGTCTTTTTATGACGAATGATTACAGTTAGTATCATTCTATGTTATAAAGAATAGAATAATTTATAATAAAGATTTCATCGTAAAAAATATGACTTTGTTTATTAATTAAGTAAATTATCACTTAGCTTTATACAATAGATATGAGTATTTCTTATTTTCTACCTATGTCATTTTCTTTGGCACTGCTTAATTTTTTGCTTTTGAAACTATGCATAGTATCAGTGGTGAGTATGAGTTATAACATAATACAAAATAAGGGTCTGACTTCTATTGGCTGAATCTATGTATCGATTTCAAACATGTACCTAATCTTCAATGTCTTTTTAGAGACATCGCAATCCTCATCGTAATCTTTAAAACGATTTTATGTATTGAATAAACTTTATTCCATGCATAACTATTCCGATAATGGTTAATAGTTGTTCGTAATTATTTAAAAGTTTGCTCGGTAGGTAATATTCCATAGATTATTTATCTACAAATATTTAATCTATCAACAATCACGCTTCCACCTTTCACGACAGCTACCAAAACAATACCGAACTTCTGCAGCTCCCAATCTCCAATCGATCTCTAGTCATATTCGTGGTTCTTCTCAAAAGGACAGATCCCCAAGAAATTGCGCAAGAAACTCGCTCAAAACGTCGCCGGAACAAAAGACAGCCGCACGACAATGCAAAACCGAAAAGAAAACCAACCAAAGCACACGAATAACCAATAACGAGTAAGATGAAAAGACAAAAGAGCGAGAGAGAGAGAGAGAAAGAGGAAGTCGAAAGCCTTGTCCCCGACGTCGGCGGTCCCTAATCCCCACTATGTGTGCCAATTATACCTCGTCCACTGGGCACCACTGGGGCGCCGCGGCTCATGCAAATTGGATCTTGGTCGCGCCATTGTGACCGCGCGACACTCGTAATTTTGCCGAGGAAAACGCGCGTGCTCGATCGAGCGATCTGCAGCCGCAATGAGACACGCGAAGGAGGAAGGAGATGCTGCTGTTGCTGGAGGATGAAAAGAAATGCGGTAAGGGGGGCTGCTGGGCTTTGGAGGAGGAGAATGCTTTTTGTGGACATCTGTAGGTATCTAGATGTCTATGTGGTTGTCGGTGGAGCGATACATGCAGCGGGATGATTTGGATTTTCAAAGTTTGCTTGGAGTCGTGTGGATTTGGGATTCTTGCGTTTCATACGTTGTTTATTGATTTGTTTATAGCCTTAAAAATACGCTTAGATCTTACTACGACAACATGACAAAGATGATTGTATCTGGCCAGATTGCCTAAAGCTTAGTTAAAGTAATGAAATGTGTTACATTTAACATTTATCTATATCATTTCATTATTTTTAACCGATTCCGATACATACATATATTTGCTTTTGATTAATGATTGAAGAATGAAAAATAATGACGAGCCATATTGGCTGATTACTTTCAAAACTCTATACAATTACCCTATATGCATATTTTCAAATAAAAAATTTTTTATGTTAGTTTCTATGCTATATTTTGATATCCAACCGGCCCAAATAAAATTGAATGCTCAAAGATATGTGGGCCTTACTCGATACATTTACTTTATCAAAATATACAACAGACTATAGAGGATATTATTACAATTAAACAAAGATATAAATAAAAAAAAAGAAAGCTTTTATGACCAAAATTGACCCTTCTATCGTCAATATGATGATGACAGGTTACGCGCGTACACCGATCACCTTCGAAATTTCCATTCCGCCCATAGCTCTCAACCTAACGAACCACCCATCGCTTAAATATCGAACTTTAAATCGCCATTAAATCTCCAACAATACATAAAAATAAAAGAATACTCCACTCACCGCGTGCGATTGACTTCGGCATATCAATTACTCGTGAGAGCTGCGATAAAACCGACTGTACGCCCGAAGCGCGAAGAGCGGCACTTGAAATGCGAGGCACCGCGAGCGCGTCATCGACTCCGAAAGCCAAGACAATTCAACGCTCCGCGCGTCTGTTGGACCGATTCCAAATCCGTATCGCGTATCGTCCAAAAAATGCACGAATGGCCGCGCGCTAGCGCCTGTATTCATCCTCGTCGCGAGATCGCGAAGCCCCACGACAAGTATAATCCACTGACAATCGATCTATTCATCCGTAGGAGTGTACACGCGAATCGATCAACCTCGAGCCGATCGTCCACACTTGCATTCTCATCCGTGTGAAATTCGAAAAGCAGCCCACGTACGGGGCATTATAAAAAGCCCGTGCGAAGGTTAAGCGCGCGGCTAATCAGCAATCCGTGCGATGCGTCCTTTGCTTTGGTGAGAAGGAGGAGGAGGAGTTATGAGTCGATCCTCGGCACGTAGATCTGTGAAATTGTGGCGCGTCGGTCTGGATGTGAAGCTATGCTCGCTGAGACGTTGTACAGGGCGATCGCGACGCTCATTCGTAGGCGCGACGCGGATGGAGAATGACATACTTAGCGCGGCTCGTGACGCGAGCGTTGGACATTTAGAGGAGGATGAATGTCGATTTGGAGGGACGTGACGGCGTAGTGGGGGGTTTTTAACTGCGAGAGATTTTATCTTGTATCGACTTGATTTGATTGGGATTATTTCAGTATTATTCTTATGTTGCTTTATAAGAAACAATTGAAATTGACAATCTTACGTGCACATGAAATGTTACACGATTCATTGTTTTGTTTAAAGTAACCAATCAATCGCGATGTTAGTTATGCAAATTTAATTAATATAATTTGTAACGTATAAGGTGTAACTAGGAACAGCAAAGTCAATTTTTATCACTGAATCCTAAAGAGCAATCTAAAAAACACTCTTGTATGAAGTTTTATTAACGTTAATCAACATTAAATAGTAGGTATAACTTTATCTCAAAGTTCAGTTAGAATTTTGAATATAATTTGCGTTATATACCATTCAGGAGGATTAACTAGGATACTACGAGTACGTCATTCCAATTTACACTCTACTTCCTAACATATTTTAGTAACGACATTAACGCACTTTACACACTACAAACCACGCAGTACAATCCCATCATTACTTATCAAATCCCATCATCACCCATCAAAATCTCGAACCACATACATCACCGTTACCCACCGGCCATTTCCGCTCTTGATATAGCCTCGTTAAATTCCACCGATCGTCCGAAACACCACCATCACCACCAAAAATCCAACAAAGAACTACTACGCGGCAGACAAGCACGCGCATTCCCCAAAAAAAGCAAGCTTCGCAACGGCCTCTATAAAAGCCATATCCACGCGCACGCGCGCTCTTCATTGCCCGTGCAATAAAGTCATCGCGAGTTCCCGCCATGCGCCGCGAATAACGGAGAACAGAAAAAACAAACAAAAAAACAGCGGACAATCCGACCGCCCCGAGCGTTTTATGGGCTCATTCGCGCGCGCGCGCACATGGGGCCGCAGCTGCGAGTTTCCCCGCGCGCGTTGTCTTTCTAATTCGCTGTCGCACCGCGGTGCGGCGTATAATTGCGCTGAAGCGCCGCGGCGGAAGAGGGTTGACTGCACACGGATTTTGTATTAGGTGGATGGGGATGGTAGCGTGCGGATGCTGGTAATCGGGAGGTTTTGACGGTGTTGATGAGGTTTGGGGAATGTTTCGTTATGCCGGTTTTCGGGGTGCAGTGGGATGGTCTGTAGCAAGCGCGTATAGCGTTTGTGGGCTGTAGAGTTTGAAATTACAAGGGATTCGTTTGATATTTTTCATTGGATAGTATAGTAGTTGGAAGAGAATTTTTGGTGTTAGAAGGTTCACAGTTTTTGTTGAAATTCTGTTAATTATAGGAATGATAAGTATTTCTTTTTTAATTCACATTTTTATACTCGTAGTTTTGCAAAGCTATTAATAGCTTGTATCTTAACGATAGTATTTAACAATTGTAAATTTACTATTTCATTTTAAGCAATAGCAGACTATGCAAATGTTGCAAAAAAGCTTATTGCGCTTTTGATGAATTTTACGTGGCGACAGACACGCTAGTTCATATAAAGTCTTAACCTTACCCTGGAAGAAAATTATCTAGTTTTATTGAGGTCTTCGATTATTTCCATGCTAAACTAGATAGATCTACATAGTTCTAGATTAATTTTCCACCAGGGTACTTTAATACTTTATCAAACTGCGCGCCAGCGCCATGCGGAAAGTATGCGCGGCGGGATAAATATACTACGATATTGAGGTTCTGTCGTCTGCTAGAGCTCCTCCGGAACTCTACGCTTTTGCTTCCGCTGCGGTCTCTCTCCGCGACTGCCGGCGCTATCTTGACGAGGCTCGCACAAACTCGCGTACGCGCTGTAGTAGAGCATTCTTCTGATTAGTCCGTACAAGCGCGCGGCATCTGAACATATGATGTACAGTAGCGCGGTGATTTTATGTTTAAATTCAAACAATCTCATGCACAACTTTTATTCTAAACAATGGGAAAATACTTAAATATAATTAACAAACTACTTCTATTCAATGCAACATTGTTTAACTTAACAATACGAAATTGTTTTACTGACGGTCATTTATTTATCTAAATATGTATAAATGTAAATTCGCAATATTTTCTACGGGATTGCCGTTAGAAATTGTGCAAATTTCTCTTCATAATGCTACTGTTATGACAATAATGCTATTGACATAACAAATTAATAATAATGATCTTGAATCATTACGGGACAAAGTTTATTAATTTTAAAATTAATTTTAAAATTCTTATAGTTTAAAAAAAGAAGTGAAATCTCTAAAAATGACCTTAAAAAAGTAAAAACTCTGATTTGTAACTGGATAGGATTAAAAAATAGATTGAATTCAAATGAAAAGCGCGTAAATTATTAAACATAAACATATACGAGTTCACTATAATTACACCAGCTGCCATTAACATACGAGCCGAATTCTTCACTGCTTTGCCTATCCAACTCAGATTTTTTTAAATAAAACATATATAGAATTTGACGTAGGTTCAGTGTATACACTCGCATTATCTCGGTATTACTCTTTCTTAGCTTTGAACCATAAGAGGAATGTTTATGTATAATAACTAACGCGCTTTTCATTTAATTCCATCCTTTCTTTTAATCCTATACGGTAAACTTAGAAATATTTAGTGAAATGCATGCTAGTTTTAGACGCATAAAAATGTCGACTTGGATCAAGTGAGGGAAAGAATCTTGTGGTCCCAGCAATTTACGTGCCACCGCTTATTACTACTTGTAAGTTGAAAAAACTACGGGACATTATTTATCATAAAGAATTATATATTTGTTATTTTGTTTTCAAACATTTAAGTTTATCATACTTTAAGTAATCTGCGAATGGAAAAATACGTCCAGGTCACCCTAGGGTCTCCTGGTCACTAACTTCGAAAAACGACTTCTATCGGTGATACATCAAATTATCCACAGCTGACGCCGCATACACACTTTCAAACTAAAAACTTCGGAATAATCAATCTTAAGTTCATATTGAAGTCCGCTGTATCTCGGTTACTGACGATGGGTTCAACCCATTCTGAGGATCCACAACGAATTCCCGGTAAAAATAGAAACTTAAACGTTTGCTCGTCAACAAAACCTCACATCTCTCCCAGCACCATCCACAAACCACTCAACTCAACAAACCCCACGCCCCCATTCAAGTCCCAATAAATCCCCTCAACGTTACACCTCCCCCCTTAACAAAAAACCCCACCTTTAACGCACCGCCTCGCCCTCCGCTCACGCAGCTCTAATTAGATCAGCGCGAATCGCCGCCACGTGAAACCTCCTTCCCCCCAATCTCACCGCACACCCGTACACCTATATACCTGTATACACACGCATGCGGGAGGGGTATAGGCGAGGGGGTTAATACGGTGTGATGCACGAGCGACGCAGCGCTGCGGCCGCGGCCGCGGCTGACCGCACGCCAGATGCCCGGCGGCGTGGCCCGCAAAAATCTGTGTAGCTGTAGCTGCTGTGTAGCTCTCGCACCCCCGCGCACGGTGTGTGTAGCCGGTGTCTCCTGTATATGGTCGAGGCCGCAACGCGACCACTCGCTCCTCTTGTTGCCAGCGGTGGCGCTGGTGTAGGTTGGCTGATGGCAAAGGGTCGAAGGGGAGCATTCGGAGCTGAGAGAGATAGTTGCGAGGGAATTTTTTGAGGTTTTGTTTTGGGGTTGTTTTTTTTGGTAGGGGTGGTTTTGAGAATGAGGAGGAGTGACGTTGTGAGGTGGTTTTTTGGATTTTTTGCTTTTGTTAGGCGCAGAATTGAATGTGGGTGAGTTTTGGGCGATAGGTTTGGTGAGATTTAGGGGTAACAGTGGCGCATAAACTTGTGCTGTTTGCGTTCTTATGTTTATCCAATGTTACTATACATTTTCCTTGTATGTATAAGGTATAATCTTGTACCATCAAAACTGATAAGTAACTCTTTTCTTTATTTATTAATTCTTTGAAATAGAGTATCGAGCCGTATTAATAAAGCAATTAAAGAATAATTTATCTTACGTTTGCTGCTACCAAGGTTTAACCATAAGATTTAAGATTATAATATAATTCCACTTTTCTTAATTGTGAGAAAATGAAGAAAATTGTATAGTTTATCTAATGGTTTAAATGGTATTAAAAAAGAATATTTTTGTTTAGGTTGGAGTGCCTTTCCAATAGTAGGCTATCAGTATATTAATTTGTCCCCAATAATGCAATAAGCAATTTGTAATAAGTTCCTAATTGTTACAATAAATAAAAATATTAATAAACATTTCAAAACCAGGTATTTAGAAGTAAAATCCAGTGCCATCAATGCTATCAATAAGAAATTCAAATAGTGAACGAGCAGATATCACATTGTCGTACATCAATGACAATCATTAACGAACAAAGTCTTTCATTTATGCTCAATATATCCCATGTACATATACTTAATCATCCTAAAGAAAAAGACGAAACCAATTACAACTGAAAATCCAAATTTCAAATCCATATCCATAATAACGCACTCATGCGTAACCAGCTATACAAGAACCCAAAGCACCTTCAACGATCTATAAAAGTAATCCGCACGTACCGCAATATCGCGTACGCGTACCCCACGATCCAACGCAATAAAGAAAGACGCGCGCGTAACGTTCGACAACGATAATCCGCAAAAATCAGCCTCTCGCGATGACTAATAACAGCGCGGGCCTTTCGATCTCGATAATGGGCCTGATGGAGTAGCCTACTAACGAACGATTTTTTAATGAACAATATAAAGGCCGCGCGGCCAGAGGGAACTCCGGGAGAAAGAGAGGTGAAGGTTTGATCGCCAGGTAGCGGCATAAGCAAGAGTCGAGCGTCTTTATAGCGTCCTGGGATCTTATATTCTGGGTAATGGGTGGAATGATGCCGCCTCGACGAGTGTAATGCATCGCGGGATCGATACTTATGCCGCGTGCGCGGTAATTGAAATGGCGGCTGTTTCTTTGAGAATGCGTGTTTTAGATCGATTGAGGGGTTTCTTGTCATTCACACTTTTAGAATGTTTTTGAGGTTGAAGTATTTGAAAGAGAGAGATGTGATATTCATATGTAACGTCGGTTATTTTTATAAGTCAATAGTTTAACTAGTATTGAAAATGCAAAAGTTCATCACCTTATTAAAATGCCACTTTTATTTCTTTTGTTAGTTGTGTTCATACGGTATTTTTTCTTGTAAATCTACTTCTGTTAGATTCAATACAATTTTCATTCTTATCACTGCTTTGGTGTACATAAACGTTTTAATTCTGTTTTTTCACTAAGATCTTATAGCTACATGACCCGTCTATCTTAAGCTGCGCGATTTATTTATATCACTCTAATAATAATATATTAGGTGTTTCATATAGTAAATCTACCTTATAATTATGTGGTTTCTAGTTTCTGATATTCTCCACTTTTATAGTCCTGTTTTGCTCCACTTATATTTCTACACATCATATTTTTGGATATTCTAAATTTATTTTCTTTACATTTTGTTAGAGTCCATATTTTACATTGTACAAAACCACGAATATTATTTGGTTTATAAATTCTAATGTTTAAATTACGTAATAACTGAATAGCTGAGTTTTTATTATTTTTTAACACAGCGATAACGAGCATTTCCTGAATGTAATATTTCCTTAATGTATTTTTTACTTTATTTCTACTGTTTATTATTGTACACTGAAAGAAGAGAATCGCTCAGTCGGCTAGATTCTGGCCGAGCAATCAATACACAATTTGGATGTCATAGTAACGACTCAGTATTGCTACCACAGCTATACTCTTATAGTTAAGAGAACAATATATCGGTTGGCGAGACGATTACAATATATTTTTATTCTAATTATAATATTTAATACCACTAATATATGATTATAATTGGTTTTATATTCAAAAGAATCTTTTAATATATGAAAATACAACATGAAAATATAAAAAAAATCACAAAATTAAGTTTCTACATCGTCATTCTCAAATAATTTTTTAATAAATTATCTTAAAAAGATCATAAATATAGAATAATGAAGTACATTTTATATTTAAATATAAAGTTAGTGAGTATTAAAAACTCTTACTAGTTCATAGGTTATGCTTCGTTGAATAGTATAATATTGTAGCTGATATAGCTGGAAATTTGCCAAAAGGATTTTTCCTTATGCAATTAATACAAGGACAGAAAGATCGTGTGGCTACAATCATGTTTCAATGCAGTGAAATGCTGATAAGTACCACGTTGCCAAGGGGTATTTGGTTATGGTTACGGTTTTATCAAGTATCCTAAACAATTATTAGAAAATAACAACTTGTATTGTGTTTGATGAACTAATGTAGGAAAAAAAAATTTAAATAAATTTTATACATTTATACAACACATTGTTAACGACAGGAATTAATTGCATAATTACTTCTAAATACTTTAAAAACATTTAACGCCAAAGCTTTATACGTAAAGCTGTCACAGCAATCGGTATTGCTCTAGGAGCAATATCGATTATCAAGGTAACGAACGAAAGTATATTCAGTGTTATAATGATAGGAAAGCGATTCTCTTTTTTCAGTGTACCGAGTTATTTCTTAATCCACGTATTTTGTTTTTTTTCGCCTACTGCTATCAGTAGAAGTTCCGCAATTTGTTAACGATTTCTTTACTATTTTCTACCAAATCTACATCACCTGCAATACACAGATGTTTAAATTATTTTATCTAATGATATATCAACTCTTTATTCTCTTACATGAATCTGTATGTCATATTCTAATAGTAAAATGTAACATGTAAATAATGTCATTTATGTCAAGACAGCAAAATATACAACTCACTAATTAAACCTTAAACCAAAAATGAATTCTCATCCAAATCCACAGCATAATCCTCTTCCAAAAAACACAAAGCCAGCCACGATTCAATGAACAAAGAGGGCTTTTTCTCAACCAAAGTGTAACCTCCACTCACCACCAAAATTTCTGTAATTACCGTAATCCAGCGTAATAATACTCGCATTAAAACAAACCCTTGCACCTTTCTACCTCTCTCTCTCACCAAGTTTCCGGCTAGCGGTCTTCCGAGAAAATCAATTTAACCTCGTCTCTCTTTCCCTCGAATTCGCCTAATTTCGCAGCGCGAGCGCCGCGCTAAACGAGTTCATTAAAAGAATCGCTCGCGCTGACCGCCGCCTCGGCAAAAAGGGCTAACCGCGTCACGTACGGAAGTTTACGTCGATCGCGCGCACTATCTCTCTCTCTCTCTCTCTCTCTCCTTTGTATAGGAATAACTCGCTCACTGGCTCGAACTCTCCGGCTCTCTATCGCGCGCGGCCAATTACTCGCCGATATATACGTCGGCCCGACGAAAGTACCGAGATACGCCTTTGCCGGTAATGACCGTAATTGAGAATCGCTTTTGAGGGAGGATGCGAGGAGAGAGAAAGAGAGAGAGAGCCTTTACTTAGCGCGGATATTGGATTGAGAAATCCATTGTTTCTCCGTAAGCCGTGGCTGCAGTGTATAGTACTGCGCGAGGTGTGTATATGTATGTGTATATAAAAGGTGAGGCTGAGAGAGTTGGAGGTGAGCTGACCGGGAAAATGGTTTAATTTTGCGTAACGTTCGGTACACTTTGCCGGCTTAATGCCGCCAATTTTCATTTATATACGCTGCTGATGTGTTCTTGCTGCGTCTCTTTGGCGCAAAGTAGAAGTTGTACGAGGAAGAGCGAAAAACGCTCGTGTAAAGCGAGATTCGACGTTGTTTCGTAATGGCTTGTACTTATGTAATAAATTTATTTTTAATGAATTATCGGGTAAAAGGGATTGGCTTGTGATGAATCGAAGAGTTCAGCCAATATTGTTGAAATATATTGAAAGTTAAGTAAGTAGTATATCCTGCTTTAGCTTCCAGTAAAATAATGTTGGAGATATTTCGATACTTACCATGTATATTTCGTAATTATACATAAAAATATAAAAATATTGTAGGGATAAGAAATAAGATAGTGTGCAATTTATATCTATACCTTCCACTTCGATTTCGAGTATCGATTATAATTAAAATTTTTATATTTAAGTCAAACCTAAATTCTCTTGTACTCGATCTTCAATTTTAAGAGTTTGGATTTTGCTCAAATATATAATTATTTTATTGCAAGTGGGAAATTTAAATGTAATTTTAACACCACCGTGATTTAACTTCTTAATAATACTATTATATAGTAAATAATTGAAACACTCTTCTTATATATTTGTTACCCAGTTAATATTATAAATGTTTTATATTAAGGGGGTAAAGGGTATCTAAATATGAAAATTTGAAGAAATATTAATGGAAGTGTACTTTGTATAAAAACAGCTTAAATGTTTAATTTTATGTTTAATTATTTTATGTACATAATGAGGAAGTCGAAAAATCATCAAAAGAAAAAAATTACCCATCCTAACCCGTTACTACCCACTGTCTTCATCGGTGACTCCCAAAATTGCCACTTTCACCATAACCTAAAAAACCTTTTTTTTTTAGATTAATCCAAGAAAAAAATTATTTATTATTTTTGGGAGTCACCGATTAAAGCAGTGGGTAGCAATGGGTTAGGTTGGATATTTTTTTTTCAATGATTTTTCAACATCGTTGTTATGTACATAATATAATTAAGCATAAAATTGATCATTAAAAATATTATTTGAAAAAAAAAGCTGTCAGTAACATTTTTTCCAATTTACATATTCAGACACCCTCTCACCCCCTTAACCTGCTTATACAATCTGCTAATTTATCTCGATGGTAACGATATTTTCACTCGATCGATAAACAAAACAAAAATAGCACATCAACTCCAACAAATTACTTCTAAGCAAATTTACCATTAAATAAAAATTAATATCACCATCCACTTCCACTTTAAATACCAAAAAAATCCAAATCATGTATCCTAGAACATCTCTACGCGCAAGCTACGCTATCTCTAGACTCTTGGCTTTGCTCTCGCGCTCGTAAAAGCACCGATACCATCTTAGAGAACCAATCAGCCGACTTAACGATATTAATTGTGATTCCAGTGTACTTACGTACTGCAGGCAGATCCCAGGATACACGAGAGAGAGAGAGAGACAGAGCGAGACGCATTTATCCAGCAGCAGCAGCGAGACGAGAATAGGCCATCACCGCCCATGAAACAAATTTAATGCAAATTAGACGATTATGCGCTCCCGCGATTTTTATAGAGCGCCGAGGCAGGGGCACGTAATGATAGCTCGCGCGAATTATGCGCGAACGAATGTCGCATGAGCGGGCTCGTATTATTTGCATCCGAGGGGGGGAGGAACGGATTCGCGAATTATGACGAGATTATTTATGCGAGACGGGGCTTTAAGTGATTATATTGCTACTGGTTTTATACGAGGTTTTTTGATATTTTTGTGTGTTTACTATGTAAATGGTTTTTAATAAGAAGAAAAGGGACTTTTTGCGGTAATATGGTAATGAAGTATTGATTAGAAAATTATCTTATAATAATATATTATTTAATTGTGAGTTTTTATACCACGTTCACAACCCTAATAAAACATGTTATTTGTTAAGAATGTTCATGTTTGCAGAAAATAATTTTATAATGCTTAAAAACTTTGCACAAAAGAATTGTGATAATGATAATATAAGATACTAGACTTCTTTTGTATAAAGTGAACGCTTACTTTGCAGTGATAAAACTTATATGTTAAAGGGGAAATGATTTCAAGATAAATAATTAATTATACTTATTGTAAACAAATACGCTTAGGCAATAAGAATAGTATTGTTTTAATTATGAATATGACTTTGATTACCAAAAGACTATTATTTGATAGCAAAATAACGCATTACATAAAAAATGCTCAGAAAATACTCAGCAAAGCTGTTGTCCGTATACCAGACAATGTTAAAATTATATCAATTATTTCTATAAGTAAAAAATAGTTATACATTACAAAATACTTCGAAAAGTCCCGATCGTATCACCAAAAAGATCCGCAATTACCGCAGTTAATATCATTCACTCGTCCAACGAGCGCACGACAGTGCACGAACTATGCAAATTTCCAGCACACACCATATATATACATACTCACTCCGCGCGTTTTAATTCCAGACTCCCAACAACCCGTGTATCGTGCACTTAATAACGAAAAGTAAAACACAAGTCGCAACAAGTCCGAAACATTTAAGATCACGTCAAGAAAAGAAGAAAGAAAAAAGAAGGAAGGGCGATCCCGTACACAAAGTAGACGCTCGCGCGCAGGAACTATATAACGCAACGAAACGAGCCAGAAATATACATCGACGCGTAAAAAGAACTCCCCCTTAATTCGAGACTGCATTATACAGTGTGTACATCCACGCTCGTGCTGTGGAAAATCGCGCTGCGGAAATCATGAAAGTCAAAGCAGCTGGCGCTGCATCTGTGCGATCCTTTCTTTTCTTTCTCTCTCTAACAACGGGAACTTTGCCGCCGCCGAGTATGACCGAGTATTATAGAGAGCGTCCAAGTGATCCGTCATGATCAGAGCGCAACAACGGCACCTGTGATTTAATTGTCACCGCGGCGGTGTGGAGGGAAAAGTGGGCATGAAATGAAAGTCGGCGCCTCGGTCACGGAATGTCTAAGGTTGTATGTGTGTGCGTGTGTGCGTGTGTAGTGGTACGCGTGCGGGATGATAAAAATCGCCGTAATTGCGCTGAGAAAATTTGCTTCGGGACTTGGTGGGCTTATTTGTTTTTCAAAGTAGGAGGTGGATTGATCTTTCTAGATCGGATTTTGCGAGGTACTTTTTCTTTTTTTTTTCTTGAGTTCTGTGTTTTGTTAGTTAATTGGTTTTAGATTAAATTGTAGGAGGTAATACAGAAAGACTCTAAAGATTAAAATAGAGAAACGGAAAATAAGTATTTCAAGTATTGAAAATGGGGGAGTGCAAAAAATCCATTAGAAATTTCGTTAGTTCAGTTTGTTATATTGGCCAGCTAGGCATGACTAGTAGTAATAGTGCTTGGAAAATATGTTTGATAATATATCAAACATGTTAGTTGATTCAGGTAAAATAGTCTACCCAACAACTCTTTGCTTTAGAGTGTACGTTTTAGAAATAATTTGCTAAATAGCAAAAATATACGTACTTGCTATGATATACGTAATTACTATGCAACAAACAACTTTAGTTAATGTTACAGCGAAAGGGTATATTACAGCACCTAAAACTTTAGCTAGGTTAAAAGTACCTATTATGGAACAGATTTCGGGGTGCATTTTTATACTTTTGTAAAATTGGGATTGAATAGGCGTATAACATTAAAACTTTTGATAGTACTCGAAGGGCAAGACTTTCCTTGAACAGATAATGCCTTTAAAATACAAATTAAACCTTAATAATTAATTGTATTAATAAAGTACTGAAGTGATCCGTTGTACGTATTATGAAACAGGGCAATCGAACGATGTCCGGGTGTTTTATAATTTATGTCCATATTATGAAACGTAATAAATATTTAAATATTACTTTATTTGACTGCTTTTACTTACAATTGCTATATCTGTCGTAAATAATACGCCTAATATACACGAGGAATAACGTCAAGATAAGATTGACATCCTTTTCTAAAAAGTTTTTAATAACAACAAAATGATCATTTTTAGGGTTATGCCTCGTAGAATCAACTTCGTAATCTATAAATTACAGTTTAGGCTGCTAAACTCAATAAACATGCTTCTTTTACTTAGTTTTCATATGTACAGGATCATTAAAATATAGTATTTGTTGCTTCATAATACAGAAAATAATATGCAAATAGCTAAAATTATTATAAAAAAGTCCTTGCAAAGGTGTTTCGTAAATACGGACTTCTACCAACTCGTGCACCTATTATGAAACAGCTACATATTTAATAAAAATCGCATCATCATTAAAACAGTTTGTAGATAATTCAAATCTATGGTCCGAAAGATACAATTTAAGCTCTGCACATGGTGTCAAGTAATTTATATTTATATATATATATATATATATATATATATATATATATAGTTACAAAACAAAGTCGTATAAATCAGCAGCTTCGGCTCCCAAAACCGCCAATCTGCTCGGGATTGGAGACACGCAAAATTGAATGATTTTTTATAATACTACTGATTGTATAACGATACTCATGTTCATATATTTATAGACGAAAACATTCATAATTATCAATAAAATCTTTATATTCACTTATGCATGTTATAATTATTTCTTATTTATGTATTTTTGATACTGTTTCATAAAAGGGACACAGTTAAGAGGGTGTTTCATAATAGGTACTTTTACCTTATAGTAGCGAAATATTTGATTCGAGTAAATAAAAAATTCTATCTTTATTTAGCTTGACCGTTTTATACTTTCAGCAAAAAATTTCAGCCGTGTATTAACTGATAAATAACGCTACTTTGTAAATGTTGACACACTTTTTGATAATAATTATTATGAAAAAGCAGTAAAGGGATAATCTAATTTCAAGCTAAAATTACTCTAGTTTACAGTGAAATTTACCTTGACTAATAGTAAGATTTACCACGGTGACGGTAAAAATTATGATAAATAATCATCAATGTTTACCAAGATGTACCAGAATAATGCTTTCCTTGAAGACAAAATAACTCACGTTTATTATATTTTTCATGATAATTCTTATCAGAAAATTCTGTCTGTACCTATATGAAACAAAACCAATCAACCAACCTAAATTTAGCTGTCTACAAAATTATACGTATACCCCCTAAAAAAGTCAAAACTGATAAGGCCAATTACATAAGCAACGAAGCGTAACGAAAAGATCGGCGATTGATTATACAAAGCTCGTTTTTTCTACTTATACCATGTAAAGCTAAACACGCATAATATTTAAGTATATATCTCTCACAAAAAGGAGCCTTGCATGGGAAATCGACGATCTCGATTTTTCCGAAGCGAGAACGCAATGTGTATACGTGATAGACATCTCTCCGATCTCGCGTCTGCACGCCGGACGTAATTATAAAAAAAGTCATGCGCGCGCACCGATACCGCAACCACATGTCCTGTTGATGCGGAGGTGGAGGATAGAGTGCCGAAAATTGAAAGAACGTATGTTAAACGTACAAAAATTAATAAAGAATTACTTAGGTGCTGATTTTTAAGATCAATAATTCTGCGATTAAAATGGCAAAACGACAAGGCCTGCTTTGAATTGTCGAGATATTGAATTTTGAAATTACCATATAAATCTATGCAAAATAAAAGCATAGATTATAAACCACGAAAAGTAATAAAGGAACTTTTGCAACTTCTGCCTATTTACATATTTACATGATATAAGTATATCATGCATAGATACCAGAATTAGTAGAAACTCAATTTTCAATAAAAGTGGACCTAAGATTATGCCTTGAACCCACAAACTTATAATCTTTACTTTTTCAAATTATTTAGAGATTATTTGTTATGAGTTCAAAGAGTAACTTTCATTGTGCGATGCCAAATGTTCCCCATGATAAAACTTTTAACCGATAAATCAGAGAAGTCTTTTTCTAAAATCACATTTCTTAAACGACGCTGGAAACGTTTAGAAGCTGACTTTTTCTCTAGAATTGAAGCTGTCTTCTCAAAATATTATCTGAATAACACTGCCGTGAAAATGAAGAAAGTGGGTATCTGCATTTCGCAAAAAGATTTGAACCATATAAATAACTGAGCATAAAAATGAATATAAACATTATTTTTCTTTTTCAAAAATGTCTAGTTCTAGTTCGTTTTCAGTGAAAAACAATAATTATTTTTTCAACAATTATTTTACGCAAATAAGTCCAATTAATCGGATTTACTTTAAATACACGTATCCACTTTCTTCATTTGCGCGACAGAACATGCTTCGTCTTTCTTTCTGAATTATTAGCAGTTCTCTTTGATGAATCAAGTCAAGTTGCGCATAAAAAGATTGAGATTTAGGAAAGTCATATATTTTTCTGTGTGATACAAGGGTTGAATACATTTGTAACCAAGTCAAATTTTACTCATCAATTTTTATTCTATATTATATTTTCTTTAAAAATTTGTAATAAATGTTCTAATCTTTTTGCTAATCAAAATCACTTACAAGCTTATCTCAATCCTTTCCCCACACTTCTCCGTTAAAATACTGGAATCCCGAAAACGATCGATCAAGACCCGAACCTCTGAATTTTAATATTTCCTCGAATAACCATATAATTGCCACCGACCGTATAATACACTCGCGTTTAACACGTGTTTTTTCCTTGTACGCGCGCGTGTCCGTCCATAATACGTTCAGCCGTATACGCACAACATACAAAACCCAGACCAGCCAAACCAGAGAGAGAGAAAGAAAGAAAACGCGCCAGCGAAGGAAAAGAGACAGAAGCACCTCGCATGGAAACGAAAGAAAGAAAAAAGTGTGAGAAAATGTAAAAGAGAGAAAGAGAGAGAGAGACTGACAGGTATATATCCGCGCACGCACGCGCGCCGCCGCGAAATCCGAGACGTAAGCGCGCGCGGTGTGTATTTTTTTTTTTTTCATGGGTTCCGTATAATTTGACATGTTGTCGTACACACGTTATTATTCAGATAGATCTCCGAGATACGCGCGCGCGAGCTCGCGAGTTAGCGTTTATACCTATATACGTACGGCGCGCAACCCTTCGCAGCGATGTCGTGCGCTCTTTCTCCGTTTCCTTCCTCTTTTTGTTTCGTCGTATCGTGTGTGTGTGTGTGAGAGTGTGTTTTTTGGGAGGTATTTTATCCACTTTTGGTGTGTGTGTGTGTGTAGTCCACTTTTTCTGTATAGCGTGTAAAACACGTGTACGGCGCGCTAGATATCGGCTAATACGTTTGTAGACGTACATCGAGGCATAAATTTGTATGTACAAGGCTTTTTTTCGGGGGTTTTAGCTTGTACGGTAGTTTGTTTAGTGGGTTTAACGAAGTTTGTATACATTGGTTGGGTAAATTGTGTCGCGGATTTTACTAGAACGCCGCTTTTTGGTAGAATCGTTATTTCTATAATAGTACATATGTCATAGTTCACAAGCTATCTATTCTTTTAATCACAGAAATCAGTATAAAATATAAAGAACATTACACTATAAAAATTGATAGTCTTCCTTGTGGAAAACTGTTGAACTACTCACTTCAAAATCTATTATAATAATCAGTTTCACTGATTACTTTTTAGCTAGAAATTTACTAGAAACTATATTGCAATTAATTGATTAATAGTATATTATGCACGTAGGGAGTAAAGTAGGCTATTGATCGCTTCGCTCGGGCAGCAAATTCGCTGGTGTCAATAGCCCTCATTACTTCCGAGTGCAGTATAGGATTTTTTTTCATGCCCGGCGGAAAGTTGTTTGTGTTTAATCCTCGATTTCAGGGTTGAAAACGTCACGTATAACCTCACTTTTAGAAACTGCGACGTGGATACTCGTCTCTACTTTTGCTCCCGACTAATGCCGCCTGCGTAATTTGCAACCCGAGCGAAACGATGGCAGCAACACGCAGTTAGCGCTAGCAGGGAGTAAAAGTAGAGAGACGCGCATGCGAATGGCAATTTCTAGGCGTGAGATAATGAGGCGTTTTATTCCCTGGTATAATGGCGAAAAACACAATACTTTACGCTAGGGTATGAGGAAAACTTTATGTTTATTAAATTTTATAAAATTAGCAGTTATAAGCATATACAATTTGTTACTAACTGGCCAAGGACTCGTCAACGATTATATAAATTGTAGAAAATGTAGGATCTCTGCCTTTGGTTTGCATACATTTTTTAAACATAGCAGCTACAAGATATTTTAAGTATCTCAACTATTAAAATTGATTCAAAATACAAATTTGATTAAATGTTATTGCTGAAAAAGCTTACAGCTACTTGTCTTAATGTTTCGTATTTGTAAGTTTTATGCTACTTTATTTAATGCACTTTGTTCAAGCGATCCTCGTGACATCATTTCCTTTATTTACACACTTCTCGCATTTAACTCTTAACAGCCAAACATATCGCATCTCAAGAGTCCTCAACATCCGGTCATTATTCCTTTATACATAGGATTGAAAGCGTGAAAAAAAAATACTTTTAAAATAATTATCTATTTTATAAAATATACAAACAATAAATCTAAAACATGAAAAAAAGTCTATACATTTAATAACAATTCAACTCCCCACTCAACCGGTGCGATGCGCATGACGCGTCAAAAAAATCATTTGAATTATATACGAATGTTCATTTTAAACTACACACACACCCACTGATCCCAAAGTATGCGCGCATATATACGCGTGTGCGCTCGACAGAGTACGAGGTTAGCCGGGGGGCTACGAGTGCAGCGAATATACGGGGAGTTTTGCGTAATTTTTATACACTCCGCGCGAGGATGAGCTCGCGTGTTTTGGAGTCAGGAGAAGGTCGAGTGCGCTATACTACCGGCCCCGCTGTAGTGCGTTTTACTGTTATCGCGCGCGGGATTTTGCGTATATGGGCTTTATTTCGTCCGTGTAAAATTCCGAACAATGAAAAACTTTTTGTATCGTTCTCGATCTCTCTTTCTCTTTCTCTCCTGTTTTTCGGCTTTTTTCCGTACACGCGCGTTTCCATTACGGTATTTATAAATTGCGCGTGTTCAAATGTGAAATATCGTTCGTGTGATGGATTTTGAAATTGGCGCGTTGGAGGTGGATTTGAGCAAATGAGTGATTTTGCTTTTTCTAAGAGAAAGCATTGTTTTTATTAAGTTTTAGTGTACGCAAATAATTATGCGATAAGTGAAGAATTATTTTGACTATTTGTTGAGGTACATTTTCATGGAGCGTCAAGTTGTTTGTGTCAACGGATGTTCACATTTTTTATTTTACATTTGTTTTACGGCCTTAAGGTGGTCCTATGGTACAATTTGAAATTTTGATTTGCTAGTTACATGATAAAAGTTTTTTAAATTGGTAGTTATATTTATTACCTAAAAATAAAGCTTTTTGTAAATTTTCATAAATTTTTAGACAGTTTACCATAGTTATGTAGGAAAACCCAGCAATATTCAATGAAAATTGATGTTTTTTCAAAACTGTCCTTGCGCATGGGAATGCAAGTATAGCATTTGAAAAATAGTATGTAATATCTAACACCTGTACCACACATAACTGTGAACTCAAAATTTTTAATAACACAATTACAAAGAAAAACAAAATTATACTGGATTTTCATTGTAAAAATAACATAAAAAACACATTTTTAATTTTTTTTTTTTTAAATCGGAGTTCATGGTTGTAACGCGAATAAGTTGAATAATATATCCTTAAAGTTTCAGAATCATTCTAGCACGGATACGATTTAAAATTTTTGTGGAATAACACGCATATCGAGTGGTCGTAAAGACTTTACTATATTGCTACATGTATAATCTCGTGTTCGACATAAGAATTATAAATAGATTGTTTACATTCGTAAGAAAAAGAATCACGAAAATACAAAATATCATAACTGTTGCAACACCTTGTGCAACGTTCAACCAATCTATCATTCTGCCTTCTGTCCTGGTATCCGCGTGTGCTTCGCCGGTACGCACCATCGCTTGTACCTCAAATCCACGCTATCACGAGGAGAAGCCGAATTCACCCGTCCGCCGGTCCGTCGACCTTCAATTCGCGGTACCTCTGCTGTCCATCGGCAGCAATCCTCTGAACTTGAAATCCCTTGCACCCGATGTAATCTCGCAGTTTCCCGTAGCCACGAGAAGAAGCTAATCGACGACCAGATTGAGCCCAGCCACCCAGGTTGTGGCACGCGGCAGGTCCAGAGTCAGGTTCATTCGCAAGCCCTGACTGTCGAACTGGAGGCAGCTCACTCGATGGCTGGTCTATAAGAAGTCGGGGATCGTGAACAAGTACTTCCGATTGTCGGGTGATAGACAGCAGACGGCGAAGAGCTCGTGGGTGTTTGTGAGAGCAAGTACCAGGCCGCAGTTCTCATGATCACCGGTTTATCGGATAACAGTTCCCTGACTCGTCCCTGTGGATCGACGTGCGACACCAGCGTTGTAAGTTGAGGAGTCGAAAATGGACAGCAAATAGCGTCCGAAGGAGTAGTAAACCTTGTCCGGAGTCTGTGTAGTCACGGGCAGCGCGACCAAAGTGATCTTGGGTCCGTAAGGCTTGGGCTCGCTGATTTGCCGGCCCTCCAGGTTGTACTTTAATATGCATCTCGGTAGCGGTACCGGCCCATTTTCTGGTATATTCATCAGTCGCTGGTCTTTGAACAAGCCTCTGTCGTAGAGGATGATTCCGAAGCTGTCGCGGTAGAGTATCAGTTGGTATTCTATCAAGAGAGTGAACTCTATGAAGTACGTGGAGAACACCAGATTCGCAAGCGACGCTGCAGTTCGACATGTCGAGGATCGCGTGCCTGGTGACACCCCACGACAATTCTACCGTGTTGTTCTGCGCCAGGATCATCACTCGGTCGAGAGTCACAGGCTGCAATGTGATAGAGTAGATAGCAGTCCCAGTCTTCGCACCATTTAGCGGTGATATTAACATTTTCACAGATGTTTCTATTGGTGACATTAGGAAGTGGCCAAGACTCCGTTGTTACGTTGCATGAGTACAGCGTCTCTGGCTTCTCTTTCTGGCGCATCATGTGAAAAAGGCTGTCCACGTCGTCGGTAAATAATCTGCGTCCAGGAAGAACCTTACGATTGTGAGCCGTGTTTGATATAGTCCAGGTCTTTGATAAACTTCGCACCTCCTAGCTGACTTGGGCCGTCGCGCGGTTGTGCAGCAGCAGGACGAGGCTTGCGGCCAGGAGACCTCGTCGAGAACGCATGACTTTTCTGTATTAGGTTAGAAAGTGATTCGATTGGCTTTAAAAGAGTTGGTATTTTAGCAGAAGAATAACTTTTTATTGACATTCCGAGTCTGTCTGTTCGCATATGCCCCCATTCTGTCGGGAGCCGTGCTCCTCTGCGTTCGTGTACCTATTGTAAAGAATATGACGCGGCGTTGTCTTATGAATAGTCTAAAATGCATTTTAATGGTCATCTGTAATTATCTCACGTAAAGACAGCAAAAGTATTTCCCGACATTCGTTTAATCCAACACTTCTCTTTTTCACCTTTATTGGAAATGTCTAAAATTATTACTATTTTATTTTAGTAATAGTTTAACTTGAAATTTTATTATTTTTTATTAATATATAAAATAAAATTTAGTAATAAAACAACTGTGCTAATTTGCAGAAATTAAATTACAATACTTAGCCATGTTTGTGCTGAGCTTATTTTTCTTATCATAATACCGTATTCAATATCCGTAGTATATAATAAGTCCTAAAACTCGAGATAGGCAAAAAAACATTTGTATTGTCCATGTAAGCAATGTTATAAATAAGATATATTATATAGATATACATACACTATGGTTTAATCAAAATTCGTCACTTAAACTTTGTGGTCTCCCATTGTTAATTTCCTAAAACTAAATTGATTGTTGCAATATGCAAATATTTGTTCCAAAATCTCGAAAATAAATATATATATAATTAATTTCACTACAAAAAAGGTACAAAAATGATCATAAATTTAATAATTGATCTAAAAATATTAAAGAAATCGATATGAATAAAAAGAAATTGAAGAATCATCAAAATTCTTTTTGATTTTTATTCACTGGTTAAAAAAGACCTAGTTGCTCCCGAGATATAAGCGATAAAATAATTCTCCGCGACGAAGTAATACGTTATTTATTGTTTTTAAAATGGTATAAAAAGTACTTTTGGTTCATATTCGGTGTACCTACTTCCGATTTACATAGTATTTTAGTCCAGTTCCTGTTCACTTTTGGCTCACTTCATGTTTGTTTAGACGTATGATGAACCTTTTAGAGAAAAAAGGGTTGGGTTCTCTTTGAATTGATGGAATACCAGTGATTAGAGGTAAGAATCTAAATATTATATGACGATGTTACTTCCTAGTAAGATCATAACATCGAAATAATCATTACAAAAATAATAAACTCAATCGCGCGCGTAAAAATGTTACGTTGTCGACTAAAGGTCTCGGCAGGTATACTCGTGTGCGCAGCGTATCGCAAAGCGGGCGCCAATATAAAAAGTTCGGACGCGTAAAACTCGCGTACTCTGCGTTCCAACTTATTACATGGGCGTCCGAGTTGCGTCGCGCTGCGCTCACGAGTAAGACCTTTAACGTGAAAAGTTTGACGCCCTATATGAAATTGCATCTTTGTTACATCTCCCTACTTTACAGTGAAAATCTGATAATTTATGTAATTCATTTTAGACTAGACCGAAACAAGTCACCTTTACAAAAATAGTCAAGCTATGGCTATACTAGACGTACGATTGTGCCTTTTCTATCATGGCACTCTTTGTAACCAAAAGAAAGTCACACCGTGCACGTCATCTCTTCGTCAAAGTCCGTCACTCAAATCAGAACGGAACCACATTAGCCACTCTTCACTCGATAAAACCAATAAACGTCCAGCACAATTCCATCATCAAAACCATCCCAATTCCCAATCCACACCGACAGATCGCTCAATAAGATACCACACCTTCAAACCGTCAAAGAAATATACCTCGATAACACTCGGCGATAAAAAAAGAAAATAATAAAGTCCTCTCTCCTTCTCGCGCCTTCGGATTCTGGCGCCGGTGTGCACCTTGGCGCCGTCCGTCGCTCGCGCCCGGGGAAATCATCGACGCGCTCGGGTGAAAACATAAATTAAAATACATTAGAAAGACGAGAGAGAGAGAGCGAACGGGAACGCGGCGCGTTATCCATCATAGCGTCGTGTGACAGGTGGAGGAGGAAGAAGAAGCAGAAGAGGAAGAGATAATGCCGCGTCACTGCGATATTATAATTGAGTGCGCGGCTTTTTTCTTCCTTTTTGGAGCGTTCGCGCCGAGCGGCGCTCTTTTTCTGGCTGCAGTTCGATTCTATTGTTTTCGGTAACGCGAGAACGGGATTTATTTACATAAGCTTTGAGAGGAGTCAGAGAGAGAGAGAGAGGTGAAGAGGCGGAGGTATTCCTTTGGTTTTTGGGTGATCGATCGGTGCTGTGGAATCGAGTGGAAGTTGAGAGTGCATGGTGTATGGTGAGGTTTTGGGGTCTGTGATTGGGATGGAAAGATTTGTTGTAAAACTAGACGTAATGGCTGTGTTTTGCATAATGATAATTGATTTGAGGGAGGTTTCGGGTTTCTTTGATGTTTTTATATATGAGAGATTTGTTACACGCATTTGATAGAATATTGAATATAATTTAAAGATGTTGATTCTCAAAATTCTGCAACTTTTAGTATAAGAGATACGTTTACAATAGTTTTCTTTAGATCGAAAAATCTAATTTTAGTTAGGTAAAATAAATTGTATAACAATGTAAAACGGAGTTACTAATATAGCTAATATACGCAATCAGTAATTTGGAGGCAAAGAGGAAAATAGGTTGACAGTATTGTCACTCAGGTTAGAATTTAGTACTAAGCTGTATTGGAATGCTTAACATTTCGCGTAACCTCCGATTCTTGGACCTTTCATACTTTTATTTTAACAAAATATTGTACACAGAAATTTCAAGATAATTGTTCAAATACTAAGACATTTTTCTTCAATAATACTTATATAACATAGGTCTACACGAGACAGACTAATAATCTCGATTCTTCAGCGGTAATATTGTCTTAAAAATCGTTTCTCAGTAATGTCTTGGTTTTGTCTTAAAATTCAAAATAATATTTTGAGGATAAAAGAGTATGATCCTATAGAAGAGAAAAAATTCAATATTTTTCCCTGAGCTTTCAGTGGTCTTGGTTCATCGTTGAGTCTCAAAAATGTATATTTTCGAAACTTTTACCAGTTTTTTGAAGCAACGGATGAAAACAGATATATTCGCGATTTTTAGCTGGATTTTGAGATTATGGACCAATAATAACTTGACCAGGTAAAATCACTGAAGGATTCGGTGTCACGAACCCTAAAAACAGAGAAGCTATCTTTTCTGACAAGAGTTTAGTCGTCTGGGTTCATTGTTCAATCCAAAAAACGGACCTTTTTGCGATATTTCCTTTCTTTCTAGGTTAGCAACGAATCTTGTGTGGTTAAACTGACGTCGGATTCGGATTCAGCGATCCAAAAAACATACAGATTTGGTAGTCTAAGGACAGCATTTTTTTCGTTAGCCTGAATAATTCCCTAATAAATTTTTCATATTTTACTTTCTACGATATAGAAATAAAGATACGATTATAAGTAACATAAATTGTTCATCGGCACTTTATAAAAGTAAATGTATTTCCTTCTATTAAATACGAAAAGAAACCGATCAAATAATCATCCAGCAAAATTACAAAACTCACAAATTAATTTACTAAATCATACCTTTCCCCAAGTACCAGCCATTATGCCCCACATAAAAGCTTCGCATCCAACCAGATCGACAACCTAACAACCTCAAATTACTTCAACAAGTAAAAAACCATCCTAATTAAATCCTAACTAAACAACAAAGCGATGACAACCTCACGCGCAAAACCAGCTGCGCGCCACCGAGATCGTCGATACACACAAACGCGTAAATTTCGCGAAAAACGAACGAGAAAGAAAACGCGCATCGAGAGACCGGACGACACAGAGAGACGCGCGGGGGAAAAGTGATGCCGCGGCACTCGGTGCATAAAATCCTCGTAAAGCAGCGTTTAGCGCGCGCTTATGCGCGCGAAATTGCTGTAATCCCCCCGCGGAGGAGGACGAGCGAGCGGCAGCAGCAGCAGCAGCGACTCTCTTTCTTTCTTCCTCGGCGATTTACATACCCATTTGCATAATGCTTATAATTCGAGTAATTATCCCCGGGAAATATACACAATTTAATATAATGGTGGACGAAGCGCGCGCGCTTAGGGGGTCGATCTTGCGCATGCTGCGCGCCGCTTTGCGATTTGCTTTGATGGGGTGAGAGAAAGTGGAGGAGACAGAGAGGAAGAGAGTGACTTTGCGGAATAGTTTTTTAATATGCTTTGGCTTTTAATTGGGTGGCTTGATGGTTGAGCAGCTAATTCATCATTCGAGGTATGGGTGATACGAGAGCACGCATGTTCCTGGGCAGAATTGAAACTTCGTATTATAGATCTGTAAATCAATATAACAATATAAAAATGCTGATTTACTCTAGTAATCGTTGGAATGGGAAAATTGATTTATTTCACAAAATGATTTTCTTCTCGATTAAAAATAGAAGAGGGTAGAGACTTGGAGATTTTACTGAATATTTATTTCCATATTCCTATTCAATTCAATTTTTTTCAAAAATGTTCCATTTTATATTTTACCGATATCACCGTTTAAATAAAAAATATCGTTTCCGTGTATAACAAAACAACAGAAATAGCTTATATTCAAATTTTATGGTTTATTATTCAAAATTTCGTGTTGGAAAAGCTAGGTAATTGTATGCTCTTTCAAATGCATTTACACTGATTTGATTATATTATTTCTTACGTACCGAAAAACTTGAAAAAGTAAAATTCAAAAATTGGAAAACCGTTAAAAACAAAAGCGCCTCAGAAAGCAAAAAACAATGTTTTAACCCCATTTCCTTAAATAAAAACAAAAAAACGAGCCCTGAAACATTAATTTTGACCGTGAGTATTCCCCATGCCTTGAAAAGCAGTCGCACAATAAACCACCAGCGAGCAGTGCACGAAAAAGAAACAGCCCACGGAGAAAGGAGGCAAGAACCCGTGCCTGGCCAAATATATATGTATAAATAAAGCGAAATGAAACGCGTAAGAAGAAAAAAAAAAGCGAGAAAGAGGAAGATCCGGGCGCGCGATAGACGAGGAGGGAAGCGCAATCGCAGGCAGCTGCAGGTGCACCCAAAGCACCCGGTGAACCATGCCGAGGGATTTATCGCGATGACCTTCGCGTTCGCTGATGAAGTGCCGAAAAATACGCGCGGAGATCTTGCGGATTTTTCGGTTCGGTGTACACGTGCATTCAACTCGTGTTTAGAGCAAGTCGAGAGTTTTGTGAATATGTGTAAGGAGGTGACGCGTGAAATTGATTCGAGCTAGATGAATTAATTGAATTGAATTAATTGATTTATCTTTAGTTAGAAAATTATCCTAATTAATATTACCCTGATGAACGGCTGGTAAAGTTGACGTTGGTTATAATTATTTTCTGCGAAGTAAGTTAAATTTTACAATATATTCTTGGATATTTTACTGTCCATCGGGATAATTATTCAGTTGGAGTCAGGATGTGCCATTGTTTATTATAATTTTCACGGCTATAATTATTAGGATATCTTCTTTATGTATTATTATTAGGAAATTCTCTCTTTGCATAATTAACGATTATGGTAAAAATTAGACCAATATTACTGGTCAGAAAATTATTTTACGTCGACAATTAATATGTCAAAAATATTCAACTAAAATTGGCCAAAGTTTGTCTTTTACCTGCCTGAGTTTAGTAAGAAACTTATTCAGTTGAATAAGTGGAACAAATAAAGCAATTAATGTTTAGAAATTAGGCAGAAATAAGTAAAAAATTGTAAGTAAAATTTAATTTAAAAAATTAATAATGAATATTAATTAAACAATAATTAATTGAAGTATTCAATTATTTCAAGCTAACAACTAGATAATCTTGTGATCAGTATTTCTCTACGATGAATTGACTCTTCACTTTTATAAAAATGAATGCAATAGTAAAAACTAATACCGACGAATACTTACTTTGATAAACAAGATAAAAAGGAATAAATACTAGCAAAAATGATTACATTAGCATTATAAATATCATTTAGTTTTCTCAAAAATTTAAATACTGATCTCCTTTCAAACATTGTCGGATACTCATTAATTCAAACCACTTAACAAAATGTTCCATGGATTCATATCTCGCACACATCCCCATTCACCGGTCCGTACAATCGTAAAAACCGAGACACTGGTTGTTAATTAAAAAAGAAAAAACACCCGATGAAGAAAAAAGAAATACACACCCAATCGCAAACACACGGTCGTAAAATTAAACTTTCAGTCATCATCGACTACAGTGTATGCGTACACCTGCCGCCCTATCTCATCCTCCAATCTTATATTTGTATGCACACACATAAACGCTTCATTCCCTTAAACGAGAAATAAAAAAATAATATTTTCTCTCCACATAGCCATATTTTGCGTGTCCCCGCGCGCATCGGGCATCTTCTCCGCAGCTTATCGCCGCGCTTGTACTTTATAATACACGCGCCGCTCACCTTTAAATCGTCTCTCGCTGCACTTAACGCACGCGCCTTTATTTACATAATATTTCAGATGCCTATCGCCGGGCGAGAGGAATTTGAGAGAGAGAGAGAGAGCGCGAGAGAGAGAGAGAGAGAGGAAATTTCGATTGCAAATCCTCGGAGAGTATCGTGCCGATACCTAAATAATGCGCGTTCGTGGAGGAGATACAGAGAAGAAAAAGGAGAAAACGTGCGGTTTGGTGGTACGTTTTTGAGCGCAATTTAAGGATGAAGATTATTTTAAGGAGGATCAGGGATTTTTTTATATGTTCTAGTAGGTTATTAAAAAGAGTTGAACTGAAATTTAAGGTCAAGCACCGAGGAAGAAAAATTTTGGAAAACACTTGAAAGGGGTAGTATCTCTATAAATTATATTTATATATTTTTGGCTTTAAAAGAAAAAAGTAAGTAATTAGATTTTTGAAAACTAAAAATATAATTATAATGCATTTTTTAATCAAATTACCCGCAGATAGATCTCAAATCCATTAAAATTCTGAGATGTCGGGTATCGAACATTTCTTGATTTCAAGTAACCTACAAACTCACCCGATCAACCAATTGGGTTATTTAAAAAAAAATAAAAAAATCTAGAATAAATGGTTTTGTATAGACTGAGATCTATAGAAACGACCTAAGTTAAAGTACATTTTTTGAGTAACCATATACGTGCAAAAATAATAATTAAAGTTATTAAAAATTTCAAAAGGTATAATTTACGCGGCGGTAGCCATATTCGTAACGTCATAGTTCAGAGTCTATGTACTGGCCATATATCACATTAGACCGAATGCACAAGATGAAAATGGACAGACAATAGTCAACTCAGATATACTTATTTATAGAAACGATGGTTAATAATGGCGCAAAAACTAGATAACTATGTTAAAACTTAGTCAGATAAGTAATACACTGTATCAATTCGAATATTTAGATTAGAGTGAGATAATCTTAATGTTTACATTACCAGTTCTTTAGGTTATGTTGCCAAAATAAACTTTGATGTTCATGATATGTGGCGCGCAAAGAATAAGATTTGAAATTTAGTTCAACTTCAAATAAATAAAAACATGTTTAAAGGCTTTATAATTCACTGAAATTATTTTATTATACTATAAATAATTTAATCTTTTGATTCCGCTATTTTTTTAAAATTGTGAAATAATAGGGGTGAATCTCTTAAACGTTATTACATGATATAGTAACTTGTCCCTGAATTGATAAAATTATACTGAGTAAACTTATGTAATTGTATTTTTAAAGAACAGCATAAAATAAATTAAAATTATTCAATTGAAAATTAGGTATGTACCTTATAATATGAATGTAAAACAAGGTAAACCAATGCAACACATTAGACGATACTCCCTTATCATATCAATAGGGAAAAGATAGAATTTTTTAGATTAAATTTACGGTTAAATTGTACACCAAGATAATAAGAAAAATTAATTCTGGAATGATAGAAAGATCTCTGTTAAAAAGATAATACGGCAACGTCAACTTCTAGTGTAAATTAATTATATATTATTCTGGCTACAGTACAAATGTTTCTGATAGAACAATGAAATTGCATGAAAATAAAATTTTTATTGTAAAAACTTTAAAAATATTCCGGGAAAGAAGAAATTATCAAAGGTAATATTGATTAATTATTTTATTTAAATTTCAAGCAAATATATTACATATAAATTTTTAATTCATACATTTAATATTATTTGCACATTTGAGATAACTGCAAGTGTAGCAAATGTAATGCAATAAATAATCTAGTGCAATATCCTGTAAAAGACGATGTTACTATTGATCTTCAATACGTTTTTTACCATTCCTAGAGCTTTGAAGGCGGCCGTTTCTATAAATCTACAGAACGTAGACTGGAGTAAAACTTTTTAGTATTAACACATTATTATTCTTATCACGCACGATAGTATTTGATTAAGAGTATATTTATACAAAATTATGCTATGTGGTGAGATATATATTATAATACCGACGTGCAATTATAATATAAATTCTAATATCACACGAAAAAACAATATATTGTAACAGGCCTAGTTCCTATATTATATATAATCGGAATCCAATTTACAATAGTAACCTTTAAACTCTAATAAGTTGAAGTAAAATTTACGTACTTTTATTTAAACAAGCGCTAATTGGAAATTATTCTTAGCTAATTGGGGAATGGATCCATGACGATGTATTTGCCGTTGTATTTAAAACAAAATTAATACATATCAATTAATAACATGTTTTACAATTTTCAGGACCTCTTAACTGACTCAATTTTACAACGTCTACTTTATCATTACTATGCTTTTGCGACGAAGACTAGCAGGATTCGCGAGTTTTCGACGTTTCATAGCACTTACTTTCTCTTCTGATTTACATGATCATTCCAAACAAAACACGTTTCAAATTAGAGCTCTTATTGTATACGTTTATATTCTTCTTTTTAAAAAAATTGTTTTCATCCTTGAAAGATCATAACGTGCTGGTCTTTGTCGCATCCTCACTATGCGTGCTAATCTTTGTTGCAAACTCTTGCATCGCGCTACTTCTCGTAAGAAAGCAAAAAAGCGTACTATTCTTCGTAAGGGGCGTCGATTATTCCTATTTAATAGGTAGCAGGTAAAAGTAGGATTGAAAATCAACTCCAAAAAGAAAATAATTATAGAAGTTATGTATCCACCAAATGCAATAAAAATAAATTGATGACTGTCACTCTTAAAAAATTGATGAGCATCATGTTTCTCTTCCCTTTCACGCATACTTATTTGCTCAATATGTCTGGCCGATTGTAGTATTCCAGATGAATGAATTACATTAAAAGTTTTTTCAAATATGTCAGCAAATGGAAATGTATTTTGAGCTGTGTACACTAATCTATCGCAAAATACGAACGGTTTTGTAATCTTAATTGATTGCTGATTTTTCATAACATAATATTCTGCCATATTTTCGTATGAAATGCAAATTGAATGTTTTTGGGTTAAAATCATATCAATGCATGAGTTTGTGTCTATTGTTGTCTTCAAATTTCGTGGCAAATAATTATTAATTATTTCTTGGTTAGTACTAAATCTGTACTTAAGGGAATCTTTAGGTATATATACGTTAAATGGCGAATTATTTATTTCTTCAAGAGTATCAAAAGATACTTCCTTGTAAATTAATTGGATATTTAAATATTTAGAAAGAAATTCCGTTGTGTATAGCATAGATAAAAACATTATGCTCAATAATACTATTCTATCGGATAATGTTCGGGTACGGATTCTTATGGGTATTCCGAAAATAACTTGTAAAGTTTTAAATACATTCCAGTGCGTTTTCTGAATTTTTAAATAATAAGTTACATGTAGAATGCTTATAACAATTGATGGAATAATTAATAAATATATGATCATATTTTTAGGAGTACTTATTTCACTTTTTCTTATAATCGGCGCAATCAAAACTGTTGGCATACAGCCAGTCCCTGTATCTATGGCTTTAAATGATGTATTATTCACACTTGTATAAGCTATACTAGTCATATCAATATCATCAGCTGATAATTTCCTAAACATTCTTTGTAAACTAATCTTAAGTGAACCGTTTGACTCGAGGTAGACTAAATTAAGTGTAAAGTTAAATTTATTAGCTGTCGTTTGCAGTAATGCATATAATTTAGTTTTTATTTCTTCTATGTTATTCTTGGCATCTTTCTTTAATTCAATAAAGGGAGGAAGATGAAAAATGGGTAATCTTATTGGATATCCATTTACATTTCTAAGTTTATCGGGAAATATCTGTACGTTTGTGCTAAATGGCGTCTTGATCACAATATCAAAAAATGGATGGAAGTAATATACAGATGGATCTCTTGCATTTTCTTTTTCGTAAGAGAAATTAAATTCTAAAATTGTAAAATCCAAAACTTTCTTTGACCAAGCATACTCAAATAAAGTTTTGTACAAATTATCAGATGGCAATTTTCTGCTAGTAAACAGTGCCAAAAACTTCGAACTACAGACTTTTGAAGAAATTGTTGCAAATAAATTAATAACATTCTTAAAATAAATTATTTGAGCAGTGTTGCCTTCTTCGATTTTACAAAAGAATATTAGGTAGATTGTACCCTGTACAGAATTTTGAAGTATCAATGATTTCGTAGATACATTTCTACGGGTTGATGAAAATGTTTCTACACTAAAAGTAATAGATGGGGAAGTTTCAGCTAGTCTAGTAATAACAGGCTCTTGATATAAACAATTTTCCTTTTCTGTATTGTTGATGAAAAAAACAATTTGGTAAGGTTTAATATTGTCCGTAAGCTGTGCTTCAAAGAAATTCAACCAGCTATTATTTATTTCCCTTGCTAAATGAGTTTTAAATGAGTACACTGTTGTTATGCAATAAATTGACCATATTTTAATCGTGAAAAAATTATATGTATTCTTCGTAATTATCATCTTCGCTAAATTAAGTACAAAAAGGCAAAATTATTTTGATACTCAGACACGCAATTGTGATTACAAATATTTTTAATATACTTTGAATTTTATATTTTACCTGTTTTTTATCTGTTAGTATAACTTTATTAGTTGATTACAGAACACTTGCAATTTATAAACGTTTCTGTAGGAACAAAAGTTTAACTTGCAGAAAAAGTGTATGTCTACGGGTAACTGGAAGTCGATCTACTGACTGCGACTCTTGAAATAACCAACCAATATCCAAAACGTATACCTTTTTTTACATGGATATTGAATAAGCTCTCTTTTATTATCTTATTTCAAAATCATCAGAAAACCGTAAATATTTAATTCCATTGATCATTTTCCGATTGTATATAGCGTACATTTTAAAATAGTTTCATAAAATGCATGTACCTACAGCAATCTAAACTCGGAATGAACAAGGACTCGGAGTAAACAGGTCATCGGGTACGACTATCTTAATAGTGGTAAGAATATATGTAGTAAAAAAGTCATCGGGTATACTACTACTATCTTATTTATGAATGCTAATGACTAAAAGTACATGCTCAAAACTTAATTTTAATGCGACCTATTAGTTTGTAAATTATAAATTACTAAAACATGGAGTACGAAATTATACTAGCATCGATAAACTATCCGTCAAAAGAGAATCGTCATTTCCGTAAAAAGCATACGCATCCTACACAATTTGAGGCGTTAGTCAATAATCAAAAATTGACCAGATACACATGCACACAAAGAATCTTTATCATACTAGAATTATTTTCGAAAACTATTATTCGACCGGGCGTTCTCTGGTTGCTGTGCATAATTCGAATCAGTACATCTGTAATTTAATAAAAATGGTACAGTCTTTTATTACATTCTGTATTCAAAATAACATTTGTGTACCTAATGCTATACGTTTATTTGAAAAGTAATCAGTTTTATATTTAACAAGTTTCTATTACAAGTTACATTGCAGCGCACTATATATTATTGCGTTTGCAAGTCATTGTGATCAAAATATTTAGTAAAATGCACACACGCACGTACGTACGCATACACTGTAAAAAATATAAATATGCATGTAAAAACCAGGTAGCAATGCAAAATTTCACAAATCGTGTAAAAATATAAATTACTGGATGTATGAAAAGTTATAAATTCAAGAATATCATTTTCAGAAGTGGTCTTTAAAATGGACTATATGTCCTCTTGATCTTAAATCAATTTTATTTGAACACATTTAACTAACATGGTGGATCAAGTTGGTTTTAGTATTCTCATACAAGTATCCATTGATAGAATTAACAAAAATTTTTTTTGGTATTTTTATGGACAATTCTGAAGCGCCATTTGCATTACTTCATACCCATACGCATTGCTTTAATGTTATAGCAACGACATTTTGTTCTTTTTTTATTGTACCATTAACAGTGTCCCTCTCTTGAATAGACGGAAGGAACCCGACCGGCTTAGAGCCTTAATTTTGGGCTTTGATTTTGTTAACATTAACTGTTCCGGACAATATAAATATAAGGAATTGGATATAAATAATGAATAACATTATACGAAGAAATTCACTATTTATTTGCCGAATATTATAAAGCCCTTCATAGCAACCAATATAACAACATTTTGAAAGCCTTTTACATTTGCTAACGGATTCTATTCGTAACATTAACGTTAAAAAGTGAGTGGCCCCCATGGGCCGTCTAGGTAACGTAAAAACATATTATATGACATGTGCGTGTGCGTATATGTATGTATATGTTGTAGTTGATTGGTACTTGAAGTATTACCTCAAACCCCATTTCTAAAATGTTTTATAGAAAACTATTTTTATTACCATTTATATATACAAAGCTACCTCTGTGGAAAAGTAAAATCCCTTCCCTATTTTTATAACGTAATTTTTACTTTATATATTAATGAGAATCATTAAACAGAACCTAAGGATACGTAATAATTTAATAACTAAAAATAATCTTTAATAGTTCATTAAATAACTAAGAGAAATGCGTGATTAATCTTATCAGAATAATTTTGCGATATTGCTACGAACATAAATTACATAATAAATAAGATGTAACCTGATATACGTACAAACATTCTTCATTATACTAAAATTAGACTCGTCATGTCTAATTAGTTGCAGGGATTATATGATCTACGGGTAGATAAGTTGTATAGAATAAGCCTCGGAATACGAAATTATGAAATTTACTCTTTTGTTCTTCAAGAAGAAATTACGCTACTGTTTTGTAAGAATTCTCAACAAATTAAATGTTATACTTTATTAAATTCAATTAGTATATCACGTTTTATGATTCTGTTAATTAACTTTATTATTTAATTGATTGTTTCAATGATTTGGTTTAGAATACGATATAAGTTATTTACATGACTTAAATTAGTGAATACATTTTTAAAAGAAGAAATTTTTTTATTACATATACGTTAAATTTAAATTATTATTTTTAATAAAACTTAATGCTAAATAAAAAGCTTTGAGAATTAACGCTAAAATCATGAGCGTGCTTCATATTTATGGTACTTTACGCTTATATGAATCTTATGAATTTTTATGTGTTTCTGATACCGAAACTCATTAATTTTTCAAGATTCATAAGACAGCTTAATTATTTTATTCAGCGGAGCGAAGCACAATTCAACGTGAAAGTAAACAAATAAATAAGGAAGGCATTATTTTCCATCATAAAAAATTATTAAGCTTTTAATATGAATCTAAATGGTCTGATTATGGAATTACTTATATAATATTACAAATTAGTTTATAATATTTGTATTACAAATAAAAATTACAAATCAAGTAAGATTTTCTGTACAAGTTAGAAACCATTTATCACGAATTATTATTGAATTAAATATTTCATAAATGCTTATTTAATATACGCCAATTAAAAGAAATTACATAATATACGTTTCAATTGTGCGCGAAACGGCGAAATGTATGTAAGATGTAAGCTCTCCTTTTGCCTTCTGAGTCTCATTATCAGTGTATATCCGGCAATTAAGAGGCTCGCGCGCGACAAAGACATTTATGTCAGCGCTAACTGCCGCGCCAAGACGAAGTTGTAACCGCCTAAGCGCGTTGGCTGCTCGTAAAAAGCTAAGTGCTAAGAGACATACAGTGCATTAAAAAAACTGAATTGAAAAGTACATCGGACGAGAGTCATTAGAATCATGATTAAGTATTTCGCTTGTAATATTTTCAAACAGTTATTTAGTTTTACTTTACTATTTCTTTTACTAATATTGGAGATTTGTTTAAATAAAGAAGAGTATTCAAAAACTGCGAGTATTGGTCCCCAGAAATATAAAATCTTCACGATTAATTTCAATTTATTACAATAATCAGAGTTTCTAATACTTGAATTACAATTTAATGCGAATTTTTATACTGAAAAAAATGTAATACACAAAATAGAATGATACCAGACAAATATTTGAGAAATTGCCATACTCTTACTTTTCGTTCAGGATATTTCGTAGTATTTTTAACATACATTTTATTGGTAAAGATGCAAATACATATAGTTAGTAAATGTCCCTACGTGATAATAAATAACTAAGCGGCATATAGATCTGTATTATTTGTATATGTTAATGCCTATGCAACATGTGTTGCATTCGTGGTATCATATCAATTTAAAGTCACGTAACTTTTGCAATAATTATTTGATCCATATAGATTTGAAACATTATTCTCTCCCGTAAAAAAATTAGTCTGGCAGCAGTCTGGCAAAAGTCTAGTGAAAGTCTGCCAGAAGTACGTCAAATATTTAGTAATAGTCTGGCTAAGGACGCTATGCCAGACTATTTATTTCTATTATAAAATGTCTGGAAAAAATTCCTAGACTAAATTACAGACTTTAGCCTAGACTTTTTTATTTTCTTAAATAGTCTGGCAAAAAGTGCTAGACTAAATGGCTAGACTTTTGCCTAGACTTCTTTGTTTCCTTAAATAGTCTGGCAAAAATTGCTAGATTAAACAATAGACTTTTGCGTAGACTTTTGTATTTTCTTCAATAGTCTGGCAAAAAGTACTAGACTAAATGACAGACAATTCTTTTTTCAGAAAACAAGATTTTTAAGAAGATAATGCATTTTTATCACATATCGTCAGTAACAATTAACAACAACAATTGTTCGATGTTTTCAAATAGCCAGTTATTGGAAGATGCTATTAAAATCATATTTCTTCGGAAGTAGTTTTAAAATAATTCTTATATATTTACGTTGAATTAAGATCATGTGCATCTTGAGAATATATACAGTTTTTCTGTACCTTATGTGAGAAGTATAAGAAAATGTTAGTTTAATTTTTCAAAACTATCAAAAATTTTAATATATATTAAAACAAGTCCTTAACGTTAACAGATAAGCTGACAAATTTAAGATATATGCTATTATAACTGATAAATCTACAAAATTTCAGCCCAAAAAACAAATACGTTCAAAACCTATGATAACCACAAAAATTTGGTCATATACAATGCATATTCGAAATTTGAAATCGTATTTCTTTAACTTAAATAACTTTAAAGTAATTGTAAAATATAGAAAATTGAAAAGAAATCGTGTCTATTTTTTGAATATGTGCCTACTTTTTCCAAGCATAAATAAATATTTTTAATTTAAAAAGTATTGTTTAATGTTTTATTTTTTAAATAAGCGCTAAATATAAATTAAGTGGCTCCAAAATCTAATTAGTTTTATTTTGAGCTGTATGATATATACCTGTAGAAATTCATGCCGAAATACAAATGTCTTTGAAAGTTATAGGAAACGACCAGTAAGTCGCGATTACTCCTGTTGTATTTAAAATAGTTTATAATTGTGCAAAATTGTGCTGGGAAAAATAATTTTTAATTAAACATCGTAAAATTAGTTTGTTTATAATGGTATTAGAATAATAATAATTCTATATGATCAACGTTAAAGGTAGAAACGTGGTGATAATCTTTAATACTTTTTAAGACAGTTAACAAATTTCATAAAAAATTATATTCTTACTACAAGTATACTATTCCATTTGCTTTTAAATAAGTCGATTTAAATAGCCGTTGGTGTAAACATCGAATATCTTTCATATGCGCAGAACGCTATACGATTATCAATCACCATCGCCTTTATCGGTGGTATGAAATGCATACATACGCTGAACAATTTCGTTACGAAGAACTGTTGATAGAACCAATTTTGTATTTTAAACTGCCTTGAAAAATAAAAAAAAATACACAGAGTTTTTGTTCGGAAAAAAGGTTATAAGGTTAGGTTGTAGAAATCGACAATTTATTTAACTTAAATTTATTCTAAAAGAAATTATAAATTGTGTAACTTACCTGAAGCGTTATTGAAGTAAAATATACGATGAGTTTCGTTATCAAATGGCGATGAATAGAAATGTTACTGTTGTAAAAATAATATTTATGTTACCTGACAAAACATAAATATTGACCAACATAAAGTCAATAACGATCAAGCCATCGCTACATTTAAGTCACCAGCATATAAACACATAGTTCACATCGCTGAGAACTTACAAAAAAATTTGTGGACGTAATGCGAAATTCTTTTAAGAACAACCGTAACATTTATAATTTTCTTATTTATCACTCTATATAATGTATTCCATTAGGGCATATTTCTCGATTTTGTAGAGTAAAACCAACAGTTCAATTGTTAGCGACGTTTCGATGATTCTTCACCATCTTCATCAGGCTATACCTTTATTCATAATAATATTTACAATTGGAACATACATCATTATATTTAATATTTACATTATTTGTTACTCATTATTCGTTACGGATTAATTACAAATATCATCTTAGTATCACTAATTTGTCGCTGTAGCTATACAAAAACAATAAAAACAAAGGTTAATTATTATTTTGAATACAAACTTATTGCACATTTATAGGTTATGTTATCACAGTTTACCTTCCATTTACTTTTTCTCTCTTATACCAAGATTGTCAGCTCGATTTTAAATACTATACACAAATAATTACTTAACGGACCATACATATTAATTACATAAATTGATTTACACACGAAAAGTCTAATCTTACAGATTTGCTTTCAGACAAATCAAAATTAAATATACATATGCATACACATAAACATACACATATACATACACACACACACACACACACACATATATATATATATACCATACATTTATCTTGTAATACTGATTGACAGAAATTAAATTTTCCCTCTAATCATTATCTCTTATGGAGCGTGCGTACTAGTATACATAAGTAATGTGACTAGCATTTAGCGTAATTATATGAGATCTTTTGAAATGAAAGCTAACCTACAACTAATCATTTTTGGTTTTCAATTTATAAATAATACTATTATAATGTAGACTAAGATTGTTCGTATCTTCTTTGATATTTATAGGTTTATCTTGCATTTTGATGTGTACCATCTCAGAAACAAGTCTTTTCCTCCAATTACTCTCTTTCTCTAAAATCTCAACCTTATCAAAGTCAAATTTATGGTTATGTTGCTTCATATGTTCATTGATAACAAATTGTTTGTCTGTTTTTTTGGTGTTATTTGAGTACTCTTTAATTCTTGTTTGTAATTGTCTTTTTGTCTCACCTACATATGTCGCATCACAATCATTACAATTAATTTGATACACTATATTCGTGTTTTCCATCCTGTCATGTTTATCTTTACCTCTTTTGATAATACCATTTAAATTATTCTTTACGTTAGGAACAGTACGAACGTATTGATTTTCTAATGTGTTCTTAATTTTATTATAAAAACCAGGTACATGTGGAATACTAATAAGAGGAAGCCTGTAATTTATATCATTATAATGATTGTTATTTAGATTAGATTCTTTATCACATTGTTTATATTTAATACTTCTCAGTCGTTTCTTAACATTTAATTCTTAAATAATATGTAATTAATATATATGGTCCGTTAAGTAATTATTTGTGTATAGTATTTAAACTTGAGCTGGCAATCTTGGTATATGAGAGAAAAAGTAAATGGAAGGTAAACTGTGATAACATAACCTATAAATGTGCAATAAGTTTGTATTCAAAATAATAATTAACCTTTGTTTTTTTTGTTTTTGTATAGATAGAGCGACAAACTGGTGATACTAAGATGATATTTGTAATTAATGCGTCATTACGATAATAGCGAGTAACAAATAATGTAAATATTAAATATAATTATGTATGTTCCAATTGTAAATATTATTATGAATAAAGGTCTAGCCTGATAAAGATGGTGAAGGATCATCGAAACGTCACTAACAATTGAACTGTTGGTTTTACTCTACAAAATCGAGAAATATACCCTAATCGTAACATTTATATTCATCGCCATTTGATAACGAAACTCATCGCGTATTATACTTCAATAACGCTTCAGGTAAGTTATAAAATTTAGAATTTATTTTAGAATAAATTAAAGTTAAATAAATTGTTGATTTCTACACCCTAACCTTATAACCTCTTTTTCGAACAAATACTTTGTGTATTTTTTTTATTTTTCAGGGCAGTTTAAAATAAAAAATTGATTCTATCGATAGTTTTTCGTAAGGAAATCGTTTACGATGTGCTTGCTTTTTATATCACGGATAAGAGCGATGGTGATTGGTGATCTGAACGGCCTACGTATCAAGGAAATTCGACGTTTACATGAACGGCTATTTAAATGAACTTATTTGGAAGCAAATTTGGAAGTACGGTTGTAGTAAAAATACAATTTTTTATTATATTTGTTTCCTGTTTTAATAAGTATTAACGATCATTGCCACATTTTTTATCGTGGATGCATTCTTTTGAATTATTATTTCTTGAAATACGATACTAAGCAATATAATTTTACTTGTATACGTTTATAAACACACTAGCTTTACTACATTTAATTAAAAAATATATTTTGCCCGCCACAATGTTAAACTAAATACTATTTTAAATTCATAGATTATAGGTTATTTATTTCATTAAAATAATTATCGTTCCGTATAAACATATTTCAGATAAATTCGGACTCATTTGGACAAATCCAACAGTGACAATCGCGACTTGCTGGTCGTCGCCACTGGAACGATTCTTCTCGCGACTCTTTGCATTTGTCAGAGAGAAGGATTAATAACGATAGTATTAATAACATCCAAGACTTTTATAAATATAAGTTTTTTAAAATGTATGTATTTGTGTACGTGTTACATGTACGTCTGTAGGTGGTAAAATGTGTTTCACATAAGGTACAGAAAAACTGCATATATTCTCAACATAAACCTGATCTCAATTCAACGTAAATATATAAGAATTATTTTAAAACTACTATAAAAAAATATGATTTTAATATTGTAGTATTTTCCAATAACTGGCCATTTGAATAAATAGAACAATTCGGTTGTTGCATGATTTTTTTTATTTCATATTCAAATAGTTTACGCTAAAATAATTAGGTCGTATTTTTTAGTTTTTAAATTTAACGAAAATTGAAGTAATTACAGCCATTTGAAATTTGCATGACGTCACGATTGTATACTTTCATGACGTCATATAGTATTAGAGTATATCTATATATATCGAAAATTAGGAAACTTCAAACGTCTGTAACTTTCAAAATTTTCGTTTTTATGGCAAAAGAAAAAATGTGACCTAATTATTTTTCGCTATTCTACTTATTTCATGCGAAAAATCAACTTTTTATTTTTATGCAACATCCTAATTGTTGTTGGTAGTTTTTGATATGTGATAAAAATGTATTATCATCTTAAGAATCTTGTCTTCTGAATAAAAAAATTGTCTAGGCATAAGTCTGTCATTTAGTTTAGTATTTTTTGCCAGACTATTTAAGAAAATAAAAAAGTCTACGCAAAAGTCTGTTGTTTAATTTAACACTTTTTGTCAGACTATTTAAGGAACCAAAAAGTCTAGGTAAAAGTCTGTAATTTAGTCTAGGAATTTTTTCCAGACATTTCAGTGGCCTTAGCCAGACTATTACTAGACCTTTGCCGTACTTCTGGCAGACTTCCGCGAGACTTATTTTGACAGACTTTTGCCAAACTGCTGCCAGACTAATTTTCTTACACGGGCTGCTATTATTTCAAAACTGTAATGAATTCATAAAATGTAATTACTGTTGGATTGAGCGAATGAGCTCGGACAATGCATTTACTGTTTGTACGTGAGACAAAGGGATGACATTATGGATGACCACTGAAATGCATCCTATATCCAATTTGCAGCTAATCTTTTGACAATGCCGTGCGTCTTATTACTACTATAGGGGTAAAATGTAAGAGGGCGCTGCTCTTGACTTCACGTCTGCATACGTGCCGGGGAAAAACCCCGTGCCCGGTGGGACCCGAACCTCGCACGAGCGACGGGATGGCGCGTCGACGTTAATGAGTACCAGGTAGGTATACGTCTTCGTTCAGTTCCGTCTCCGATAATGGTCGGAAAACTCCGCCCCAGATTTGAGAACTGCTCGACGGCTGTAGGTTTCTTGTACGCCTAAGTGCGGAAATTTGGTCAGTTTCGGCATCGACACGAAAGTGATCACATCGTGCGATCCTCAATCTAAAATATTTGTTTGTACAGGCCAGTTCAATTTTTCTCTTATTTTTAATGTAAGTAATATTTTTAGTCACACTTTTCACTCCTATTATAGGTGAAATATCACCCGTTCCTATAAAATAAAACAATTACTTTATTGATATATCAAATTAAAGTACTCAAACTCGAAAAATTCACTGTATTATGTAAAAAACTGATTCTTTTCTTACTTTGTCAATTCCGTACATGTCAGACTAACATTTTGTCAGATTGTATTTTTGCATATCAATTAGAAATTAGAAATATTTGTTAGGCTTCAGTTATTTTTATTTGATAAATAATTAAGCTTAGCCACCCATGTGAAAAAAATTTGTAAAGTTTGTATAAAAACTTTATAAAATATTTTGTATAAAGTGTTTATAAAATATTTTGTATAAAGTGTATATAAAATATTTTGTATAAAGTGTATATAAAATATTTTGTATAAAGTGTATATAAAATATTTTGTATAAAGTGTTTATAAAATATTTTGTATAAAGTGTTTATAAAATATTTTGTATAAAGTGTTTATAAAATATTTTGTATAAAGTGTTTATAAAATATGTTGTATAAAGTGTTTATAAAAAATTGATCGTATAAAGTTTGTATAAAATCTATATAAGAAAAAATAAAAGTAAATTTAAAACTGTTTTGTTTTATAAAATACTTCAATGCGGCTATGCCAAAGCGTAGGACCTGTGATATAGGCGTCATCAAGGCACTCGAAAACGTTGAGACGTCATCCCCCACGTTGGTGTAGCTGTCCAGGATAAGCCAAGTGGTTTGTTGATTCTTGTAATATTTTTCGAACAACGAAGAACGAGTAACAACAATCGTAGTAGGTCGTTTTTTGATATCTCCGATCTGAAAAAGAATCAAATAGAAAACACAAAGTAATTGATCAAGAAATAATATTACGTTACTATTTTAGGTTATTCAAAATTTCTTATACACTTTGGACTTAAAATTATTGGAGAAATTAGGTCGTAATAAAATGCAACTTATCTGAGAAATGACTTCGAGAAGGCGATGATTTTTTTCATTAATTTATCATTTTACTGGTCTTTTGATATTATTTTTGAAAACTTTTTCTTAAATACATTGAATTGTGAAAACTTTTCAGCGCTGAAGCGACATGAATTTATCTCTTTGTATGTCATGAAATTATCAACATTAATCGATTGTCAATAGTTCCAAGCAGCTAGAAAATTCAAAAATCTTTTACAATGACGTGTTTAAGAAAATGTTTTCAAAAATAATATCAAAAGACCAGTAAAATGATAAATTAATGAAAAAAATCATCGCGTGCTCGAAGTCATTTCTCAGATAAGTTGCATTTTATTACGACCTAATTTCTACAATAATTTTAAGTCGAAAGTGTAATATAAGAAATTTTGAATAACCTAAAATAGTAACGTAATATTATATCTCGATCAATTACTTTGTGTTTTCTATTTGATTGTTTTACAGATCAGTTGAACAGTTTTTGGAGGCCCGCCTTTACATTAGGAGATATCAAAAAACGACCTACTACGATTGTTGTTACTCGTTCTTCGTTGTCCGAAAAATATTACAAGAATCAACAAACCACTTGGCTTATCCTGGACAGCTACACCAACGTGGGGGACGGAGTCTCAACGTTTTCGAGTGCCTTGATGCCGCCTATATCACAAGTTCTACGCTTTGTTATAGCCGCATTGAAGTATTTTATAAAACAAAACATTTTTAAATTTACTTTTATTTTTTCTTATACAAACTGTATACGACCAATTTTTTATAAACACTTTATACAAAATATTTTATAAAGTTTTTATACAAACTTTACAAATTTTTTTCACATGGGCATATATGTGCATTGTGCACTTACCCATTGTAGTCCACTCTCTCTTATTCACCTTTCGTTACAAATCAATTAAAAACGTAGTAAAAGAATGACAGAGATATCAAGTCTCACAAAATAATTACAGTATTTTAACTTAGCAAATCTACAATACATTTATTTATTTACTCCCTCCGTGTTATAAACGCAACCGAATTTTCCCAACGTACATTCGCAAAGTCAAACAACTCTATCACCTCGCATCTTCCCTCGCACAGTCAACCACTCGAAGTAGTACACAAAAGTCGGACGAAGCTCGTCAACCGCGGCGCCCTTTTATCGCCAGCGCTCGATCACACGACGCGCGCGCGCGCGGCATTTCAACGCGCTCCCATTTACATTCCTAATTTATACATTTCTAGCGTCTCGCTCGCTCTTGTTAACCGCCTGTATATACGCGACTCTCTCGTCGTGTTTCTTTTTGCGCATCGCGAAAACGCGATACAGACACGCGCTCGGCCGCGCGTGGATCGCGTGTCGCGCGGCAGCAGCAGCCATCGGGCCACTGGCCGATCAGATTAAGGGCTCGCTGCGAGGCATTTCTTTCTCTCTCGGCTACGTTTTTTCTTTCGTTGAGGGGAGAGGGAGAGATGTTGCGGGTCGTGTAGGCGCGCGCGTAAGAATGCTTTTTTTAGTGTTATTGATATCGTTTTATTGGGTTGTTGCGTTTTTATTGGGCTCGTTTGCTTGGTCTTTTTGAAGGAATTCGTTTCGTGATGGAATTCCGTGTTAATTGTGACTTTTATGCGCGGTGTTTACGTATTTCAGGTGTATTATTTTTATGATTGCTATTTGGATAATTATTATATACAGATTTTATGTTTTACTCTTTCCGTAAATAATTTGTTTAACGAATCATTCTGATTTGACGTATAGTAATTTATACGAATTCTACAAGTAAATACTGAACATCATAAATGTATATACTTTTATTATTGTAAATGTATTAGTGTAAAAAAATTAGTCTGGCAATAGTCTGGCAAAAGTCTTGCAGAAGTCCGGCAGAAGTATGGCTTTGGCCACTATGCCAGACTTTAGACAAAATGTGCAAAACGAAAGCATGGCGTCATGTCAAATTGCCAGTAACCTAAACTTTTGTCTCTTTTTTACAAATATTCATATTTTACACAAGATTGCAATATGTAAAAAACTTTTCTCCTATTTTATCGAAAAGTACGTATTTTCACTACTGTAGTCGATACTAATAATTAATGTACTACTCTAATTATTTACTTGTGAAAAATGAGTTATCGTGACATAATTCCAAAAAAAGTCTGGCATAGTGACCCAAGCCATACTTCTGCCGGACTTTTGCAAGACTTTCGCCAGACTTGTTAAGCCAGATTAAGGTGATGCTAAAGCCACCTGTCGCCGACAAATATGAGGATTCAATTTTCTCATTTCATTTTCAATTTTGAGTAAATATCTCTATGGAAAGTTGTTGTTCCAACCAAAAGGAACAACCTTTCATAGAGATATTTTTTTTTAAATTGAAAAATGAATAAAAAAGTGGTTCTCCGTATTTACCAATAACATGGGGTTTAACATCACCTTAATCCCAGACTAGTGCCAGACTAATTTTTTTACACGGTCCAAAGGTTGAATAGGTCTCTAATGAGATATATATGTTTCGTAGCAGTATAAGAATCGTTGAAAGACCATGCATGCATTTAGTAGTTCAAGAATCGTTGAAAGACAGTGTTTGAATCGAGCAGTACTTTATCAAAACCATCAGAAACAAGTGTTTAAAGTTAGTAAAAAAATCAGTTCAAGCCCTACTAGTACAGCGTAAAATAACTTTTTCCAAAATTATTATTAAAATTCAATTTCAAATAACAGCAAAAATTCTCATCACAGAAAATGTTCTACATCTTCGACGTGGCGAACGGCTCCATGCTCACGTTCGACGTGCAGCTCGCGTTTCACAACGTATCCAAACTCAAAGCTGAGATCGAGAGGAGATGCAACATCCGTGCGTCACACCAGGTCCTGTTAATGAGCGGCGGTGAGAGCCTCGAGCCCAACGCCCAGATCTGGTCCTACTCCACGGGCACAGACACGAATCCCGTCTACCTCTTGAGCAAGTTGGCCAATGATGCAACAAGTCCAACATCCTCGTCAGCATCGGCATCCACAGCCACAAGCGAGCAGGACGAGATGCCGAACTGCGATCTCCAGAACCAGGTGTACGAGTCCGAAAATATGGTGGGCTGCTACAAGACCTTTCTCAAGCGGAAGCAGATCGCCCAGGAATTCCTCGAGATGGCCCGTCAGCAGTCGCGAATCTGCGGGGCTCTGGTGCAAGACCAGCACTTTCAGCAGCAGGGCTGGTCCGCCGTGGTGGCTCATTTGGAGGACGTGGTCCAGAGCTGTAAATCTAATGTGACGATTCTGGAAAACAACTTCGACACGTATATCGCCGATCATCAAGAACACCTAGATATCCTCAAGAACTTGGACGAGGTTGTGGAGGTTCTAGAAAAGATTCCCGTTTTACCGGGGCTACGAGAAAGGTGTCTGGATACGTCGAGCCTGCTCACGGACGAGACGAAGAATTCGCGCGAGCAGAGCGTGCAGGAGCTGACTCTGCTGAATTGGATATCGGGTCAGAGGCTGAAGCATCTGTCCGATCAGTGCTCGCGCGGACTGAAGCGACTCGACAACCGCACGATGGGTGCTCTGCAGCAGGAGCTGGACGCGGCCATGGAGGCCGCGAACGAGCAGAACCTTAAGGAGATCAAGCGCGTCTGCGAGAGGCTTTTCTCGCTGGAGCATATGATGAGCCAGATGAAGCAGCTGCTTCAGGATCAGGCCAAGCTCGTGCAAAAGTTTCAAGACGATCTTAAGCGCGTCACCGACTTGACGGATGAGGGAACGATCGCGGACATGTGCCTCTCCCATCACGACTGGCTGCTTCTGATGCTGCAGAATCACAACGAGCTGCGCGACATCTGGAGACGCTGTAGCAAAGCCAAGGAGAAGCTGTGTGTGAGCATTCGACGCAGACTCGAGCGAGTCGTGGAGGTGGAGAACAAGATCGTAGAGATGGAGGGGAAGGTCGTCATGTACAATGATAGTTTGACCCGTCTTTGCAAGGAGCTGGAGATCCTTAGGCAGGTTCATCTTACACCGGAGATGTATGTCAGTGCAGTGGTTGAAGTAGTGCGGAGAAGGAATTTTTCACACGCTTTCCTTGCTTGGTCCAATGATCTCGTTAGTGAGATGCAGACATTACATAATCAAGAATTGGAGAGGAGAAAGGAATTCTTGAGTAAATTTAAGGGACACTTTTTGAACGAGCTCTTTTCTGGATTAGAGGACGTTCCGCCGCCCTTTGCAACGGAGGCACCAGCGACATTCGACGATACACTGCCAAATCTGACGATAGATGATTTGAATTCTCTGAAGGATCAGTTGCCGAATTTGGATTTTAGTTTTTCTATACCTAATTTAAACACCACAGCTGTATCTTTCTTTTCGAAAGATATGGCTGGAATTCGGGGAACAGAAGATATGGGATGCAAACGATTAAATGATACTACAATCGAACCCGTGTACACAAAATCGTTCATTCAAAATTATCACTCCATCATGAAGTCGTTTCTCGTTGAGAGTAAAAGAGATGTACATTCTGAGAGCGATTACAACATTACCAATATAATTCAAAGTTTCGATGAATCTTTGAAGATTCGAACCCGAAAGTTGTGCGAGGAACGACAAGGTCTCCGAGTGGTCAACGAATTCGAACTTTTAGATTTTAAAAATTTGCTGCAAACTCGCGAAGAAAAAATCAGAAGCCTGAAATTGCTCATAGTAGAAAAGGAAGCTGAGTCGAAAAATGATCATTTACTGCACCTTATGAAGCAGAAGCTTAAGTTTGAACAAGAAAGCATGGTTAAGTTACAATTAATTTATAAAGAAATAGAATTAAAAAGAACGCAGGCAAAAGTGTACCAAGAGAAGCTGATGAAGGAAACTAAAGAAGTCAAAATGTTGGAATCTACATTTAAGAGCTGTTTGGATAGATATGAGAAAAAATCAAAAGAATTGTACGACGAAGAGTCGCTGTTATTGTGATTGTATATACCTATTGCACATAATTATATTTTTTACATAATAAATACTACTCTACAAAAACTTTGTCTTTTCATTTTTAGTACTATACATGCTCCCTCATTATTTACACGTTTGTTGTTTATCGCTTAAAGATCATGTACCTACAACAAAATATAGTAATCAAGCCCCTTTCTTCAAGATAACGACAAACCTCCTCATCACGTACACCCAAAAAGAGACAATGACGAATACAAAAGTATTTCGACTTATTACCAGAGCAATCAGCGTCGGGGCAAAAATATATCGGTACACCGATCGCGACACAGACAGGCCATCGCACACACACATACGCTCGTACATCTTCGCTCAGTCGGTACAGCTCAAGGATCGTCCTTTTTTCCTCCCCACCATCCACGGTAATGAGTGACTCGTTGCTATTTAAATGAAAACAACATTCAATTATCGAAACGTGAACGAGCCACTTTGCGCGGTGTAAACTTCATCGCCCGCAGGTAACAGAACGCGCGCGAGGCGCGGATCGCCTGCAGACGACCTGATGAGCATCCACGTGCGTCAGCATGAATCGGCTGAAGCGGCCATCGATATACGTACGAGACGCCGGACGCGCGCAACGGTAAAACTTCTGAGATATAGGGATAAAGGTCGAATGAAAGAAAAAAGAGGAAATCGAAATTTTTTAGTTGATAGATGATTATAAGGTGATTAAAAAGCATTGCGGTGTGCGATGAAAACTGAAAATCTATTGTTTGGTGATAGAACGTTTCGTAATGATGTATCGAGTGACCTTTAGATATTATTGTATTATAACTATTATAATTTGAAAGAATAGTATTATTTGACTCTCGGATTTGCGTGTTGATTCTCGTGCATAATGATTGGTTTAATGACTAATAATGAGTCGCGGAGTAACAAGTATACAATATATTGCACTAGTAAATGATTCATTTTTTGCGAGTTTCATATTTCGTTCTTTCTACATTTTTGCTTTCCCAAAGAGAAATTATTGTTTTGATAAAATTTTGGATTATATCTTCTAAAGTTAAAACATACTATATGATTTGAGAGTTCAAATAAGCTAGGAAGCTCTAGAAAATGAACGTGTGCGTGTATGTGTTTGTGAGTATATGTATATATATATATATATAGCTCATTTGTGCTCGAAAACCAGTTGATAAATAAAGTCTAATCAAACTATTTACAGAAACTTAATTTGCAGTTAAATTTGAACTTAACATATTAGTATACGTTATTTATGAAATTCTCAAGCAAATTTGGTTCACAATACGTATATTTTCAAATCTGTCAACAGATATTAACATATCTACAATGATATAATACAGTTGGCAGCGTTTTTTCTATGGCTGTTAAAACTTATATTTATCTATGTAAAGATAACAACTATACGTGAATAATGGATATGAAATATTGTATTAATTCTATAAAAATTAGTTTTGTAATATATCACAATTATCCCCTATAAAAGTAGCTGTTGGTTTTTGCAAAGAATGTCCTTTTCGGTTAAATATAATAACAAGTTATTCGTTAAAATAAATATTGGTAAGTTGTTTTTTTACCAAGTGTTATCAATTTATCGTAGGTGCTTGCAATAACTATCAAATTTGGAATTGCTTTGTCTACAATTTGTCTGAAGATCTTGAGATAAGTTTTGAGTCTCTTTTAGCATTTAAATATAGCTAATTAATAGAAAAAAATTTACGTTAATAAATTATTTTGTTTATACCTCAGTTCCACAACTTGTACAATACTTCTATACTTGTTGTCGCGATGTCGCCGAGTTTCTTCATCCGGGCCATCAGTTGTATAAAATATATATTAAATACTTACAATTATGTATATTGTATATAAGTATGTATTTCTTAATATTTTAATAAAATTACAATTATATACTTAAATGTCTTAAGTTTTATTAAAAATATTTCTTTCTCTGACTAAGGTCATATCAGTGATACCGATTTCCACTAATAATACCTAATCAAGCATCAAACCCCAAGCTATGAATCCCACAAACGCAGAATTACACCTTCGCAAACTTTCATTATCCCCCATTACTCCTCTCCGCCAAGCCGCCAAACCTCTCCATCCAACTTCTCCATAACAACATCGACTCACGCGAGAGAACCCCAGCACAAATAAAAAAGAAAAGCCCATCATCTCTCCACTCGGACTCTCGCAGGACTCCAGGACTCCTCTCGGCGCGCAGAGAGTGCCAGCGGAAGTGACAGCGGACACTCTTTCTCTCCCGCTCTCTCTCTCGTTGAAACAAACGCGCTCGAAATCACGCAGAGCCTCTCGCAGGCCTGACGTCTCTATATAACGCACGGCACGCTTGCGCGCCACGTAGGCGTGCGTCGCGGGGGTCCCAGACGCCGCCGAAGCCGCGGGCGTCCGCATTGTCTCTACTCGGGGCCCGCCAAAAATGTAAAAAAGAGGGGGGGAGACCCCGAAGGGTCCGCGTCGCGCTCGGATTAATGATAACTATACGTGTATGCGAGGAAGAAGAAGATTCCAAGAGTGAGAGAGAGAGGTTTGAGTCGTCTCGGTGCGCTCTCGAAATGGATGGGACGCTTTTTATTTTTGTCCCTTTTGCAAGGTGCGTTGGATTATTTAATGGATTATGGGGGACTTTCTTGGGAATCGCGTGTGATTTAGTTGTCGATGTGGAGTGTGTGGAGGTGGAGAGAGAGAGAGAGAGATAGAGACAGAGAAGAAGGAAGGATTGCGTCCCGCGGGGTGGATGTATGGGAATTATTGATATTCGGGGCTACAAATGATCGTTAATTGATGATGTCAGGTTGCGTTAATGTCGGCGATGGATATTAGTGGAGAATGATAAAGGCTTCTGGTGAACTGATTTATAGGGTGTGCTTGATAAATAAGCATTTCGAATAAAAAGTTCGTCTGTGTTTGTATATCTCAAAAGTATAGGTTCTACATTCTTGTTTTGAAAATGTAATTATTACATAAAAATGTTATACCGTAAAATAAAATTTTATTTTTTTTATTTAATTGTTCGAAAGTTATTGTTGTTATTTATCCATTAAGATCTAGCAATCAATTCGACTAGTAAAAAACTAATTTTTAGAGTTGGTTAACTCCAAAACTGACTAAAAACGTGCAGCTAATAGTTTATTAAAAAAAATTATAGCTATAGCTATATGAATTTTAGAGGCACAGTAAAATTCTGGGCACCGTGAAAACGTGCACTGCGAACAAACGGGCAGTGTGAAATTGCAGATGTGTACACTGTAAAAAATATGGTCGCCGCCAGGGTCAACTCGCCAAGTATAAGTGTCCGCATCTAGAAAAATCAACATATACTTATCAGAAATAAAAGCGTGAAATGCCTCTCTATTCTATTTAGAAATGTTTGAATGTCCCTCTTTCCAGTCTTACGCATGCGCAAATGAGAATTCAAAAGGAAAGATTTAATGTACGTATAAAAATTACACGATCAAGCACTTCTTACACTTAATTAATATTTGTTATGTGCATTAAATAAATTTATTTGATATAAACAGATGTAACTTTTTTAGAATCCTCATGTTTCTTCATTTAGTATAATGTTTAATAAACAAGGTTATATTTGGGTTATACAAAAATATTATTTAATTATTGTTATTGTTATTAGTTGGTAAGTAGAAGTAGAACATTTTATTTACAAAATTTAATATAAACAAAATTTGTTGTTGTTTGACATAGGTGCCAATAATATTCGCATTAGTACAGCCTTGCTGCTTACGGTCCCGTCGATTCACAGTGCCCAAAATTTTACTGTAAAACTTAAAACGTTTATTGATCGTTCTCTTGAATCAATAAAACGTTAATAACTAACATAGTAATTCATCAGTTTCATTAGATCAATTTTATTCGATTTTTAAGGAATATTTCATAATAATAATGTTAAGAAGGGACTCTAGCAGTACCTTGGTAGAAGATATAATCTGTAATTGTAGTTATCCCTATAACTAAATGATTATCAAAGCTAGAATTTGAACTCCTCTCTCAGCCTTTAATATCCTAATATCTCAGAATGAACACAATTCCCCAACCTTAAACGTCTTAATTATGAACGCAACACAAAGCACTTACCACTTAATTTAATCATTTAAATTCCCATTGTCATAAATCAATAATAAAATAAAATTGATCAACCAAACATCATCCACGTCACCCAGTGAAAGTATCCATAAACTAAACAGTCCTCGATCGACCTCGGCACTCATAACTCACCTATCCGACCCGGACAAAAAGAAGCCCTCGAAGAACAGCGAGCCAAACGAAAGTAACACATCCAGCGCGACTTAATTAATATCACGAGCGAGCGAGCTCACGCGAGGGGAAATCGGTCGCGACACATATCACGAGCGCAATAAAGAGGACTTCGTCGTCGAAACGCCGCGCGAGATACTCACTGCACACTCGACGCGTCGCATAAAAATCCGATCTTTACGACTCTATTGGACGTTCGGGTGAGAGAGAACGAGAGGAGGACAATCTCATTACTCGGCCGAAGTCACGAGGCTGATGTGTGCTTTGACGCTCTTGGAGCGGGGACTGGTTTGCAAAGGTGCTACGCTCGGTTAGAGATAAATAGGTGCGAGGTAAATGTGCAAATGTTAGGTGAGTATTTGTATTCAAATCAGCAGAGTTTTCTTGATTATTAAGAAACTTTTGGTTCTAAATTGATATGCAGGGTTGTATGTATATTTATATATGCCAACATGATTTGACGGACCCACCAGTCCCACCCAATAACATCAGCTGAAAATTAAAATACATTTTTGCGATTCTTAAATGTTGAATGACCGTCATCGTATTTTTTCATGTATAAAGTGAGGTTGCTGAGAGGTCCTAACAAAAATTCTTTATAAATCAAATATACTTTTTTTAGAGTTTTACATTTTTTCGATTCGTTTATCACGACTCTGTTATTCAAATTATGCACTGAGAAAACCATATCGTAAATTTCATATCGTAAAATTATGATATCGTAAATTTTTCGATTCATATATTGTAGATTAAATTCCTTTCGATCCAATGTTGTAAAATCATGAGCATGGAATCTGCACATAATATTTCGCCTATTAAGAGAAATTAGACTATTTAAAATTGTATTTTTAATGTAGAAATTAAGATTTCAAATGGCTAATTTTACGATATCATATCGCATCTGACGCTGAATAATTACGATATCGCATGTGAGTTACGATATATATCGCGTGAGTTACGATATAGTTTTCTCAGTGTAGAAATCCGCTTGGTTATCTGCATAACCAAAATTATTTTGGTCATGAATGTTTAATAAAAAGATTTCTGTTTTTTCTTGTTTTAGTTTGCTATGTCACTCAAAATCACCTGCACCAGTGATACATCTATTTTTTGAGGTGACAATTTCGAACGTCTGTTGCACCTGTATATGTAAATTATTATTAAAATGAAATTTAAAAATATAATAATCTAATTTATAATGAATTTGATACGCGGTAAAAATTGTATTTAAATCATTCTTCTTTCTACCAATAACAAAATTCCTAAAATTGAACTATTTTTGGAGCGTTACAGAAATTTTATAATGTAGATGGGAGTATACTGAAACCCAGATCTAGCTATATCTAGACCTATTTTTAATTTTAAAAAGATGATCATTGCTTTTGAATAAAGAGGTACTAACTCAAAATCCGTTTGGAAAGATACTAACTCGGAAGCCGCTTGGAAAAGATAACATTTATCAAGCCAACATTTTTTATCGAAACTTAAGTTGGCACCACTGTTGAAAATTCTAATATTTTTATTTAATAGACACAACATGGCTCTTTAATTTTCAGCATCAAAGTTTTCGGCAGTGGTGCCAACTTAAATTTGGATGAAAATTGTTGTCTTGCGAAATGGTATCTTTTACAAGCGTCTTCCAACATTTTGATACCTTTTTCAAGCTGATTCTGAGTTATTCTTTCTATTCCGTGACGACAATGTAAAATATGTATTTGTCTTAACATAAAAACAACAAAGGTTTATTTCTATTACCAAGGAAAATAATTTATGCCCAACTGAACGAAAATGGCAACTTTTTTCCCTGAAAAACAAAACCAAAATTACACTTGTTACCCGCAAATCGGGAATGCGGGAAAAAAGTGACTTCACTAGAAAATAGTCAAAATTTCTTTATTTCATCAAGTTCTACCAATAACCCTGATTTTCGATTATCTTTTAACAGTCCATTAGTCCTGCTTTCCAAGTCAAAAAGGGGCAACAGTTGAGATGGACATAGAGTACTATATGTAACTGTATTTTTCCATCGGGTGATATTGTACAGTAAACTCACCCGCAGGAAAAATATTCGACTTTTTGCCCTTGTTACATAATGAACTATTATTCGAGTTTCTGCAGCACCCTTTACAAAAAGTAAGTCCTTTTCGAAGCATATACAAATATGTCAAAGAAACCTTATCTCAAATCCTAACCCAAAATCCGTTCCTCCCACCACACCCCAAATTAAAAAAAAAGCCACCCTCAAATATACATAAGCAAGAATACTCACGCCCTGTTGGTGGAAGATGGCGTCGTCGATGGCGTCCAGGACAACGGCAGCAGCAACAGTCGTACATCGTACCGAGCAACAGCAGCGGCGTCGCCAGCAGAAAACGCGATGCGGACATGCAACACAAGCGGGTGTACATCGTGTATAAGGGGGTTGGAAGGTAGGAAGTGGGGGTGACGAGGGACACATTCGGGATATATATCCGTGCGTCTGAATTCGTCCGCCCACGCGGCGTCGGCTCCTCGTGCGAGAATCGCGTTTGTTACGCGGCCGTCGGCGGCGCGTGTATATACTTACGGAAGATGGATCCTGCAACAGAAAGAGGAGAAACGAGGGTTTATTCGATAGGTCGTAAGTTGGGTTAGAGAGTTTTATTGTATATTGGGTTTGGTGGGTGTCAATTTGGTAATGGGTTGAATGGTGTTGGGATGAAGGATACTTTTACGTGTTTGCAAAGATTATACACGATCATGACGTTGTTTTTTGATGAGGGACAACATATTTTAGACGGTTCTCTTGAAAGCCTCTTATAAAAACTAGAAACTTTTTAATTCTTTGATTTTGACACTTTTGTAGAACCTTTAAAAAAGCTTATGTCGAAGAATCTGAAAAATGCTAGTTTTCGTATGAAGCTCCTAAAAAACTAGTATTTTATAAGAAATTGGAAGTGTATTAGTCTTCGTATAGAGCATCAATATTGTATTGTAACACGCGAGTTATCGGCGATGATAATGTAACGATTGTCGTTGTGCCCAAATAATATCGCGAATAATAGTCGCGAGTCTCATCGCGACTGCGATTATCTGCACGTGTTCCGAATAAACACTCCCTGGGTGAAGACGTTTGAATAACGAACTGACCGCGACATCCATCTCCGTACTGAAAAAACAATTTGTTAAATCTAAGTAAACGTTTCCTTGAATCGTACTAAGAAAAGATTTACTTAAATAAAGTAAATATTTCTTAAATTTAGTAAATATTTATTTAATTGATGAATACTAGTCTAAACATAATTAAATATTTACTATTATCAAATAAAATGTACTATTGTCAAATAAATCTTTTCTTAGTACGATTCAAGGAAACGTTTACTTAAATTTAACAAATGTTTTTTTCAGTGCGGAAGATCGACGATACAAGGAAATCCTGGAAGCAGGGATATATCCTGGAAGTCGAGCACGCGAGCGACGAAGAGCGGAGTGGTCCCGAGCGAGCAGAGTCAAGATAAGTCGCAAAATTAAATATCCTTAGGTCGTTTGTTAAATGCATATTGTTAAATAATAAAATCATTCGTGTGTAGCAATTGTAACTCTCGCGGGTTTACAGGTTCGACCGGTTGGTATGTCGATATGTAAGTGAGTATTTCGTAGGATTGATGAATGTTAAAATTACGTATGAATCGGTCGCGCTTGTAAATATATGTAAAAGTAGAAATTACTGCGAAGGTTAGATTTATAAGACTATGTGATATGTGAAAATAAGGAGTAAATGTATGCGAGGAAATATATGAGTATTTTCATATAATTATTTTTAATATCGTTCTTGCATAAATAAAAGTCTCGTTAAAATTGAAAATAATTATATGTAATTTATCCTGAATCCATATCATATGTATCCCATAATTGTCGCGTTGTATATGTAGCTCTGACTTTTCATGCATGTAGAATTTAACTTTATTATCATTTACTTATTATATACACATAAAATTTTACAATATGATGAACCCGGGACTTCTTATAATATACAAACATGAAACAAAAAAGTTTATACCGTAGTGGGGAGACTTCAATTACTTTGTTATCTTTTATTTAAAAAAAGTTTATATTATTAGTAATTTATAAAAACCGATATGAGATACATAAAATACATAGGGATTCGTATTTGAAAATATATTTGGTTTTCTTGTATACTAATGAACTGTAATTGTCTTGTAAGATGATAACAAGTTCATTTATTAATGAAAAAATCCTTTGTGGTTTAAAAATCAATAAAACAATAAACGTATATTCATTGTAAAAGTATATATTTATCAATATCATTACATAGTATATTTTATACAATTTGTACTTGCGGATTATATACAATTACTTCAGCAACTGAAATGTATCTGCAAAGTAATTTTGTCGTACAACTGGTGTAATGATCCAATTGTCAACAATTTCTTTCGTTGAAAAAACGTTTCTACGTCTGTCTTGACACCTCCTTCGACTAGATTTATCAATAATTCCAACCTGCGCTCTCCCATCCAGCAGAACTCGTTACACGTCTTCCAGAATCTCCGCAAAAATGAAACATTGTTATTCACAAAACAACCATTTCCCGGATGTGCAACACTTATATCTCGCTATTCCATCAAAAGAACTCTTACACACTACAGAACACACCTATTACAGAAATTAAAGACGGACGGCAAAGGGATCAACTCGCGCCCGAGCGAGGAAAGGCAAGTCGAGGCTCTATTTCGTCGCTCCACCAGCAGCAACGGCGATTACTCCCCGCAATTATTATCATCCTCCGAGATTGCGTGCGCGCGAAATTACAAAGTATAAAAGGCGCCTGCCTCGCCTTTTCAATATCGCGCGCATAACGGGGCCGAGAGCTCGTGTGACGCGCAAAGTTGTTAAATCGCTCGCGCACATAATAACGAGGCCTCTCCGACTTCTGCAAGTATAATTTCTCACTGGGTTTTCCTCCGTGACGCGAGTGTTTAAAGCATTGCTTTCCGCGATTTTGCGGGGCTCGTTTTTTTCGGCGGTTGGAGTGCGTGACTCTTTGAGGCAAAAAGGGAGGGAGAGAAATATACTTTGTAACGACGAGGCATCGGGATGAGTGGTAATCTCTCGGGACAGGTATTAGATGTATCGGGAGATTGCCGTGATGATTGTTTGCGAAATTGTCGGGACGCGCGGTGTATACACGAGCTTTTAAGAGAGTTTTAATGAAATGTTTTTGCGATGGATTCTTTTTCGGCGAGGAGTCTGCTTCTTTCTTTGGCGGTTGAGAGCCTGTAAAGTGTAATTATTTTGTTATGTTACAATTTGTTTTGACGCCAAATGGGTGTATGGATGATAGCAACTGTTCTTCAAGTGTTTCTGTTTTGCAAGATATTAACTTACAGAGTGTTGAATATTTTCCTAGTATAAATAAGACCATGTATTAAACGCTTTTTAGACTAGTAACAAGACATATTTACAAAAATCGGTAAGAAATAGCTAGGTACGATACCCTGGTAGAAACGAATTCCATTTTTGGACCAATATGATAACTAGTATGCTAAAACCAAAAATGCTTAAAATATAATGTAGTTATCCGGTTGCTATGAAACGTTCTTTTCGCATTATTAGAGTATTTAATGGAATAGAGACATTAATTTCTTGATTTCAATCGGTTTATTTCTGAGTATATAAAATATTTATCTTTAAGCAAAAGTTAAATTATTTCCTGGTTGAAAAATAAGTAGCAAACATGCTCACTGATGAATGAAAGACGCAGAAGATAGTGAAATAAAAGTCTTATAATATTCAAGCTTATAGTAGGATAAGTACCTCTAATGCCATTGTTTTTTATTTGTAATTTTGTAAATTAGCTATTTCGATCGAATTCTTTAAATTATAATTGAAGTACCTATAGTGAAAATTTACTCCATTTCTATTTATCATAGCCACTAACTAGCTTCCAACCCATTTTTAATGAAATAATTTTTACCAGTACTAAGCATCATTTCATCTAATCTCAAAATGGTCATTTTTCAACCAGGTTACAAATATTATTAAACGCTATAGATTTTAATAGTTTGTACAAGCTGAGTTGAGACATTTCAAATTTTAAACACATATCAATACTCTTTGATACGTGAATGAAATGCTAGAATTAAAAATTCTGATAATCAATAGAATTTGATTCATCATCGTAAGCAAACAAACCACAAGAATAAAAATGTATCTCCAACGAAAATAACATCTACTAATTATTTATTTCTAAAATCTCTTCGTTAATTCCTCTCCTTCTTAAAGTCACCTCTATTCCTCATTCAACTTCCATTCGTTTCTTTGTCTCTAAACTACACTCCCATTTTTTACGTCCTTTTTGACCGTCGGACGCGTCAGTCGCCGCGGGTGGACGACTTCGCTGCGGACGCCCTTTTCTTCTTTTTTCCTCCATAACCTATAAAGACGTATAGGCAAGAAAGCAAGAAAGCCAGGCAAGCCCGACAAGACGAACAAAAAAAACAGAAGAGAAGACTCGCACGACGCGACGGTTTGTTATGCATGCTCCTCGCGATCGGCGGTCCGGCAGCGGAGATTGCGCTTAATTCGGGGTGCCTCGGCATAAATATAGATGTTCTGTTTAAAAAGCCATTTTCGCGTGTTTTGCATAATGCGTAATGATTCGGCGCGCGGCGCGTATACGTATAGGATCGAGCTCGAGCTATGCCGGGAATTTCGCGGATTTACATTTTTTGTGCGGAATTTACGATCGGCGAGGATGTTTACTCGCTATTAAAGGCATTACGCGCGGCGGAGGCAAAAAGGATGACAATGATTTCCGTCGTGAAATAATTGGGTACGATGTAATTAAGTCTACGTAAGTTTCTTTGCGTCGTTTTGGAGGGTAATGGTGAAGGTATTAAAGTAATGTAGTTTTTCTTTTTTTTATTAATACTTGCGCGTGTTATTCTGTAATTTCATTAAGTTAAAGATATTATGTGAATATAATGAAATTATATTTAGTTTTCAATTCTCTTTTGAGAAAAGAAGATACTGAAAAATGGATTGTCTAATGTGTTGAATGTAACTTTATGAGGTTTTGCACATTATGTTTGTAGCTGAAAATATTGCTGTGAAGCAAATTTCAATGCATATGAGCTTCATTTAATTGAAATAAAGGAAGATGTGTAATGAGGATGGTGAGATGTTGAAAAGATAAAATTGTAATATCTCTTTCGTTCAATAAAATTAACATTTTATCAGAAAAATGTATGTGTTTTCAGTTTTTATTATATACTACATAATATATCCTATAGTAAAAAGACTTGTACCATCGTGTAAACATACTAAATGTCATTTAATTTTTCAAGCCAAAAATTCAAATTTGGTATATACAATATATAATACTAACAAGTAGGGACCACAACCTGCGGGAAGTGATTTTCGCTGAGCCTTCAGGAAGTGGTTTCTAGTACCTAAAAATGATGCTTATAGCATCCGCAGTTTCGTCTCATAGGTCCTTGGGGTCAAGATATACTCTTTCGTAATCAAAATACGCGTTATTTCAGTAAAAAGTAGTACATACCCTGGTAGAAAATTATCTGCAGTTTTTTTGGTAGAGAAATTATGTAATAAGATAAAAAAGTTGACTAAATGAACTTTCATTTAAGCTTTGTTTCATACAAAAATAATATTATGTTGCAAAGTTATAAACAATCAAACATGATGACGAAAAATGCGTGGAAAATTACTGAATTATAAGAGCTGAAAATCCTCAAATTTTCATACAATTTTCGTCATCATTTTTTATTGTTTATAACTTTGCAACATAATATTATTTTTGTATGAAACAAAGCTTAAATTAAAGTTCATTTAGTCAACTTTCTATCTTACTACATCATTTCACTAGCAAAAGAATTTGCAGAGATATGATACAAAGTATAGGTACCATTTTTTACTGAAATAACGCGAATTTGGATTACAAAAGGGCATATCTTGACCCCAAGGACCTATGAGATGAAACTACGAGTGCAACGCAACATTTTTAGGTACCAGAAACCACTTCCTGAAGCTTCAGCGAAAATCGCTTCCCGCAGGTTGTGGACTCTCCTTGTAAGTATAACTAAAAAGATGAAAGTGTATAATTATTAGTTTTCTATTAGTTCTATAAAACAGGTAAAATGACAGGAAAATCGATTCCTTGGGTGCAACTGGTTGGATTGAAGTTAATGAACATAAATTGATACTTAATGACGACAACATGATACAGAAACCATTAAATTTAAAAGAAACTAAAAAATTCCCTCCCCCAAATCATCTTCATCACAAATTAACCTTTCCGCTACATTACAATCCTAATCCTCTCGCTACCATTAAACCGCCACGCACCAAATTGACCCATTACCCACGAATATAATTCATAAATTCCTGCTTCGTGTTGCTACCACGATTTTCCCGATCCGCGAATTAATTTCATTAATCCCCCCTACTTCAAAAAAAGACACTCTCCAACCCATACCCACATGCAACAAAAAGCGCTATAATCGAGGCGCAATCACCGGCGCATTTTTATTGAAAAGTCCATCGACGGCGGCGGCGGTTAATATGCATTTTGCGTCGTCGTCTTCTGTTTTCCGCTTAATGATGCATCGGTAATCTCTCGACCTGTCACGATCGCGGTTCACACAGGAAACATTATAAGCAGCGCGCGCGCGCGCGAGCGGATAATCGCGGCTACAAGGAGGAAGAGATGCAGCCGTGCCGATCGACAGGATGAAGAGATTAAAAAAAAAGGATTAGAGAGAGCGGTGGAGTTGGGAGGAAAGTAGAGCGAATCCGCCGCGGGGTATTGCTTCTGAAATTTGTGGTATGTGGATGGAAATACTTGTATGGTAAGGAGAGGGTGGTTAATGTTGGAAAATGGTTTAGTGGGTAGTGGACTGGATTAACCGGGTGGAAGAATGTAAGCTAGAAGACTGCAGATGGTTTCTGATCATTGAAGATGTGCCATTCAAAGCAACAAAATCGAATAATTTGAGCATTTAATGCTTCTTTTTGGATTACTCATTATGGTCACTTTTTATTAGAGAATATTAATATTTGACCATTAAACTCATATAGAAGGTTTAATTAAAATAAGATAATTGTTAAAAAAGTTGTTGATTTAATTTTTTGTCAAAAACAAAGAATGGAGTTACACAATTTTGTTTGGATATTTGCCAATTATGGTGATGCGTAGCATTCAGCAAGAATTCATTTCTTCCTAAATTTGGTTTAAAATAAAATATGTCATTCGTGATTTAAAAATACGGTGCTTCATCATGAATTAAGAGTACAAGCCTCTATCAGGCGTAGATAAAAGATAAATACTTAAGGATTAACAACACTTATTCTGTAAAGAAAAGTTTTTATTAATTATCATTTGTATACTCAAGTCTTAAATAATTTTAGAATAATAATTGAAATTATACAATAATTTAAAAATGTCTACGCATACCTGATCATTATAATTAAATTACTGCAATACTGCCAAGGCGTACAACAATCTACATAACAAAATAATTTTCTATATAGTTTCTCCACTATATCCCTCTACCAAACTAACCTTCCCAACCAACCGAAAATAAAAACTATTCAAAAACATCACTACCAACCGCGCGATCTATCATCCATTAAACCACCAAAGACCAACAAAAAAAAAAGAAAAAATCCACGCAGCTCACCATCGATCCTCCGCTTATCCTCCAATTACGTCGCTTTACGAACCATCGCAAACTCCCGCGCGCCGACGGAAGCATCCATTCCATCTCTCTCAAATGCTCTGCAAATCCATGGAAGCGCTTTTCTTCCCGGCAAACCGCAGCCGAGGTGCACCGACGCAATTACGCTCTATCCCCTCCTCTCCGATTGATTATCGCTTATACGATTTTATCCATCATTGTTGTTATTACGACCATTAGGAGATTTTTGCGCGCTGCAGACCTTGACCTGCGCGCCCGCGGCGCGGTGCGTCTCATTAGGGCGATGATTGCAGCAGCAGCAGCAGCAGCAGAACGTTTGAGGATTTAATTTTGTCGGAGGTTGATCGCTGAGAGAGGAGAGGAGTAATTTCGAGCTTTATTTATGAATTATGTATGCCGGTGGTGGTGGTGGTTGACGTTGTTGTAGTTGTTTTGCGCCGAGTGCTACTGGGATCGGCTTTTATCATTTATGGAATGATGGATTATGGTAATGGCCGGGGGGAGAGGTTTTATGTAAGCAGGGGGTTAATTCGTGTAGAGGCTGCTGCGAGGCGTTTGTATAAAATTATTTAGACTCGCGTTTATGATCGTATAGATATTTTGAGCTTATTGCTACAGTTTGTTAAAATTGATATCGTAGAAATTTAGCACGTGAATAAATTATTCGCGTGCAAGTATGCAGTTTGTCAGATGATGAACAATTTTTCTGCATAATTTTAAGAATAAATAGGTAAATTTGTTTTCATAAAAAGATGAATTTATAATGAGAAATAACTTTAACCTGGATCATCAGTTCCAATTTACTTTTGGTCATATTTGATTCGAATTAAATGCTAAAGAAATCTGAAGAAGTAATTACAACAAATACTATTGTAAAAGGGGACGGTCTGTTGATGACGATAATAGAAATTAGCTTTGATTCAATATAAACACACTTTCGGTTTGCACTGTATGCAGTTTACATTTCACTGGATGAACTCTTTTGAGTTAGAATAAAGGATAAAAAGAAGTGTGTGTAAAGTAGTAAAAGAGAAGAGTAGTAATTGTCACATTAGTGACAATTTGAATTTAAGCTGATTAGAATATAGTATATTGTGTACTATGGGAGAAAAGTAGGCTTTTTTCTCCCGGGTGTGACACGCAAGGGCGAAAAAAGCCTCTCCCCTATGGTGAACACCGTATTTGTTGTCAAACATGTATTGATAACGTGTTTTTTATGCCTATAAAGCGAAACTAAAATTGACCGTTCTTCGATACGGTGCAAACACACGCTTGTTAGACTGTAAAATCAGCCATCTAGAGTGTTTAGGCCCACCTAAACATGTGGTAATGTAAACCCACTTAGAGTTGATTTTCGAAAATTTACTTTACCGCCAGTTTTAGCGCGCGCATAAATCTTTTCCGCTCGCCGGTCGGAAAACGGCCACTTTAGTCCCGCTATTCGCTGCGAGCACAACAGATATTGTACACACAAATAGCGCCATCTTACGATCGAGTGACGTGATCTGGGTAGTACAAATTACACAGGCTCTAGTTATGGACATTCAATGAAAATTATTTTTTATAAGTTTCTGACAATCTGTGTGATTTCAAATTTTTTTCTTGAATTGACATATTTATTTATTATTAAAAAAAAGTATAAGGATGTTCTCAGATTCATTAGTAATTAAAATAATATTATTTTCATTGAATGTCCATAAGAGCCTGTGTATTTTGTAGTATCCAGATCACGTCACTCGACGGTAAGATGGCGCTATTCTTGAAAATAAGATAACATATACTATACCACATGCTCACAGCAAATATCGGCATGAAAAAACGCGTTTTCGTGCAAGTGTGACAAAAAAGGTTTTTTTGTACAAGTTATCCATTTTAAAATTCTTAATAACATATAAGTTGAATATGAGTACATGTATTTAAAAACTATAATTATAGAGCCACCTGTTGGAATTATTTCGCTTTAACTGATGTAAATTTAATGTATACCTTCTTGATATTATCTGAAAAAAGTACCTACTGCTTTTTAAATATTTATAAAAACATGTGCCATTGTTTTTATCTAAATTAACTAAACATAAATCATAAGCTACAAACAATCAGAAAATTATAATCACAGTACATAAATAAAGCGTCCACTCGCTTCTTAATCTCGCCACCACGGCAAAATCAGCAAGAAAGAATAAACGCCGTTTAATTATACAAACACCGCGAACACAAATACGAAAGATCCACCTGGCGAATTCATAACAGAAACTCCAACGCGTGTACACCATCTCCTTCCACTTCGTTCCCTCTTCATCCGCGACTGTCTCTCACTTCTCACTATTCCCGCCGCATAAAAAGTATCTTATAAGTATATCACACGCGAGCCGCGTGGCGCGACTCGACGCTATCTCGCGCTTATAATATTAGTCGGTATCCGGGAAAAAAGGGAGCGCGAAGCGCGTCAGTCAGACAGAAAGAGGGGAAAGACGCTCTCGCGTTTTACGACGCGGAGCCGAAGCCTCGCTCTATACTCCGCGGGACTTTACGATCCGACCGTTATAATCGTGAAAAACGGAAGGAGCCGGGCGGGAATAAGAAAAAAGAGAGGGGGGGAGAGCCTCCTTTTCTCGATGGAATTTACATTTTTCGATCCGACGCGTGCTGCATGGGAAAACGCGGCGAGCCGGTGGTATTATAAATTGTAATTTTGTTGGAGGAGGGAGTGTGTGTATGTTGAGGTGAGCGCGTAAGGAAATTACGCGATCGTTGTTGGGAATTTTTCTGCGTCGTGTATTTTTTCTCTTTTTTTATCTCTGGAGCGGTGGTGTGCGTTTTTTGTTTTAGTTTTCATAGGCCGATGATTCGAGGATTCCGTGCGTGAACGAAGGTGGAGTATATGAAGAGGATTGGCGAGGATTATCGTTGGTTGGATGGTTGTAAGATTGTTGGATGATAGAAGTTAGAGCTGGGAGTGAAAGTATTTGGAATTGGAATTGAATTTGTAATAAATATGATATCTGCTAGAATGAGCTGTTCGTTGGCGTATCTTGTAGTACTGCTTGAGTAAATGGTTCATGCAGGAAATATCTTACTTTGTAAGTTAGTGCTGAAAATAACGTTTTGTATATGCTTTTATATTAATAGATAGTTATCGATAGTCTTCCTTCCGTGAATTTATATAACAAAAAAGGATTAATGCTACATGTAGTTATGAATTTGTATTCAATTTATAAATTGTTATCAATTATTAGCATTGTACTATGCATAGAGAATATGAAATTGCCGCAATTTTCCATACAATTCTCCCATATATATAAGGTCTTAAGTAATAAGGTCATATATTATTTATATTAGCATGTCAAATAGTAGGTAATAAAAGTTAAGAAAACATTTTACAAACGCTTTTTCTACAGATGGATTAAAATCTAGACTTTGATTGATTTATATCATATCTATTTTAGAGTGCGAATACCTTATTCGAACTCCCCTAAAACGAAAATTCTCATATGAATCGAAAAAAATGAGAAGATAATCCGAATCTTTAATCTGTTCAAAGAGTTTGATCAACGCTTACCCTTTATCCCCTAGAATTAGAATGTGCCATGCAGTGAAAGAATAATTTTCTGATAAAATTATTGTGCATAATATAAGTAATGTGAAATATTTAATTTACACGGAAAAATTACCTACTTTACAGTATATGGGTAAAAGTCAAAAAGTTGACCACTCTCAGGTATGAAATTTAAGAAATAAAAAGTATGCTAAATTAATAAAAATGCATTTTTCTACAATAGTATTGGTTATATAGATTTGAAAAATCTACTTGGCCAAGATCAATAACTATTTTTAAACTATTAAAAGATTTTTTAAGTATTATCACTTATAATTATTGAATAATCATTTTCTCGTTCTTTTTGCATTTTTTCTTCTATCAAATCTGTTTCTTGTGCGCATTTTAATAGAAATGAGAATAATCTAGCTTGATTTTTACGCACTATTTGTAACTCAAAGGCAAGACTGTTTAAGAGGTTAATATATTATGTTTGTTTACTGCTCCTCTGTGCGTAGCGACAATGTGTCGAAAATATTGCTGTGACGGTGCGAGCGTACACTAAAGTATAGTTGATCAAACATCGGGACACATATGATAAGCGGGCGATAAAATTTTCATAATAATTTCTTCCTTACTCGTAATTTACCCACATGTATAATGCACATCATGTGAAAAATTAACTAATTCCTGGCTAAAACACCTGTTATATTTCTACCTGAGTACTTGATTTGTATATCGTAAAAAATTCTATAAATCAAAATCCTCTATAACTCGAAAAAATTGTCCATTCCCATTAGTCTCAAAATGTAAGAGTTCCACTGCTCACTCAAAAAAGTGCACACAGAAGAACCATCGATCACCCTAATCACCATATCAAACTCCCAAAGTACACCTCCGATCGCCGCAATCCCCAACCCAAAAAAATCCTCACTCACCACCACCAAAAAAAAATCCCCGCCATCCCACCATAAAACCACTCCCTCCGCACGCATGCGATCCCCACAATCGAAGAAGAAGACATTACGCGAAAACCTCGCGCTTAAAAAAGCCATCACCCTGCCCAAAAAAGCGCCTTCTCCCTATAAAAAAAGAAAAAAAAAACAGAAACTCCCCGCGTCCGTCCCCTTCGTCGAATCATCGCATTTTGCAGCGCAGCGCAATCGAAACAGCAGCACGCGGTGACTCTATATAATACACCGAGCGACAGATGCGCCACGAGACTATTACACTGTATAACAGCTACGCGAAAGCGCGGAATCATCGTCGCTCTATCGCAGTTCGCCAAATTCGCCTATATATATATATCCCATATACGCGCGCAGTTGGCGCGCTCGCGTTCTCGGCTGTGGGCGTGTTTTCGCCTGCGCGATGGACCTAATAAATTGTTTGTCGTAATTAAATGAGCTTCGAGGGTGCGCCGGTGCGCGCTCTCTCGAGTGCCTGTTTATATATGGGCCGCGCGCTGCGCGTGGAGCCAGGAGGAAATCGGGGGCCGGGAGCTTGAGATAAAGATAAATATATCGAGGAGAGAAGGGGAGGGGAGACCAGTGTGTATGTGTGTGTAGAGAAATTTGCTCTTGGAAGAGAAGTGGGTGTGTGTGTGTGTGTATGGTGGTGGTTTGGGAGAGATGAGGCGGGAATGAGGGTGAAGTGTAGATGGGGTGCAAATTAATGGATTTCGTTGAGAGTTGGTGATTGAAAAGAGTCGGGTTGGGTAAGTAGGTGCTGGTGTAAATTAATTAGATGTATATTTTCGTAGCGCAAGTATTTTAAGTTGCCTGGGTTTGATTAGCTTAGTAATTTAGCTTCTTGAATAAAAGTTACAGTCAAGTCTGAATACAGTGTTATATTTATTAGTCTTTAAAATTTCTTTCTTTAAAATATCTTGACATTTTGAAATAATTAAGGTACAGTATAATAGAGCATGTTTATATATATTGAACTTGCATTAATACAAATTTAAAAAATACCGCTGCTAATTTATTGAATATTAGCTTCCCCAAACTTAGTTAATAATTAATCCTATATTAAATGATTTGTTCTAATATATTAATATGAGTCGCTATTGCTTATTAATAACCTAATCATTATTGAAATATAGTATCATAGAATTATAACTTCAATTTTCATGGTTCCCTAGTAAACATTATCCAGTTTTATCGAGGCTCTCGATTATTTTCCATGGCAAAGTAGATAGATCTACATAGTTCTCGATTAATTTTCTACCAGGGCTAGCTTACAAGATAACCTACATAAGAAAAAATTGTTATGCTGAAATATAGCTGATTCCAAGTTCCTTCAAAAACATTCGCATTGCGTTAAGTATACTATTTTGTAGTTACCTGAAAATAATAAGCTTATGTTCATAATTTGCATTATCGATTTCAGAATATTGTAAAAGAGAATTATCGTTATAAATCAGACACACAGATACAAACACACGCACACTCGCACTCACGCACATACTCGCACGTATGTACACAGATACAAACACCGTACACGCACGCGCATGCACGCACAAACACTCATACGCGCACACGCAAGCTCGCACATACATACACACTCACACACACTCAGACACATACACACGCACACGTACGCACACACTAGCATGCGCAAAAATGCCTTTAGTCTCAGAGATACACGTGTATTTACCACGGGAGCTGCGGCCACTTTTGCGTACACACACACACGTACACATATGCACATACGCACACTTACATCCACGAACACACGCACACTCATGATCAGACATTTTTTGAAAACCTTCTTTTTCTGATTCATTTTTTTTCAGAATATCCTCGAAAACGTCAGAATTTATCAAAAACTCACATCAAAAATATTATCGTTACACACACACGTACACACACACACAACCGCGTTTACCATCCCATATATCCCACAGTCTAACCTCATCGATGGCCGCGAAAACCTCCCAGCCGCAGCATCATCGCACACAAAGCTCCAGACTCTCTCATCTAGAGGATCGGAGGAGGAGGAGGCGAACGCTCGCCGGGCACAAGTGATAAAGAATCGAGTAGGACGAGGAGGAGGGGAGTATATATCAGCTCTCTCTATCTCTCTCTCTCTCTCTCTACTGCAACACACACACATTGCCCCCCTCCTCCTCTCTATCTCTCTATCCCAGCGCTAACTGTGCCCACTTGCCCGGCATACGAGGAGAATAAAGATGAACGGCCTATGGATGGCCGCTCTCGAGGCCGCTCCGCGGAACAGAAACACCGCGACAGCCCCTGACAAATGACGGCCGGGGCCGGCCCTGGCCTGCCCGCCCCCTTTTCTCTCTCTCTCTCTCTCTCTCTCTCTCTCTCTCTCTCTCTCTCTCGAGCGCTCGCCCCCGCAAACACCCCGCACGAATGAAACTATAGGAGGACGAGAGGATGGGTGAGCGAGTGAGGATAATTAAGGTGAGCGCGGTGGGAGCTGGAGGTGTGCTTGGGAATGCTTTTTGGATCGGTATTATTGGGGATTTGTAAGAAGTGGAGATTCTAGAGGGAAGTGTGTGCCTTGGTTGGAGTGAGATATTTAAGGCGGAAGCTTCGATGTGTTAATTGAATCTGGAGGTTTTGAGGTGCGAATTTGGGTTGAAATTTGAAGGTAAATTGTGAATCTTCGTGGCTTCCTTTGAAGGGAATCCTTCAGTCAAGTTTTTGGATAAATCTCGTGATATAGGGTCTATTTTTAACAACTGTGAATTCTGGGCTTTTTTAATGTAACGAACAGATGATCCTTATGGGTCACACATGTTTAAATTTAAAACTAATTGTTAATACATTTTAAGGTAAAAATGAGTGACTCGTCATATATCACCTATTTTCTTTCAGTGAATTTGAATATTTTATCATATTATAACAAAAGATTAAATACATTTTTTTTGCAGTTTCTCAAGATTTTGAGAGCCAACATGATCGAATTGGCATTTTTCAGGTTTTATTATGTTCAAAATATTTGTGTATAAAAATTATTGACCAAAGTTATTCTCTCCTTAAGCCATATTTCATAATAAAATTTTTTTTAAATCGAAGAGTTTTTACTTAAATAGACTGTAGCTTTGGTAAAAAAATTGTATATACAAATTCCCACATTCCTATCATAACTACATGTATTTTGAACATAATAAAACCTGGAAAACGCCAATTCGATCATGTTGGTTCTCAAAACCTCGCGGTGTAGCCCAAGAGATATAGAGGTTTTCATTATGGCCAATCAAAGAAACTTAAGGACTATAACATTTTTTTCTAAATTTGTTCGTTATATTGTGATAAAATATTCAAATTGCCAAAAAATAGCAGGTATTATATGATGAGTGACTTATTTTTACCTTAAAATGTACTCGTATTATCAATTGATTTCAAATTTTAAATTCAGGACCCGCATCCCGGACCATCTCCTTGTTATAGAGTTAAAAATATAATAATTAATCTATGCAAATTAAACATAAATAATAGATTGTTTCAAAGTTATTAATGTTTTATATAATTTAATAAAAGAAATTATTAAAAATAAATTGTATATGGGATTCAAAACTTTTGAGTTACGAAGACATTTATATTTCAACTACTATCCCAGCAGTTTTTCTTTGTAAAAGTATAATCCAAATGACATTATCAGTTATGCTGGTAGTCACCATATTTCTAATTATAATATAGTTATATACAATTATACATGATTAGATTTAAAAAAAAATTCCATAAAAGTAATATAGAGCTGGTAAAAAGAGGTAAAGTTTATAGACTTTTAATTATACATACATGTTTTACAACTCCAGTACTATATGCAGAACAAATAACCATATATATTTTTATATATCTTTATACAACTATATTTACTAATAATAATCCAAAATAAAACTAACTATTGAACCAGTTTGTATAACGCTATGGACAACCAGCGAAATTGGCAGCGATCTCGCGTTGTATATGGATGAGGGGTGTGGGAAGAAGGGAAAAACTTATGGTAACTAGGCTTTTTTAGGGGAAGGGGTGGTGGTGCGTTTTAATAAATTCGACGCCGGAGAGGACGGGCGATTGGAGAGAGCCGAGCGCGCGCTGGGAAATTGTGACCGAGAGCGAGTCGCGCGGGAGTTGAGAATGAATTGCTGTCGCTCGATTGGACATGAGGTTGTTCGTATTTTTTTTGTTGGTGCTCGGGTGCGAGGGAATGAGGTTACGGAGCGAGTGGACGAGTTGGCTGATTTGACGCGTTGGTCAGTGGAGTTTCAGAAGTGTGACTGATGTCTCGGTTGTTTTGTGCATTTGGAAATAATTTTGTTTCTATTTTTGTATTTAGATCTGTTTCACTTCGTTTTTTCGAGAACTTGGTGCACACGAGTTTGGTAGATTGTTGATTACAAATCTGAGATAAGAATTTCAGACGTTTTCAAACCTTGGGGGACGAAGTTAATTATTATTATTAGTACCAAGTTATTTATTATTATTGACTAGTTAATTATTCGTTTTTTTTTGCAATGTTAGAAATTTTAGTCCGCTATATTGGATACGTTATCTTGAATATTTTTATTTTGTTCACATCTGAACTTAAATTCCTAACTGCCGACTGCCAACGCACACGAATTATAATTTTCAATCTAGTATGTGTAGACGAAATGTTTTATTACAATGCATTTAACATAAACGTTACAGGAATCTTATATTTTTCACATTTTAATTACGATAGAAAGGGTTAAAATAAAAAATGAAGGGTAAATAAATAGCTGTAGCTTGAATAAAATATTTCTTGAGTTTCCAATATTTTTATTTATTAAAGACAAAGTCTATGCATTGAGCTCGTAAATAACACTTATTACAGGCAAATAAACTTAATGAATCGTAAAATTATTTGTTTAATAAAATATTTCATTCATTTAAGTATAATAACTCCCGATTATATCGTTCATCAACCAAACCCAGAGAAGTAAATTTCATTCGGCTGACGATGTTTAAATCGATTCAATATTGACTTTATAATTACCGAAGCAAAACGACTGCCCAATTCCACCGCGCCAATAAACAATGCTCGATGTACTCAGCCATGCATCTTCGCGCGCTCCTTTTAATTTCATTTAAATTGCTCGTACGTACAGCGCGTCTCGGCTGAATTCTCAGTACCAATACCCTTAACCCGGCTTGCTTAACGGCAAAAATCAGCGGCAGCACAAGCTCGAGTTTCTTTATGGATCGGCGTTTAATTGCCGCGATAAGACAGGCGTTGATTTATCCCACGGGTCCAACGCGCATTTTATACCCGCACGGCTGCTTCTTGCAATTTGCTTCTGCGCAAACGAAAAAAGAAACACTCACCCATGCAGCCACCGCCATTGCGATAATTTTGAATTTACACTATCGATTAATCAAGCGCTACACGATACGCACGACGAGGCTAGCAGCAAAAAAACAAACAAACAAAACAGGCAGAACGAGCGACAAAACGAACGATCCTCTCTTTATCAAACTTTCGCATAAAATAAAAAAGGCCTACTCTCCACCCCCGCCCACGCGTATACATAAAATAAATAAACTCGACGTTCATAAAAAAAAACGCCAGTGCATATACCTCCCCCAAAAAAAACACGCGAATTCGTTTTTTTTTCTCTCTTTCCTCGTTCACCTCTCCCTTTTTTTTTTCATTTTATTTTATTTCACTCGTCGACTACAAATTTCACGGCTCATTCGGCCGCGCAGTGCCGTCCCGTGTAAAGCGTTTTAACCGGCTTTCGCGCGATTTTTCAGGTCCACCCGCGAGCGTCCGGGAAATGGATTTGACAGAAGGCTCGGCGACTGGCGCTACTTTGTACTTTATTTTGCGGGGTCGCCAGCAGCAGCGGCGGCGGCGGCTCGCGGATTGGACACGGACGTTAACAGCACTCGTTGTAATGCTTTATAATGCTCTTTCGACTGTCTACTACCCCCCTCTCTCTCTCTCTATTCCCCCCGCGTGATTCTCATTTTAAAGTCCGCGAGAGGTATAGGGGTGCGGCGGCTGCGTCGCTTCGATGGGCTCGCGCTGCGCTTTCGGGAGATTTCACACCGTTGTGAGTCTTTTTGAGGGAAGCTTTAGTATATTTCGGTGCGCAATGGCGCTGGTTGTTGGAGGTGCTGATGACATTACGAGTTTTTAAACGGATCGTCGATTTGAAGACTTCAATTGGTGCTTTTTGTTCGGCTTGCGAGCTTTGGAAATAATTGGAATTTTCGAAATTAGTGCGTGTTGGCACCGTTAGGTGGAGTACACTGAGAGAAATAGTGTAGTAAAATTTACTATTTGTTTTGTAACTTGAGGACATACCCGTCTGTAGCGAAAAAATTACTATAATATATAGCAAAATTTACTATTTTACTATATAAAGTACTATATAATATAGTAATTTTTACGATATATACGGGTATGTCCTCACGTTACAAAGTAAATAGTAAATTTTACTATACTGTTTCTCTCAGTGTACGAGTTGTGATGACTTAAACTGCTGTCCGAGTATTTACAAAATAATGTATTCATGCTTTGCGGATTAATAACTCACGTCTTGTCTACACGAATAAATAAGTGTGAGGTAATAATAACGTTTTAATTCATTTATATCAGCAACAATTCTTATTGTACGAATAATAAGTAGAATCTACTGAAATGCACGCTGATTCTAACCTAGTAAAATGCTGCTATGCTAGATGCCATTTTAAGGTTTTGTTTAGTCCGAACTCCCGGATAATAGAAATTGCACTTTCTTATTAGATAAATTTGACTTTTTATAAAACGCTATTTTAATGAGTCTGAAGCGATAATTGTAGTATTCTATTTTTTAAAGTTCACAGTGTTGTAGTCCCCTTTCATAGGTTATCGCGCAGACGTATAGTGACACTTGGCATTGGGTCTATTATTTTTTTGCTATTTCATTTTTTACCTCGTATAAAATATGATAGCAGCTAGTAACGTCACACTTTGTCAAGACAGAGTACCGGGATCGCTGTTGCTGTGTCGTTTATTTTCCTCTTCCACTATTTCGTGCTGTTATAGGGTAAGCATCGAGATTTATGATAGTGTAATAGTGAAAGCAGCTTTTGCCGAGTATGATAAATTTAATTATTTTGAACATTTTAATGATCCTCCAAGTGATAATATTTATTTCATGGTTTTTCATTTTGAATTGTTTATTTCAATTGTCTCTTTTTAAAAGTGCAAGTACAATTTGAAGTACGTGCTGATTTTAACAAATTATAGAACAATTATAAATTAATAATTAAATTAAAATTATATATAAAGAGCATAAAAAAGGCATTGCTGATAAGACCATATTTTGATTAATTTTTTTTGTCAAAAATCGATCATATATGAAAAAGCTATTAAATTTAAATTCATTTTATGCAATAATGTCACAAAAACATTTTTGTGCGTCATTTGTAAGAATTATTGACACATCCCTTGAAACCATACGCGAAAATACATACCTCGTTCAAATCAGGAAATCCCCGACCAAACTGATAAACCGCAAATTCCTCCCATCAATTGCATCCTCCTACCTCCAGATATACCTCTCGATCGCGCCGAAGAGCAGGACGGAACGCGGAAAACCCCCCCATCCTCCAAATAAAAAAAAACAAAGAAACAAACCGAACAAATGGAGCCGCGCGCGCATACGCCGTCCGGTTATAAGGCGCACGCGCCTCTCTTTCATTCCACTCTCTCTCTCTTGCTCGCGCGCGTGCATCTTTTATTCATCCGACAGAGTGGAGCCGTAATTTGAATTGAATGGGGGATTTATAAATTATTTCAAATTATAGTCGCGGCGGCCATGGTCGGGAGGAGAGAACGAGGCCGATTTCTCGGCGTGTGTGCTTCTGTGGGTGCACGTCTTTTTTCGAGATGCTGCGGCGGAATGAGTATCCGGTGGTGGGCGCTGAGGCAGGTGCATTTTTGCGGTTGAATGATTGGGCTTTGGGGGGATTTGGTCGGAATTGATAGACTGATTAGAGTGTGCACTGGGAGATGAGTGCGGAAATGGTAACTAGACGAGAGAATGGCGGTACAGAAAACTCGTAAACGGGATTGGATGGTAGAGAATTTATCGGTTCGGGTGGGTGGATCATTAATTTACAGGTAAATTTGTTAGTTAATGATTAAGTAGAATTTAGTTAAGAACTGGTTAATTTTTAATTTAGATTTCAGATAATTTTGTACATGAAAGCATCTAAAAACACCTTGAACCTCTATTGGTCAGAGAGAACTTTTTCTTGTGCGTTTATTACTATATCTATACACAAACATGTTAATCGCTGTATTGACTGTGACTACTTTACATTTTCTAAAATTCCTATAATCCCGTGTAAAAAAATTAGTCTGGTACTAGTCTGGGATTAATCTGGCTTAACAAGTCTGGCGAAAGTCTGATAGTGGCCTATCTATATATAAATAGTGGCCTAAGCCAGACTTCTACCAGACTTTTTTTGGAATTATGTCAAGAAAACTCATTTTTCACAAGTAAATAATTAGAGTAGTACATTAATTATTAGTATCGACTAGAATAGTAAAAATACGTACTTTTCGATAAAATAGGAGAAAAGTTTTTTTTACATATTGCAATCTTGTTTAAAATATGAATATTTGTAAAAAAAGAGACAAAAATTTAGGTTACTGGCAATTTGACATAACGCGATGCTTTTGTTTTGCACATTTTGTCTAAAGTCTGGCATAGTGGCCAAAGCCAGACTTTTTCCGGACTTCTGCAAGACTTTCGCCAGACTTATTGAGCCAGACTAATTTTTTTACACAGGATAATTCAAATTGCTGTGCTCAAGAAGCAATGCGATTACTTAAATAGTTTTTGCATTTAATTGACATTGTTAAAAGGTTCTGCAAACAATTTCGCTCTTTCCGTATAGCAATGTGAGATAAAAAAAACAACATGAATAAGATCTCTACGTGCGTACGATTGTAGGAATGTGCTGTTTTTACTGTAAACATACAGAGTTGTATAGAATTCTCATAGCAAGTTTTTCAGGAAAGGAGTTCTTGGTCTGATTTAATGTACAAATTTACTTATTATTTTGAATACTCTTTTATAAGAGAAAACGTGAGAATTAAAGAGCATTTTAGCGCATTAAGGGTATGCGTCAGATCTACTTTACCGACCGAGGCAAACAGAAATAAAATTTTCGTTTTTTTCTTAATCCTACGCATCAGAAACGATTTTTCTTTTAGGGATCGCTTTATTTGGACCAAATAAATATCGGAACATTGAAGATTTGAGGTACATCATTCCATTTCTCAATTGAAAGTGAAAAAAAGAACTTAGAAAATTTCCTTTTATGCCAAAATACATAGCGGAACACTCGGATTGATATCAGAATCGAAAATTAGCATAATCACATAATTGCCAATTTTCAATTCTGATAATAATTTGAGTGTTCCGCTATATATTTTTCGTAAATAAAGCTACCCTGAAAAGGAAATTTGATTCTGATGCGTATTTTTTGAGAAAAACGCATTTTGTTAATGTATTTTATCGACGGGTAAAGTAGGTCTGACGCACCCCCTTAACTAATTAACTTTTAATAAAACTAATAATTATAATTCCAATTTTAAAGAAATAATAAACTAAATAAAAATTAATACTACACTATAATACTTAATAAAAAATGTCCAGAATATGATCAATAATAATAATACAATCGTCTAGCTACATCCATAATGTATAATGATACATCCTAATAAACATAATCCCTCTTTACACACATACGAGGGTAGTTCAATAAGTCTTTAGAATGACCAACAGATGGCGCGCGAATCGCTCCAAATCATCTGTTTTCAGTCAGCACCACTCCCGACTAGATATATGGTGCAGTCACAGTCCACATCTTCTGAGTTTACGTGTTTTTATAACCAATTGAAAAAAAAAAAATTGCTTGTTAAGAAAAATGGAAAAAAACGAGTTCAGAGCGGTAATTAAACATTTTCATTTAAAGGGTTTAACTCCATATGAGATAAAAAATGAATTGGACTCAGTTCATGGCACATCTGCCCCTGCCTTAGCAACGGTTTATAACTGGGTAAATGAATTTAAGCGTGGTCGTACATCAATAAGTGACGAACCACGTTCAGGAAGGCCCGTAGAAGCAACTACTCCCGAAATCATCAATAAAATCCACGATATGGTGTTGAAGGATAGAAGATTAAAAGTGCGTGAGTTAGCTGTGGTCACAAGGATATCTATAGGTGCAGTTGTTTCAATTCTACATGTAAAATTAGGCATGAAAAAGCTATCGGCAAGATGGGTGCCGCGTTTGCTCTCAGCTGAGAATAAACGCAATAGAGTGGTCGCCTCTGAGGCTCTTTTGGCGCGCATAAGTCGGAATCCTGAGGAATTTTTTCGTCGATTTGTGACTGTGGATGAAACATGGATACACCACTACACTCCTGAGACAAAGGAACAATCCAAACAGTGGATTTCCACAGGCGAACCAGCTCCAAAGAAGGCAAAGACCGTAAAGTCAGCTGGTAAGGTTATGGCTACAGTTTTTTGGGATGCACGTGGAATTATACTTATTGACCACTTGGAAAAGGGTAAAACAATTACTGGTGAGTATTATGCATCATTATTAGAGCAGCTGAAAGAAGAAATTAAAAAAAAACGACCACATTTGGCGAGAAAAAAAATTCTCTTTCATCACGACAACGCCCGAGTTCACACATGCTTCGTTTCAATGGCTAAAATTGAAGAACTAAAATTCGAATTGGTCGAACACCCACCGTATTCACCAGATTTAGCCCCCAGTGACTTTTTCTTATTTCCAAACTTGAAAAAATGGCTCGGTGGACAGAGATTTACGGACAACGAAGACGTCATTGCCTCTGTAAGTGCTTATTTTGAGGAACTTCCGAAAACGCACTTTTCTGAAGGATTAAAAAAACTTAAAAAGCGATTGACCAAGTGTATAGAGCTCCAAGGAGATTATGTTGAAAATAAAAAAAAATTTACCCAAAAAAAATTGTTTTTATACTTTATTCTAAAGACTTATTGAACTACCCTCGTACAACGCCCGCCTCTCCAAAAAACACTTATGCACCCGCGCGCCCAAGGCTCATCGCTTCCCAAAAATGCAGCACCTCTGATCGCTATCGCAATCGAATCTACCCCGCAAGCTATTCTATACACCCTCCATCCTCTTGATTTCGGCCTCCATTGGGCCCGCTCCGCACTACACTTACGCCAGCGGCCAAAATCATACAAATGCACAAGTCCGCGCGCGTCTCGGCGACAAACAACAACAAAAGCCCGCGCACGCGGCGTGGCTCGCACGTCGTAAATATGCTAATGGCCAACTCTCTACCCTACGGCGCGAAAGTGCAGCAGCGCCATAACGCTTTTGATATAAAGGCCCCGCGGCCTATTATACGGCGTGTGCGTTATATATATACGCGAGCGCGCGAGCGAGGGAATTAGGGAATCATTTGTTAGGCGAGCTGTCCGTCCCAGCTGATGCGCGAGCGCGCAAAGACACACCTCCTATCTACGGCCTGGTGTATGTGTGACGGTGGATTTGGACCCTTTTGCGTACATCGGGGCGATCGCGCTTCTGCTCGTAACGGGGATTCGACGTGGTTTATATTACGAGGACGTTGGGGAGACGATTCTTGGATTTACGTGCGTTTATGGAGGATGTGTTTTGGGGGTGGGGGGAGGGGGTGAAAGAGTTTTAGATCGATGTGAGTAAATGAGTTTTTGCCCACCGGGGCTCATTTTTTCAAACTGTTTTTAAACTTTAAGATTCATCGACCCGTTTTTGTCTTACAACGATTTCTCTATTTTATGACATTCTGAAACCGATAAGGTAAATTATTTTGGTATTTTAGAAATAGTATGGTGGTTTTAGTGTCTCATATTAGTGTAAATGCTTTTGAAAGAGCATAAAATTACCTATTTTTTCTGATACGAATTTTTTGATAAGCTATCTCCCCTCTTTTGTTATATCAGAAAACGTAATTTTTTGTTTATGGTTATTCTATCGCTATGTTTACCTTAAAACAAAAACATGGTTACTACAATTTAATCATTCCTAATAATATGGACATATCAATATATTATAAAACAAGGTATCCTTGTCCAACTAAAAACTATATGTAGCAAAACTAGTTAATTGCAAAAGTAGTTATCGTCAACTAAAGAAAGATTCGACGAAACAGTAGTGACTTTTTTATTTGTTATTCGATTTGAATTTTGTAGGTCTTATTTTCTTCCTTGAATAATCTCAAAGGGACTTACCAAATCGAAATTAGAACAAATAAAGATTACTCGAATCGTTTTCGTTTTATAATGATTTTTATATTTTACGTTATTTTGAAATCGATAATGATATTTATTATGATCATAAGATTATAATTTTTTGTAATTTATCTTTTGGAAACAATCAATGATAAAAAAACAACCTTTTTGAGCTTAATAAGAAAGAAATAGAGCAATGTAAAAAAATGTATTAAAATAAAGAAATTCATATTGAAACAATTTATTTAGTTTGAGGAAGCTAAGCAATGAATTGGCAGCGGTTATTTATACTTTTTTCTCGTAATAAAACTTATCACAACAGACGTGTAAAGTTAAATTTGATTAAAAACTAAGGTAAACAAAAAGGTCGCCCCAAACTGGGCGACTCACCCCTAGCTAAATCAATACATTTTAAAGTAAATAGTACAATAAAATATTCTTTAAAGTCTAAAATCGATCTAAATAGCTCATATGTATTTTTGGACTACATTAAGAAAAACGTACTTGCAGCCATTTTCGGGTTACCTAAATCTATGAGTTCCTAGTTTTAGGCCATTTTTAGAAACTCAATTTTCTAACGGTAAACTAGTCTCGGCATTAACGCGCCAATAAAATCATTTTTTGCTTTTTATTTAAGTTATGTACATAAAGCATATAATTTATATTAAATTTTTAACATTTTTATAAATATTTCAAAAAGCAGCTAAGAAACAATTTCAAAAGGAATTCGTATTTTTCGCTCAAGCTTAAGATATGATAGCTTATTAAATATTGTTATGTACTTGTTTGAATAAATAATTTTGATAAACTTCATCATAATAAAAATAATTTTTTGTTACTATATTTGACAGATACACGGATAGAAATTGAATCACACTGCTGTCCCAAAAATAGCTATTAATTGCACCACCAATGCAATTCGATCCGATCGCATGTCTCCCCTGAGCAAGCTGTGCACCCGTACGGACAGGTCGCGTTCCCAAACCGCGGGAAAGATGTTTTTTGTCGACAAGTTGCTGTACGGCGGGGCAGCAACGGACGGATGGCTTGCTCACGAAAGTCGCCCAGGCGGACCGATAGGATGGTGGCGCTGCACTCTCTGTTTTCGTTAAGGAGGTATATGGTATATGTGTATACACGTATGAGTGTGCTTGTTGCCAATGCTTGGCTTAATCTAATTGTAATTAATGATCTTTTTTATTGAATTCTTCATAAATAATATATATACAATTGTTTAACTTATTTTTATTGCATATTTATTTACTTATTTCTCTTTAATTATTATTGTTTCCCTTGTAACCTACGACCCGCTTACTTTTCATTAAAACTCGAACTCCTGTGACATCTGGGGGGCCTAAAAAATAAAAAATATCACGTATTATTAATCCTGCAGACTATAAACCATTTTCCTACAACTTTGATGCAATTAAAATTGCAATTAAAATGTATAATAATATACATTACACGAAGTGGTTTAATGTAATAATCCTGCCATGGCGTCAAATCTTCTTTCCAAAGTCTTAACTTATCATAATACAAGATGTTCGATACACTGCAAATATAACTGTAACCATCCGATGTAGGTGTTGTCCAATTTGGCTTTTTTACCGAATTCAAACTACTATCTTCACCGCATAAATGCTCGTAATAATTATTTGGAAGCAACAACGGATCATTGACAGTGATAAAAAACACGCCTTCCTTATTTTTTGTATCATATACTAGAACCCAGAAGTTTATAGGTATTGGTATTTTATACTCTGTCATGTCTAATGTTAGGCGTTCTCTGTAATATTTAAAAATATTTGCTCCAGTTGTTAAGTCAAATTTACCGCTCGCACCGCTGTAGATCATGATCTCATCCTCATTCAGATCTTTCACCATTTCGTAGACAAATTCCTGAGTGCGAGCCCAATTGCCCTCGTTAATTGTCTTCCACATTGGACGTGTGTTTAAGTAAGTAAATGTTACGTTTGCAGTTGCTCTAAATGAAAAATGGGCGGCAGGAGCCAACTGCGCTGGAACGAAGAAACCATTTTCCTTGCCTGTAAAAGTCAAACTTGCTGTAATTTGCAGTAAGATAAGGTAGTGATACATATGTTTGGTTCTGTTAATATTTAATACTATTACATACCATATTTCAAGTACGCTTCGCATATTGGGTGATTACAAGTAATAGAATTGAAATGCTTCACTTGGTACGTATGTGAGTACAATTCACTCATTTTTGTATTGAGACCAGGACAACAACCAATGTCATCGAAAGCTCGTTTCATAGATTCAACGCCTCGTTGACGTCCAGCAACAGACCTTCGCATTGGATATTGTACGTAGGCAGTAGACATGATTTCGGAGTCATAGTACACCTTTATCAAATTTATTTTTTGGTCCTTAAAATAGAAAGCAATCCAGTAAGTTGTAACTTTGGAATTCGGTATCGGTTCATACTTGTAAACCTCGAATATTGGATTAGAATGACAAGTGAAATTATTCAACCGATACATCTTTTGATCTACTTCAAATCGACCATGTTTACAAGTAAAGTTAGGTACTGCATTCTGATATTCATCAACAGCACTAATAAATAGGTTGAACTGGTTATTATCGCCAGAACATAAAACGGTTCCTTTTTCTTCATTATTAATAACAACAATCCTTCGCTGATCAGGATAATAGAATTTCGCAAATTGTGTATAATGATACTCCTTAATTATCAGAGCACTGTCAGCAGTCAATTCATTCATTGTGAACCAGCAATCTTCTACAAAAATAAGTTTTTGTTATTTGCAGTGTAACTAATTATATCTCGACTGTCAATTTTGATAAAAATTACGCACCATCTGAAGGTAAGGACAATAAATTCATGTGAGGATCCTTCCATTGTTCTAAATTAGATTTCCATAGTTTTATATCTTCAATTCCATTACTTAATATGTCAGAAGCTTTACACATATAACTAAAACCATCTTCTATATTTAGAGACCAATTCGGATGCTTCACAGTTCTTAATGTTATCGTCTTACATAGATGTTTATAGTCCGTCAGTTTTACAAATGGATTATTAACGGTGATGAAAAAGACGCCTTCATTATTTTTTTGATTGTATACGAGCTTCCAAAAGTGCATGGGAACCGACACGGTGTTGTCATTATAACTTATGGTAACGTCTTCTAAACTATCGTAAAAATAATAACCGAAATCTATCAATTGCAATATACCGATTGCTCCGCCGTATACCAGGATCTCATCTTCATCGAGGATCGCTACCATGTCGTAGATGAATTTTTCTGTTTGTGCCCAGTTACCCTCGTGAATGCTTTTGTACATAGGTCGAGCATTTAAATACGTAAAGGTTACATTTGCTGCTGCTGTCAATGTAAAATGCGTGGCAGGAGCCAGCTGTGCTGGAACGAAGTAATTAAGATTTTTACCACCTGTAAAAATGGTAGAAAATCGTAATTAAACTCATGTTAAATTGTACAGCATCATATTGAAAACAGAAATATGGACAAAGTGTAGAACTATTCCTCAACAAATGTTATCAATTAATATTAATTTAAAAGAGCATATTTTTTAAATTCTAAGAATTCATGAATGTGAAAATTCTTGTTTGATCACTTACTGAACACGAAGTAATAACCGCACTTCCAACTATAGCAATTAAATAATTTAGTTAAGTGGTCTTTTTGATTGGAAAATTTGTACAGTTCTCCGATTTTCGTATGTAGGCCGGGGCAGCATCCAGTGTCATCAAAATTACGTTGTACAGTTACTACATTTCTCTGACGCCCAGTTACAGAACCTCTCATTACATATTCAACATAGACGGTGGACGTAACTTTTTGGTCATAGTAAATCTTTATTAAATTGATTTTTTGATCCTTATAAGAGAAAGCAACCCAGTAAGTTTTCAAGTTATTTTTATTTGATCCTTCTGATTTTAATTCGTACACCTCGAATGATGGACTATCCTCGCAGAAAATGCGATTTAAATCATATCTTATCCTGCCTAATTTAAACTGACCGTTTTTACAAACGAACTTACGAATAGAATTATGATTTTGCTTATCTTCTTCTATGATAGAACGTTCGAACTGGTTAGTATTGCCAGAGCATAATAAAAATCCTACATCTTCTTCTTTCATTACTACAATCTTTTCCTGATTTGGATAGTAGAACTCTGCAAAATTCTTATAAGTCCAATTTCTAACAAGTAGAGGACTTTTTTCACTTAAATCATTTACAGATAACATACAGCTCCCTACAGGAATCAATTTTAATTATGGTTACAGCATCGTACGTACCGATTATATGTTATGAATATTCACCATGTACTTCAAGTCTTTATTTAAATATTTAGGTAAAATATTTTTAACAAAATTTCATTTATATTGTGAATCGCAATATTTTTTTCTTATAAACATTATAAAATATTATCGTTATACGAACCATCAGCTGGCAAAGACAAAAAATTAATTTTTGTATCTCGCCACAGTATCCAATTTTCTTTCCAAATTTTTATTTCATCGACGGTGTCTGTCAAGATGTCGGATGCCTTGCACATGTAACTGAAACCCATGCTCGGATCTAAGCTCCAAATAGGCTTTTTTATCAATTCTGACGTTACTTCCTGACAGATGGGTTTGTAATTCGCAATATCCAAAAATGGATCGTTTACCGTAACAAAAAATACACCCTCTGAAATAGCCGCATCTCTAAAAGTAAATAGTAAATATAACAACGTGAATGAGACAACATGTGCACATTGCCATAACACAAAAGAACAAGCCAAACTAATTTTCTGGAATAGAAAGCGAACGTGGGAAAATAATAAAGTCTCAGCCATACAAGAAAGCAGTAATAGAAATGATATTCGGGAAATATATACAGATATAAATTTTATAAGGAAAGGATCCCAAAATTAAACTAATTTCCTAAGAGACGAACATGGGAAACTTATAACGGATACAGATGGGTTACTAACTAGAAGGAAAAACTATTTCGACGAGGTCCAAAATGTACACAAACAACAAACCGCTTCAGACTTCAACAAAATACACACTGCTTAACCACACATTGAGCAGACTAGCCTAGGTGAGGTTTGTAGAAGCTTTAGTTTGTAGAAGATTAAAAAAACAATTTTCGCCCCTAGTTACACAATGTACCATTAAATAAATTGAGCTAATTAGTGAAAAGGGTAGCTTTTCACTATCTCTTGACTGACAAGGAGAGTGCGCAGAGCATGGGCCACGGATTCTGATGAAACTTAAGATATCATCTCCAAATACCTAAAAATAAAGCCCAATACCTGTAGTTTTATCAAATAGCGATAGGCCTTTATACAGCCTACTTCATTAACATTTATTCTATATATATATTTATCTTTTTTCTATCATTACATATACGACCAATACTAATGTTTCTAGTTCTCTCTCAGGTTTTCAGGAATCATTTGATAAAACTACCAACATTAGGCCTCATTGCTATGTACCAGCAAACGATCCCCTAAGCTTTATCAAAATTCGTGACCCGGACTCCGTGTACTCCCCTTGTGACTTCCTTGCCCAGACTCTGAAGACTTATTTTTTAAGATATTTCAGTTTATTTTTTTATTTTAATTGCATATGTATCGAGAACATTGCGGTAATTGTTTTTATGAAATTATATTTTTCTTGATTTTTGATAAAGATACGAATTAAGAAAGAAAATTAAACATTTATGGATTCGGTTTTGTTTTATAATGATTTTTCTAATTTACGATATTTTGAAATTGATAATGCAATAAGGAACTTGCATAAAAACATCTATTAGATCCACCAGATAGAATATTTTTTGAGCTATTAGAAAAAGATATAGCATCTTAAAATAATTTATTAATATTATTTTCTACGTAACATTTCTTTGTTAAGTCAATTGGAAAATATTTATTACAAAATCAATATATCGTTCGCAGTATTATGACTTACGGGGGTTGGGTTGTATCCCTTATTTTTACAGGGGTGAAAGTGATTTTTTTATAACAATTTCTCTGCCATAATTGCTGAAATAATCCAATATTAATAAAATTATTCGAAATTTATTCGAAAGAAAATTGAAAAATAATGATGACGTATTTCGGGAATTTTTAAAAGAAATACAGTATAAAAGGGTAAACTACCCTTAAATTAAATTTACAATAATAGAGAAAATGCTGTGTAGATATTGTCGATTTTAATCAAATTTGAATATATTGTAGACGACCAAAAAATAAGAAACACGTATTTTTTTATCATCTCAGAAACGTTTTAAAGGCGTCAGTCCGACAAGGACAGTGCACCCCCTGTTGGAAACGATTTTTTATCAAACTTAAGGAGGTGGTTTCTGGTAAATAAAAATGAAGCCTAGCACCCGCAATGTTTTGCATTGGGTCATTGTTCTCCAGGTATAAGGTATTTTACTTGAAATATGCGTTATTCTAATCAATAAATGTACCTCTATTTAAAAACAACCCTGCAAGTTTTAATGCTAGATAAATTAACCCAAAAGATAATTTAAGTATGTGAAAAGACCTACAATTCAGGATTTGTTTCATACTAAATCATTATTCTAATGCAATGTTATTAACAATTGAAGATGCTGATTTATTACCGTCGTCCACATATTTTTTTCGTTGTCTACTCTTCTGCTTTGTACGTTATACAAGAAAAAGAACTTTAAAAGTTGGTTTGTATCCAAAAACAGAATTATAATAAATTTTAACGAATGTTTTTTTGTTGATTGTGTTATCTAGAAACATGTACGCAAAGTTTGCCCAATAAATATGGTATTAATTATAGTAATATATTATGTCGCGCAGTTGGAAGATTTTGATATTTTACAACAGTTTACCTACAGACATTACCAAGTGATTATAGTATAAAAATTGTCAAAATGATTGCTCTTAGATAAAATTTTTACCGGCTCATAAAAAAACCGCTGCCACTTCATTGGCGTTAAGCTTCCTCAAAATAAATAATAATAAATTACGTTTTTTGTGTATAACAAAAGAAGGGACAGCGCCTATCCAAAATTTGCTGTTGTACCAGATAGGTAATTTTATGCTATTTTTAATGCATTTGCACTAAATTAAAATCCATAAAACCAAACAGCTAAAAACCCAAAAAATCTTTATAAAACTAAAACAAGACGATGAATTTTGAAATTTCTTTGAATTTTTAATCTTTATTTAAAAATGAAAAAAATTAGCCCTATTTGGTAAAAAATAACAGCGCCGTTCTCGTGATATAAGCGATAAAAAAAAATTTTAAGAGAGACATAAATACCTCAGAAAACAAAAGATCTCTAGATCTAAAAATCAACATACAGGTAATGAGGTAGTAAAAAGCTACCTTTTTGTAATGTTTCATATAAAATTCTGCCGATTTACTTCAGTTATCGTCGGAGAAAGAAAATTGCCTTTTTTTACAAAATTATTTTTTTCTCGACAAAAGATAAAGGTTAAGAATCATAAATTTTATTAAACATTCTTCTCCATATTCCTAATCATCGAAAAAATCGAAAGACCGCTGTAAAAACCAAAAAACATCGAAAAAACAAAAAAATAATATTTTCTCCTCCATCCTCGAAATAAAACAAAAAAGAATGAGCCATGAAACATTAAGTTTCGCCGTGAATGTGCGAGTAATGCTAATCAACGACCATAGACATACACACACACCCCTACACACACACGCACAAACACATACTTAAGTCTCAAAACATGTTAATAACATGTTTTTAGCAAAAATTTTGCTTCCTCAAAAAGAAAGCTCTATGATGATAAAAAAAGTTTTCTAAGAACATGTTAGAAACATGTTTTGAGACTTAACAAATTGAAATACACTATTTTTAGAAAATATCTGTATGGATGTGTGTGGGTGTTTGTGTGGACGTGGATCAGCATTACTCTGCATATACATGTTGAAACTTAATGTTTCAGGGCTCATTTTTTGGCTTTTCCGGAGGGTGGGGGGACAAAAATAGTTCTTTTTTTGGTTTTCGAAAAATGTCTGTCTGTCTGTCTGTATGTATGTCTGTGTATGTATGTATGTATGTGTATTAAAATTTGTAAAAATTGAAAAATTATTTCTGTCAGTTTATACGCTATATATGCCAACTTAATGCAAACATTCATAAATATGACTCAATTTCCTTTTAATTGATCTATCTTACATATACTTTAACGTTCTTTTCGTTAAAGAAATGCAAGTGTGAATTTTGAGAATTCAAAACATTGAAATAAAAAGTTTCTGTCATTTTATATTATTCTTTCAATTGGTATATCTTACATATACTCTAAATTTTGTACATAAAGTGTCTCATTAATTTAATACAAACATAATGCATCATTTTTATACAAGTTTAAAAGTAAAATTGTTGCTTAATCATAAAGTAACTTTTTCAGAGTAAATATTCAATATGTATCCAAACGCTTTGAGAAAGTATTCTGCTAAATCAGTTAGCAGCGGTTTCTGGTTTTTATAGCGGTTTTTCGACTTTGGAGTTTTAGTTTCTCATGTTTTTTGGGACATTAGAAATAATATCATCGATCCAGCGAAAAGGCATTTAAAAGGTATTTAAAATTACTTAAGGAGTAACACCACTCTAGGTACACCTATTTTTGACGATTTTTTGTGGGTAAATAGTAAGCGAAATGAAAAATTCGTTTGAAGAACTTTATTGTACAATTAATGAAGTGTGGAAAATTTTTTTTTCTCAAAATGGCGGCCACGGGAGCTCGTAGTACGCCCTTACTTTTATGTTGACGCTCGAACGGAGAGACAGTTTTCTCGGACATGATGAACCCTAGAACAGAAAAACAAAGTTTTTCTTAAAGTACATATTAGTAGGCGTGATAGAACGTACGGATTTTTTTAAATCAAATTTAAAAATGGTGCACATTTGACAAATAAAATGTTTCTATTTTGACAAAAAAAAATTTTTCCAAATGTGCACCATTGCATTAAAGTTTGATTTATAAAAAAATCCTACGTACTACCACGCCTACGAATATGTACTTTAAGAAAAACTTTGTTTTTCTGTTCTAGGGTTCATCATGTACGAGAAAATTGTCCTCCAGTTTGAGCGTCAACATAAAAGTAACGGCCTACTACGAACACCCGTGGCCGCTATTTTGAAAAAAAAAATCTTTTTTACACTTCATTAATTGTACAATAAAGTTCTTTAAACGAATTTTTCATTTCGATTATTATTTAACCATAAGAAATCGTCAAAAATAGGTGTACCTGGAATGGTATTACCCCTTAACTTTTCCGACCTCAAACTTTGGATATTCCTTCTGGGTTCCCTTCTTTTGTTATACACGAAAACGTACTTTTTGTTTGATCGGCTATATCTCGGAAATATATGACGGAAAATATTTGAAAAAATTAAGATGATTAGGAATATGGAGAAGAATGTTCAATAACATTTTTTGAGTCTTGACCTTTTTATACTGTACAGAAAAAAAAATTTGGTAAAAGAAGCGATTTTCTTTCTCCGACGATAACTGAAGTAAATCGGCAGAATTTTATCTGAAACTTTACAAAAAGGTAGCTTTTTACTACCCCATTACCTGTATGTTGTTTTTTAGATCGAGAGATCTTTTGTTTTCTGATGTATTGAGGTTATGTGTTTTCTCTATCGATTATATCTCGAGAACGGCGAAGACATTTTTTATCAAACATGTCTTATGTTTTTAGTTTTTAAATAAAAATTCAAAATTCTTCAAAATTATGAACAATTTAGTGTAAATGCATTAAAAAAAGCATACATTTACCTATCTTTTACAACTGTAAATTTTGGATAGACTCTTTCCCTTCTTTTGTTATACACAAAAAACGTAATTTTTAGTTTAAACGGTTGTATTTTGGAAAGATATAGTAATTTAAAATAATTTATAAGAACAAAGAATTTCATATTCAAACAATTAATTTAGTTTGAGGAAGCTAAAATGCAATTAATTGGCAGCGGTTTTTTACTATCACAAAGCTTTCTCTTTGACGAAGTAAAATTTCTCTTTCAGAGTTTAACCCTGGCTGACCTCTGAAAAGATTACACTGTATCTGTTTTGAGGTTATTTTGTAGCTGTTGATTGCTGCTGAAATATTATTTATAAAATGATTTGAAGTAATTAATCAATTTTTATTGAAAAGTGAATATTGAAAGTTATAGTGTCTTATAATAATTTTATAACCTCAAAGTTAGTGTAGAAAACAATCTCAAAATAGATACCACGCTTTTATTGCAACATGTGAGATAGATCTTTTTGCCTATTATTTTACCTATTATAGAAGTACAATAGTTTCCAAAAATGCACTGGGATCGGTATCGTTATTCCATCATAGCCGAGGCTCATGTTTGTCAGACGACCGGTATCCGTATCTAACAACTTTAATTGCCCGCTTGCTCCCCCGTACACCATAATTTCATCCTCGTCGAAAGTTTTTACCATTTTGAAAATGAATTCCTCAGTCCGAGCCCAATTTCCTTTCTGTATGATCTCCCACATTGGCCGAGTATTCAGATTGGTGAAGATCGCATCAGCCATTGCACTGAACGGAAAGTGTAACGCAGGGGCTAAGGGCGTTGGAACAAAATAATAGCCTGTAACTGTTCATGTGATACATTGTTATATTGTTTCTTATTGAGGTTGGATAAAAACGATAACAAAAATCAGATGTAGTTTCGAAAACTAAAGAAGTAAAGAAAATCGAATTAACAAAAAAGTAAAGAAAAATTCATACTTTGACTGACGCTGTAGTAGTGACTGCAAGTCGTATAAAAACATGTTAAAAGAAATTGTAAGTTCCGTAAATAGTTGAAACTGTAATAAAATGGCGTTATTCCATCAATATGCCCCTCACAGCAGCCAACGTCATTGAATCCTTGATGTAAAGGTTTATTGATTGATTGACGACCAGCTATCGACCATCGAATTGGATATTTTACATAAGAAGTGGATAAAATATTTCTATCATAGTACACGCTAATGAAATTAGTTTTTTTATCTCTTGATGAAAACGTGAGCCAATGACTTGTCATGTTGAGGGCATCCGATGATTCGTACTTTTGAACCTCGATCGATGGATCGTTTTGGCAAACAAAATCGGTAAATCTAAAAGGCACGTCATGGTAATGAAACTTGCCTTCTTTACATGTAAAGTTGAGGTAGCTTGTCTTAACTCCAATATATGGATATATAAAACCATTGTCTTTACCAGAGCAAAAACAATGAATGATATCTTTTTCCTTAATTACGACAGTGCCTTGATCATCCGGGTAGTAGAAATCTGCGAAACCGTCGGTGAACCACTTTTTAACCAATACGGGGCTTCGATTATCTAGACTATCTACAGAGAAGCTGCAACTCCATTCTATATGTGAATGGAAATTGTTAATGTCTTAGGCTTTGATAAAAATATATCAAAATATATTTTAATTTTAAATAAAAGTTTTTTTTTAGTTGTTTTGATTATACGATTTAACCAATCCGGCGACGACTTTTTCATTCACGGGAATAAGTATTGATCCTTTGGTAAGTTGAAATGACCTGATTAAACTCGAATTTTGGAACAAGGTTTGGTTAGATAACCCTAAGTAGACTATTATTTAGGTTTTTTATAATCCTTGTTCTTACCTGTATACCCTTTTCGGATTTTTAAAGGATACCCCCACCACCTCTGTGTGGAGGTATTTGATCCTAACAAATCCATCTTATTCCCCACACCATTTTCGCATTCGCCAAACTTACCGACAGCAACAGGTTTCTACCTATGTCGGCAACCTGTGACGGAGGAAAATTTGTAGGTAAACCTCCACCAGGACGCCGTGTGGTAAGGAAATCAACTTGCTAGTCAAGTATTATCAACCGCGCCACAACACTGCTGAATTTTCGTGAACGATGCACCACGCAACCACTGACCTCACTAATGATGCCGGTACTTTTTTTATTTTTTTATTTATTTGATGCCGGTACTTAAAATGCTTTTATTTTTAGATCAAACTAAAAAAACTTAGTTCTGTTTGTCACTGCAATGAATACGCATATAAAGTATGTAAACATTTCTTTTAGGTCAAAAAACTGAAAATTTGAAAAAATATCCTATGATAACCGTGATAGTGTCAATTTTGGGAGTCACCGATGAAGACAATAGGTAGCAATGGATTCGGTTGGATAATTTTTTTTTGATGATTTTTCAACTTCCTTATTATGGACATAAAATAATTAAGCATAAAATTGAACATTTAAGCTGTTTTTAAAAGAAATATACACTCATTAACATTTTCAAAATTTTCATATTTAGACATCCTTTTACCAGCTTAACATCTTTCTTCTTTTATTATTATGATAATAATAGTAAAACTTTTAAATAAATTGATCTAATTAGTGTAAAGGACAGCTTTTCACTATCTCTTAGCTCAGTTCTTTGTCCGGACTATGAGGACTTTTATTTCTCAAGATTTTATATGATATTTGAGATTCTTTTTTAATTTTGATTGCTTATATCTCGAGAACATTGCGGTCATTTTCTTATCAAACAAACGAATTTATATTTATTTATTTATGAAGATATGAAATTAGAACGAAAATTAGCATCTAACTTAAAACGCGGGAAAACTTACGTGTAAACATACGCATACGAACACACACTTACTATATTTATATACATAAATACGCATCTCTCTTTCTCTCTTCCTATTTTTTGCTAAGTCCAATATAGCCCTACTTTCTATTAAAGTTTTGCAATAATTACATTTATATATTTTCAAGTGCTCAAGAATCGCAGGAGATAGGGTTTACAGACACAACAGAATTTACAGGCCACTGCAAGTTCTTTACCTTTTTATACAATAGAATCAGTTCCTTATGAAAACATCATCGAGTGCTACTATTACAGAAATAACTGATGCTACTGAATTGTAGAACTTTATTTGTAACATTATTGTTTTCTATGTATATTTTCATGTAAATAACAAAATCGTTTTAATAACATAAATCTAAATATTTTTTTCCTTTCATTGTAACTTTCTTCAATACTGGTGTATTCCTTTCCATTACATCCTTTTCTTATAAAACTCAATTATTTATTTTGCAATAACCTTCCATTTCTATGTTTCACATCTGCCATTTGATTTAATAAATTATTTTAAAATATTATATTCGTTTCTAATTAATATAGCTGAAAAAAGATATTCTATCGGACGGAAGTTTCCTATTGCATTATCGATTTCAAAAATTCGTAAAATAGAAAAATCGTTATAAAACAAAACCGAATCAATGACTCTTTAATTTCTTTTCTAATTTCGCATCTTCATAAAGAAAAAAAGATTACTTTGTTTGATAAGAAAATGACCACAATGTTCTCGAGATCTAAGCAATCAAAATTAAAAAAGAATCTCAAATATCTTCTAAAATCTTGAAAAATAAAAGTCCTCATAGTCCGGACAAAGAACTCAGTTAAGAGATAGTGAAAAGTTACACTACAATAAAATTTACTTACTTTCAGAAAGAATTCGTACTTAAATTGGGAGCAACAATTTTAAGAAATTCGGTGTTTTGAAAGTAAGAAACCTCCAAACTTTCTTTAAACAAGAAGATTTTTTTCCTAAATTTAAGTAAATTTTCTTACTGAAAAATATTTACATTCTTTATATCGACGCCCTTTGCGAAGACTAGCACATTTCAAAAGTCTCAAAAATATCTAGTTCTTGTCAGGAGTCTCCTACGAAAATTATCAATGTTTAGAATATCAGAAAAAAACTATAATTTTCTCAGGGGATCTAAGAAAGTATTAGTATTAATCAGAAAATCTTAAAAGTGCTAGTTTCTTATAAGAGACCTCTGAATAGAATTAGGTGTTTTTGAGAAATCTGAAATGTGCTATTCTTCGTAAGGAGCGTCGATATACGTACTCATTGCAGCGAGAAAATAAATTTATTCCAACGTTAATTCAAAATATACTTGGCTCAGCAATAACTATTAAAATCTTTTTTTTAACACGTTCACTGATTGATAGTCATTCTATCTTGAAATTCGTTCCCTAAAGGTCTGACATTCTTCTTATTGTTAAATTATTTAAAATTATGGCGCCGACTCCAAGAAGTTGTTATTTGAATTTGAATATATAAAAAAAGTATTATTTCATACTTTTTAGAACAAACTTAAATTTATTCTTGCTTTCTGTTTGAAATCGGTTTTATTTAAAGAAAAAAGTTATTATTAATTTTGTAACCAATTTCTTTCATGGTTTATACGGGCTTTGAAAATATGTCGACGAGTGTAACTTTTCACTTCCAAAATTTCAATATTTTCTTGTTTCAAGAGGATCGAGTATTTTTTCATATGATTCCCAATATTATTAAGTATATAGGTTTAATTACAAAATAGATTAGAATTAGATATTTACCAGTTAACAGTGGTGACAATTTTTTATGCGACGAGGTACCTATTGTAACAGAAAAAGTAAGTTTTAGAATACAATGAGTGTTATTAAATATCCCAAGCAATATGGAGCAGTCGATGTCTACAAAATACGTTGTTGCCAGTGACAGGGCGAAGATCATTTCCTCTGCAATAGTTTATTAATTAACTGCTACGTATTTTATAGGTGCTAGTATTGCTTGGGTTTGAGAATTAAGGAAGTTCTTGCGTCAGATAATCTGGATAGGCAAAAAAGCGCATTATTGTATGGGAAAATAGTACATTACGCAACTAGTGCGCAAATCAGGTGATTCTTGCCCGGGTGCAGGTTGTCGCCCGAGTGAAGCGAGGGCGAAAAAAATATCTAAGCGAGGATTGCCACCTTTGCGTATGCGTCGCGTACTTTATTCTTTTAAACGAGTGTGCGAAATTCAATTTTTTCCTGCTGGTCTGGCATGTAAGAAACACCCTATTATCACATTTAAGGAGATTATATGCAAAGATATATACTTTAAATAAAAAAAATTATGTAATGATTTTTTCTTATATTATAATATGAGAAACAATATAATATAAAAGTAGAACATTTCAAATGAAGAAAAGAAATTTTAAAAATCCTCAAAATAAGCGTGACGTAATTTGTGAATGGATCCTATGGTGAAAATGTTAATTCACCTACGTCTATGCTAACTTTATACACTGCTAATCTAAAGAAAAATATTTCTTTTCAATTTATTAAATGTTCTATTATAGAAAACTTTAATCAAGAAAAACCATAAGATTGAAAACATAATGAAAGACGTTTTTGTGACCCATGCACGATTTTCGCCTTTTTCATGCCTCTAAAGCGAGCGTAAAATGGCTATTTACCAACTGGCGAGCGAAAAACACTTTTCGCTCGCTCATCAAAAAACCGATATTTTTGTATTTTTCGCAAAATCACGACACGACAAAAAGTACGGCATGTACAATGGGTAAAAAGACTTCTCACCATTGGTACACAATATTCTTATATTTTTTCTTTTCTTTTTTTTTAAGTGTTGATTATTATAGGGATAAAATATTATGTTAATTTATTGATTTTTATAATTGTTCTTTTTTATTCATCATTTGACTTCTAGGCATCCCTGGATCCCGTCCTTGCCCCTACCCTGCTCATACAACTACATTTTAATCTTCTTTTATGTACCAATATATGAGCTAATAATATACTCCAATTCAACTGTCTCTCATGATCAACATTCTCACACTCGTTTCAAAAAATAGTATATGCAACGTGTGCGTTCAGGTAATTTTCGACTCGTGTGATTGTCATAAAATCTACACTTGTCGTAAAACGCCTTGTTCGCGAACTAGTTGCACAATGTACTATACTGAAAATGATTCTATGCAGCAGATATTTGAAATAAAAGATATATCATCAAAACTTTAATTTTAATTTAAATTTAAATTTAATTTTAATATTTAACAATGCTTATTGGAACATCAAACAGTACAGCGTAATTACCTATTTCGAGGCCACATTTAGATCCTTCTTCAATATTATGTACGTAACAAGTAGGTTGATTTACGTGATATTCCTGTAATTAAATGTTGATACCTGACAATAAATTCAAACGAACTCAATTTGTTTTTTTAACACGTGCGTGAAAGAGACTCTTTTCCATGCTGGCAAAACGAATGGAAAACTAGGTATTCCGAGCGTCTTTGCCGGAGCGGGAGGGAATGATTCCCTCCCGCTCCTGAAAATCTCTGAAAATAATGTCAAAATTTTATATTTTACAAAATTTTTAATCAAAATTTTAAAAATATTAAAAAATTAAAAAAAAAATTAAAATTAAATTTTTTTTTTTTTAAATTAAAAATCTTAAAAAAAATTAAAAAATTACTTATTTTGGAAAAAATAAAAAAATTTTAAAATAATTCAAGATTTTCAAAAAAAAATTTTTTCTTATTTCGCTGGTCTGGTGGACGACTCGAAATGCCCATTTCCCCATTCCCATCGCATGCATGAAAAAGGCCCTATGCACACACTTTGTAAAAAAAATACGGTGTGTAACACGGGTGAAAAAGGCTTTTTCAGACTCAGATGGTGATTTGAGGACTCGTGTACGTCTCGGGCGCCGACGGCGCACAATCCATACGTACTCAATCATCACCCTTGCTTAGAAAAAGCCCATTTGCCCCCTAGTTTTGCAATGTACTATTCTATTAAACAGGCATCAAAATCAAACACTTACTCTCAAATGCAGTAATCCACTCGAATGAGTCAAATCTTCAATGTATAGACCTGTTCCTAACAGAAACTCGGACACATCACACATGTAACTATACCCAGATGTCAAATTATTCGGCTGCCAATTTTGAGGCATTTTAATATTATTTTGCTCCGATCTTGCATTTCTGCACAGGTGATATGAATCTCCACAAGTAATGTAAGGATTATTAACAGTAACGTAAGCAACTCCTGTTTTTCCAACTGGATCGTAAGCGATTTTCCAAAAGAATAAGGGAATAGGTATGGGTTTTCTGTTAATTGATATATCATTAGGATTTAAAAGAATGTCTTTTTCAATGTATTTATCTGCATTATCGATCAGCTTCAAGTTATAAAGTAATCCAGTATATGTGTCAAGATATGTGTGATGATCTGTAAGAACGGTTTATTAATAAAGATAATATTCTTCTTTTCGTAAGCAGTTTATCAAGTGTGCTCATTATGAAAATTGACTTATTCTGAAGGTAAAAATATTTTTACCTGTAGCTAGTTCAATTATGTGTTCTTGAATTCGGGCCCAATTACCTTCTTTGATGCTTGGCCATTGAGGGGCAGTGTTCAAGTAATCGAAAGTGCTGCTGCCAGCAACTTTGTACAGGAAATGGGACGGGTGCGACAGTTGAGATGTAACAAACTTATTATATTTGTCTTTATTAAAATACGAACAGGTGTGTTTTTGTAAATTCGTGCACTTTAACTGATTTCTGAAATTACTTTGTCTTTGATCCTGTTGATCATAAGCATATTTCAAGGCACTATGAGTTTGGTCGTACTCATTTTTTATCGCTGCATCCTGACCGCCAGTAATCATTCTAGAAATCGTGGATTTAACGTACATAGGACGTCCATTCAATGAGTTAGAGTGAACCTCTAAAACGTCCAAGTATTTATGTGGTACTACTTCAAATCTAAACGTGGTAATTACTTCTTTGACATAGGTTTGGTTTATAACTTTATACTTTGGAGTTTCAGTACAAGTAAGTTCCTCATAATCATAATTTTTCGAATAACCTGGCAGTTTAAAAATCTTACCGTTCACGCAAGAGAAATATGCGTATGAATAATGGTTAAAATCGACGTGTTTAAAGAAGTTATTTTCGTCAGCACATGACAAAAAGATCTTCCCCTTCGAAGGAATTAATATGTATCCATTTAGAGTGTTTGGATCTCGAAATATGAATGATCTTGGGGTAACCCATTGTAGTTTAAGAATCAGAGGATATTTTTCAGGAAGACGTTTGATATTAATTACGCAGAAGTTTTCTATTGAAAAATGAATCAACATTCAAATAATTTGCACTTTATTTCAGTTTACTAATTGAAGAGGGACTTTATTATTTTATCTAATAATCAATTTTTTAAGTGTTTGCACATAGCAGCTCAAAATAAAACAAAATTTTATGTTTACCACGCCAAATTTGTTGGAGTGAATTATTAATCTCACTCTAAAAAAAGTTAAATATCATTTTGATAAAGTACAAATGTTCACTATAGAAAATATATATTTAATTACCGTGAAATATCGTTTAAAAAGTCATTTGCTTTGTAAACATAGTTTTGGTCAGTTACTTGTATTTATTTGAATCTATTTATTTTTAAGGGCAATAAGGTCACCCAAATTAATCACTTTGAAAAAAATAGATTATCAATTTATTTATAATAATTACAACTCTTTGTTATTTAAGAAATTACTTAAATCAGTTGTGTAAAAAAGCATAATTTTAAATTCTATAAAGTTTCTTCAATTCATAATCTTAAAAATTAAACATGTAACTTACGCGTTTGATTTCTTTCTGATGTTTCATTGTTATATTGTTTATTAGCTAAATCGGTGTCTATATTATATTTTACATTATCATTTACAGGAGTATTTGGTAAAAAATAGATATCAAAATCTGAATTGATAGGTATAAAATGTTCCGAATCTTTTAGCCGCCTTCTGCGCGAAGTTTTTGTTGTCACTTCAATTGTCGCATTGTTATACTACAAATAAACATTAATGCATTAAATGAAGATTTTCAAATATAATCGACAACTGCCTATTCGAATCAAATTATATTCATTACTATATTTAAGCATATACAGTGACATAGTTGATGATTAACTTTTATATGCAATACTAATATGATAGGAAATATTGTATTACTTACTTCATCATTATCAACTGGAGAAGCTGAAATTAGTTTAAAATTTTCAAAATACACAAAAGCAGTTAGCGAATACAAAAGAATACCAAACATATTCAATTATAATACTTTAATAATTTTAAAATATAATTTACACTTCAAAACTTCTTGATTAAGGTAACTAAAACTTGCAATAACACAACTAAGAAAATTAATGTTATTTGCTCAATGTTTTGCCTTCTCATTTTATAATTTTTTCAGTTTTATTAGAAAGTCGTGAAACATTCTAAATGTTGTTATTGCTTATTGGAATGACTTTACGAATGATTGCGTCGTGTAGAGGTAAAAGTGAATCGTCGGAAGGAACAAAATTTTTTTATTATATCCTTCTGATATAGACTTTAGCTTTCAATTCTGATGGGCTTTTAGTCTCTGTGTCAAAGTTCTTACGGTAAGATGATCTGTCCTTGTGCAGTTTATATATAAGTGCAGTTTTTCAAATTTAAATCATTAGAACTTATTATTTTGTTTTAATCTGTACCCCATAATCTAATAATTGCTTTTCAACCATAAAAATAGTATTTTTTTTTAATAAAAATAAAAATTTTCTTATGATAAATAATGAAAGTGTAGACTGTAAAGCAATCATGCGGAAAAAAACTTATACAAATAAAAACGTTTCTAATGATTCGTCAACGTTTTAAATCCAGGCTGGACACTTGTTTTCGCAAAAAAAGCTTTATATCAAAGAAAATTTTTCAGATTAAAGATTTTTATGAAATTAGATATTTTCGAGGTTTCTGAGTCAGAATAGTATATTCTGTATCTTGGGCGGAAAGTAGGCGATTCCGGCGAGGGCGTTGCAGCCCGAGCAGCCCGAAGCGAGCCGAAGGTGAGCTGAGGGACATCGAGGACTGCCGAGGCAAGGGCTGCAAACAGCACGAACGTTAATCGCCTTCAGCCCGTGGTGCACACGATACTTTTTGTGTTACCTGTACTGAAAACATGATTTTTCGTGCATATATGAAGCGGGCGGAAAGTGAGTTACTTTTCTGCCCTGGGGCAGAAAAGTACCCTACTTTCGGCCCGAGGGTTTTTTTCCGCCCTCGGGCAGAAGAACCACTTTCCACCGACTTTATATGTACTACAAAGCATACTTTCGGTGCAGGTAGGACAAAAAAATTATTATTATTATAGTTTGTTTTTTTCGAGCTCGAGAGCTCATTACCGCAACAACACAATCATGCCAGATATCGTAGTTTACCCGGGAGTCCGAGTTGGGGACTACTTTTCTCAGGAGTGTAGTACCCAGTAGGGAATCACAGTAGTGCTTGAGCTGCTGTTTTTTTATGAGTGTTAGACGGAATGGGGTCATCAGTCTCACGCCAGCCCCGGCCGACTATCAGTCAGTCGTCCGGAAGGTTTTTGTTGTGTTGTGTTATGTTGTGTTTGTGTTTTAGTCAGTTTTGTTAGAAATAGTAGGCTCACCACACCTATATGTACATAGCGTATTAATATCAGATACAAGTGCATCATTCTTCCCTGTTCTGGGCCAGGTCTATCTAATCCTCATGGTTTCACCCGATTTTGCCTAGGTCTTGTTTTACGTTATCTTCCCATCTCCGTCTTGGTCTGCCGTGAGGTCTTTTAATGTCTCGTTTACCTACTAGTAGGCTGAATGCTGTTCTCTCCTGACCGATTCTAGCTGCACGATGTCCCGCATATCTGAGTCTACGTGCCTTTATTAGTCGACCGATGCTAGGAGAATCGAGAAGTTCGTCTAATTCTCTGTTGTAGAGTCGCCTCCACTCTACTAGACTTACAAGCAGAGTCCACGACCTGCGGGAAACGGTTTTCGATATGGTTTTGGAAAGTGGTTTCTGGTACCTAAAATATATACTTCGAATCATAACTCTGCAAGTTTTTTTGCTAGAGAAATGATATAATGAAATATTGTTCTGTTGCAAAGTTATGAACAATCAAAATTGATGACGAAAAATGCATGAAAAACTACTCAATTTGAAGAGCTGAAAATCCTCAAATTTTCAAGCATTTTTCGTCATCATTTTTGATTGTTTATAACTTTGCAACAAAATACTATTTTTATATGAAACAAAGCTTAAAATAAAGCTCTTGTAGTCAACCTTTTTATCTTATTGCATCATTTCTCTATCAAAGAAACTTGCAGATTTATGATTCGAAGTATAGGTAACATTTTTCGCGGAAATAATCCGTATTTTGAATACAAAAGGTCATATCTTGACCCCAAGGGCCTATGAGATGAAACTACGGGTGCTAGGTATCATTTTTAGGTACCAGAAACCACTTCCTCAAGCCTTAGCAAAAATCGCTTCCCGCAGGTAGTGGACTCTCCCTGTTCGTATATACTGCTTAGCGTCAAATATTTTTATGGCTTGAAATATATTTCCTAAGAACTCTGTTTTCGAATACTGTAAATCTGTTTCCCTCTCATTTTATTATAGAGCACGTTTCGCATCTGTATATAAGTACTGGTTAAACTATTGTTTTATATAATGCGAGTTTTACGTATCGCGATAGCAGTCATGACTTTTATAATGTATTCACGGCGTAGAAGCTAGCATTTCCTGTTAGAGTCTCTTTTGTGCACAGAGAAAGCAAACAAAGAGAAACGATACAAATTTTTGGATCATAGATTTTGAAAAAAATTGAAATGTAACATAAATTGTATTACTTGACTAAATATATAACTTTCTTAAAACATCGTGTTCTGACATGTCAGGTCTTAAAACATTTCTATCATTAAAAGAATAAAGAAAATGCACTAACAAAATTTTGGATATTTTCCCCAAAAAACACCAGAATTCCACCTCAAAAGGCGCCTACGGTGACGAAGAATATGAATGAGAGCCGGCTTTGAAACTGAAAAGGGCTTGCTCTTCTCCGAAAATATAGAGTGCGAAGGTTTGATTTATTAGCACCCGTTTGCACCCTCTTTCCCGTTGTGTTACCTATCTCTACCTACAGCAGCAGGCCGTTTTCTTCAATTCTCCTTCTTTCCCTTTCGCTTCCTTTTTTATCTGCGATTCACTTTACACCGGTTCTTCTTCTTTTACTTCTTTCGAACTTTAGCGCCGGCTCCTGCGTTTGTCAAATTGTGCGGATTGCAAGCCCGCGTGGCTGGCTTCGCGTGGTTTACTTTCTCGGTGATTTATATTTTGACTGGCTTGGTAGACTGAATTAATTCAATTTGTCGGAGTTTCTTTTTGGAATTGGGATTCGGAGGTGGTGTATTATCTTGAGTTTAGGAGTGGAAATGTGGAAGGTAATGAAATGCAGATATGTTGAGTTGTTGGGTTATTTTCGTTTTGATACTTGTAAGTTCGTACTTCTTCATAATTGTGTTTTAGAAGCGTGTAGGGTAGATTGTTGAAATATTAATACTGTTCCAATTATTGTCACTTTAACTAAATACATGATGGAACATTTTCATTATGTACACATAAATATAATATCAAATAAACTCAAATTGTACTGTATTTTGTATAATTAACTAGTAATAAACAAAATCTTATAAGAATAAGTATACAATCAGACCTCGACGGCCCTTACGAAAACTAGCACATTTCAGCACCCTTTTGGTATTCAAAAAATTATCGGTTTACCCGAGAAAATCAGGCTACCTGAATAAATAAAAGTAGCCTGAAAAAATCATGCGGTGAAAATCGGCAAATGTGCTAGTCTTCGTGGAAAAATTGCAAGACGTGCTAGTCTTCGTAAGGGTTATCGACGTATCCCTCAGTAATACTTTCACACTCGTTTGAAATATAAATAAAATTATAACACTAAAACTCATTTCGTATTTATGAGCTTCTTAATGTTAAAAACTTAAAGTTATGCTATAATAGCAAATCCGCCAAATTTTTTACTTTAAGAGGAGTCCATATATTCTGTCCTTGTCGAATCACGTTTTTGCTATTTATTCAAATTGTAGTTTGATAATTGAAGAACTAAAAGTTGGCCTCATTTGGTAATAAAATAAGGAATATTTTGAGACCTTAAAAAGTATCGAACATTATTTCCTTTTCGAGAAAACTTCGGAACGGAAAAGCTAACCTTAATTTTCGCGTTTCGAAGTTTTCTCGAAAAGGAAATAATGTTAGATACTTTTTAAGATCTCAAAATATTCCTTATTTTAATACCAAATGGAGCCAACTTTTAGTTTTTCAATTAACAAACTACAATTTGAATAAATAGCAAAAACGTGATTAGACAAGGATAGAAGACACGGACTCCTCTTAATGTTACTCTTAAGTTTAAGGCTTTAAACGTTAAATATTGTCTATCTTTGGGGTGAGATTTTTCAAATTACACATTTGTTTACATGGCAATACTTTCCCAAATCATTCTGCTCATATAAGAAAGTTTAAATAATGAAATAACTCTCAAAAATGACAGTTTCCGCTGCGACTGAGCAGGATTATTTTTATACTGTGCATTATATAGCCTTCAACAAAGTTTTTAATGATCTCAGACTCATATAGGTATATGCTTAACATCGGTTAATAGAAGTGAAAAATCTTTGGTTTAAGTGTGTACCTCTAAAAAAAACAAGTGCTGAACAAGTTTAATAGCGTATCGAATTTTCTGAAAAATTAAATTTTGATAGTCTTTACTTTTTCAACGATCAACTTCAATAATCTGTAGAGAAATATGTTATTCTACTTAGAGTAATATGTACATTAAACCCCGGTATAGGAGTGTGCCAATTATACAAACAAATTTATACGATGTCAAATATTAACATTTAAAACACAACTTGTTTAAAAAAATAACATTTTTTGTTGGCACAAGTTGGTATAGACTGCTAATATCTTCTAACCACGCGTAATCGGTGCTCCTTAAAATTAGAATTCTACAAAAAAATCGTTAAATGGACACTTGACTCCATAGAGATTTTTTAATAGAAAAAGTGGGTTGAGCGAAATCAAGCATTTTTCAAGTTATGCAGTGCATTTAAATAAAAAATTCTAAAAATAGCATTTTATTCAAGAAAAATGTTATTGTTCCAAAATTATATAAAATATTTTTGTAAAAATTTATAGACAGATTGTTTTGGGCAGCTAATTTCGAATATGAAGTCAGATTTCCAAAATACAAAATTGGCGATCCAATATGTCAAACGAAAATATTTTTGGCCGTCATATTGCATTTTTTGGGATTCTGACTTCATATTCGTAATCAACGACCCAAAAAAAACATTAATACTTAGTTACACGTAAATCGGTCTAATATAAAAATGTATGGCTGAAGAAGTTAAATTTAAATAGATGAAGAATTTTGATATTAGGTATTCGTTGTTTATACTAATAAGCTTCAACGTAGGTTAAAAATGAGTAACGCAATTATTTTTCAGTTATTTCTTATACAAGAAATGAGAAAATATTTCGTTCAAACATGTACTTCAAGAAAATGAAAATTATTTTAAAATTCTCAAAAGTCAAGAGTTTGGCAGATTTGCCCATAAAAACAAATTTGAATCTAATTCTCGAGAGGATCTCAAAGGCATCCAATGTAAAAAGATTTAGTCTGGAGAAAATCTGGCATAAGTTTGTCATACACCGGTTGGCCAGACTTTCTGCCAAACTTTCGATTCTAACTATCTCAAAAGTCTGTCAAAGAAACCTATATAGACTATGTGCGAAACTGCTATGAAATCTTTTATGAGAAGGTGAAATAAGAAAACTATGGTGACGGCAGTCAAATTTTGCTTGCGGTTTGTTACAGCTGAAACTCACAGCCTCGGAGTACATTAATAAAAAGAGTAATACGATTCGTTTTTCAAGATTTCATTGAACACTTAATTCTGATTACGGACAGTTTTGTGCAAAAAATGCTAAATTTAAGAACTTTTTTAACAGCTGAAAAAAAATCCCAGCCTGGGCGTACGTGAATAAAATGAATGGACCAATGTATAACATATGAATGCCGACGATTTTTTTTCATGTCTTCACAAAGTACCCTTTACAGGTTTAAGCCGGCATGAGTCAGAAATGACTCATAAATTGTCGCAAATTTCATTACTTTTTGTGTCATTGTTAAAGTTAAAAATTAATAAAACTTTTTATGTAACTTATGTAAAATGATGTAGATATTTCGAGTTATTAACAAATGTTAAAAAATTAATTTTTAACCACTCTAACCTCAAAATCACAACTTTGATATGATTTTTTGGTGCTCGTTGTATAAAATACGGTTCGAAACTAGTGCGTAAGTAGATTATTTACCTTAAGTGACTTTTCACTCTCGCTTCGCTCGAGAGAAAAACGTCACATGAGGCAAATAATCTACTTCCGCACCCGCATCGAATTGTACTATTTCATTTTTGAAAAATTTTTTTTATCACATGTTACAACAAAGAATATTTAAACGAACCTAAATTTAAACTTGAATATTGGCTTTCATTAAAAAAACTTTTATTGGTTTGAGTAATTCAAATTTAGGTTTGTTTCAATATTCTTCGCGTCATTTCTTGAAAAACGCAGAAAAGTTAGTGCTCTTAAACCGAAACTTTATTATATATTTTGCATAAATCCATACTATTTCGATTGAAAATTTTATTTAGATCGATTTTTGTTGTCATTAGAAATTTAATTTGTTTTTTATTTATCGGAAGTCTATAATAAAAAGTTAACTTCGCTTTTTTGACAATAATTTTTTTGAAAATAGTACTATATGTTAATAGAATTTCTCGGTCAAATTACACGGTAGATAGGTAACTTTTATTAGTTTTTCTTAACCAAATTATGCAATGTAAGTTTTTGTACTTTTATTATTCTTTTCACATTGTTATAAAAATGAAAATTTTGAACGATCGCCATCAGAACTTCAAATAAGAACATTTCAAATTAAAACAATCTTAATTTGTACATAAATAGCTCTGTATTGAACCATATTCGTTGTTATAAAATAATTTGACGATGATTGCCATATATTTAAACAAAAAGGTCCCTAAATTTATCAATTTCTTTCAAAGAACAATTTTTCAATTTCTAACAAACACGGCCGTAAATAGAATTAAGTGTTCAATGAAATCACGAAAAAAAATCGTTTTACTTTATTTTATTCACGTACGCCGAGGCTGTGAGATTCAGCTGTAACAAACGCAAGCAAAATTCGACTTCGGTCATCATATTTTTATCTAAGTTAAGAAGGTATTAGTCTCCACGAGCAAACATAAAAATAAATATAATTCTCATCACTCTAGTGTAATCTGATATATGGCTAACATAGCAGAGTTCATTAATTGTTACCTATACAGCTAGGGGAATTACTCTTTTACTTTTGTATTTTATACCGCTCTAACCTAAAGATTTCATCTTTGACATGATTTTTAGGCTCTCGCGGTATAAAATATTGCTCGACACTGGTGGATAAGTTGATTTTTAGCGCATGTGACTTTTCTCGCTCACTTCGCTGGGGTGAAAAACGTCCCATGCGCTAAAAAGCCAACGTACCCACCAGTGTCGAAAAGTACTATTATTGTCCATTTGATGATAGCCACCCAGATATCTAGGCCGAAATAGAATTTAATTATTATTCTAAACAAATTTTTTCATTGATTTTTTCTTTAAATTTCTTAGTTAAATTCTTTTTCTCCATTTTCAATAGTAGAAATTTTACTTTTTCTAACTCATACAGTGTGGTTAGAGGCTGGAACACATACAGCACACCTTGCAATAGAGGGATGACAATTATATTGTATTTATTTTTATTTTTGCTCGTGAAGACCAATACCTTCTTAACTTAAATGATAACATACATGAATTAAAAATTCGACATGCGATGTTCTCCCAAGAGTTTCTTAAGTTTTCATAAAAGTCTTGCACATAGTTTAGGTTGTTTTGCCAGACTTTTGAGGTAGTCAGAAATGAAAGGTTGGCAAAAAGTCTGGTAGACCGGCGTATGTCAGACTTCTGCCAGACTTTTGCCAGACTAATTTTTTTACAGATTTTATATTGCTTATACATTAGCAGTTAATATATTATAATAATGCAAAGATGTGTTATGTGATTCGAAGTATGAGCATCATCCGAATCTTTCGCTTGTTTTATCCTGCAATATTTTAGGATGCATTTGCAATGTATTTCACGTTTTGATTTAATTTTAATCAATTTTAAAAACTTTTTTCAGGTCCTTTAGTTTTAAATTTCAATTAATACATGACTGAATGATAAATAACAATATTACTGGGTTTTTTATGAAAACTATATGCTCAGTTACATTGTGTAATAAGAAATAAACAATACGTAATAAGACTTTAAATCTGATAGCAGCGCTGATAAAGACTTGTAATAATGCTGGGCTCACAAATCTTATAAGAATAACGAATTAGCTGAATATAAATAAAAGCTAGATTCTAGATGATAAAAAGTGCATGTAGAAAATTAAAAAGATATATTATTTTAGGTGATTAATTGGGGTTACATAAAAATGAATCGCATGCAAATTCATGAATAAATATATCTGTAAAACACATAGCAATTAAATTAGTATAGAATTTGATTGTAAATCAATGAAATAATATATCTTCTTCAGGTTATGACACTAAAATAATAACTTTACTGGTTAAAAAACTCCTGGTTTGCCTACACCCTATCAACCGAGCTCTGAACTGAAATCTTAACTAATTTCTAACCAGATCGCATCTAACTTTTACTCAATCCTTAGCTAACGAATTCCACTAAAAACCAACAAACTAACCTACCGAACCGGTTAATTTTCTACACGCACACAACTCTCATATTAAGCTGCCGGTAATCGGCTCACTCAGCCTACATTTACCTAAACCTCTAAAGATTCGAGCGAAGCTGCAAGTAAATCGGGCAAAACAATCTGAACGTTTACGGAGTCCGCTGCACCTAGGAAGGCATATATACACATACTCGCGGTTTATCCGAACGATCATCGCGACGGGGCGAGCGGATGGGCTGCGCGATCGCTTTGTGCACACGCTGCCACGCACAATGGGAGAGTTGAAGTGGCGCGCGCGCGCACCCTTATTAATATCGCGCGTTCTACGAGAGTCGTTTGGCTAGCGGGATTTCTTTCTTTGGTGTATAAGTTGCTTGGCTTTGACGTGGAAGAGAAATGTTACGGTTGGTAGTTTGTATGTGCAGTAAATATGCTCAACGAATCTGCTTCTATTTTGTGAATGAGGAGGTAACCGTTTATTAGACGTCCCAGTTGGTGCAGTGATTATTTCAACTTTTGACGAGTATAAGTGTCATCAAAGGTAAAAGGTGATCAATGCCGGTATAATAAAAATAAATGAGTAAATAGTGAAATTAAAAATTTTGATTGATTATGTAATTATAGTAGTACAAAGGATGTGTTTTATTAGCAAAAATAAATTTGGTCTATCACTTCTGACGTTGAATTGAAAGTTCTAGCACAGTTTCAAGAGGACAGGTTAATTTTAACTGAAATTCAGGGTTTCCAAGATATCATGATACATCATCAATCAAAGGATAATTTTAAAATGTTTAAGACTTATAATACTTTTATGCCGATCTGAACAAAAATGGCCACTTTTTTACTGAAAAAACGAGACCAAAATTATACTTTTTCACGCATTTGCGGGAGAAAAGTGACTTAACTAGAAACTAGTCCAAATTCCTCTATTTCATAAAGTTCTACGAATAACCCTGATTTTCGATTGTCTTTTAACAACATAGTCTTTTAACAGTCCATTAGTCCCGCTTTCCAAATCAAAAAGTGGCCACAGTTGAGATGGGCATAAAGTACTATATGTAACTCGAGAAAAAAGTCGATTTTTCCCTCGGGTGCTAATGTAATAGTAAACTTACCCACGGGACAAATATTCGACTTATTGCCCTTGTTACATAATGTACTATTCATATTGCAAAAAATGCCAACAATTTTAAAAATTTACAAAAATTTAGGTTACAAAAATATAATTTAAATTTTATATCGAGAACAATTCACGGTTATATTTTCATTTTAAGTAGTAGCACACTCGGTCCGTCAGCCGGACAATCTTTCTTTTAATCCTAGTAAATTATTTCATAAGTGAATCATTTGGATAAGCAAATAATATTTGCATTTTATTGGGCTTTAAATTCATGTAACTGACAAGAAAGTGGGTACTACGGGTTTTCATGTAATAGTAATAAGTAAAGAGATGGCAAAGCACTGCCTTGTTCTAACTGACTAAATATTTTTAAAATCATTTTCTAAATTAATTGAAAGCTTCCACAAAACTGTATTCATCTACCGTACATGCCTATTTACGAAGAAGAAATCTATCGCGACTGCCTCGCATCCTCCGTAACACTTATTAAAACCCCAACGATACCTTCCTTCCAACACAAGATCAGGTAAACCCAACCGCGCTCTCGTCCAATGCACCTCGAGCACTTCCAACAATCCTCAGCGTAACCACGCGCTCACACAACACCCACACACACGCTCACGCACACACGCGCGAATCTCAAACTACTCCTCCTTGATATTGATTGCGGCACTTAGGTCGACATGTGTCGCGATACTTATCGCGGCATTATACGCATAACTGAGACGACGACGACGCCTCAAAGGGCGCCCATTCGCCTTCCTCGTCCTTTATATCCCGAGTTTTCTTCCTCCTCCTTGGGCGCGAGCAAGAGAGCCTTTGAGCGGACGATATAAGCCGAGGAACAAAGAGCAATGGTGGTTTTAGAGGCGAGAGCGATGCGGAGATGCGGCCGGTGGATAAGCGTGAGAAATGCCGCGATTCGACAATACAAGCGCGTATGTAGCGAGTCGCAGTCGCGGAAGCGGATGGATGCGCTTTGCGCGGATGGTCAATAAGACAGGACGCGTTGAATGTATTTGCAGGGTGAGCGATTCTTATGAGGTGATTAATATAATTGATTATTTATCGGTTTGTAAGTTGTAATGTATTGGTGCAATTGATTGAGGTGTGGATGCAAATATTTTTTATTCTTTTATTATTAGGAATCATGGTCTTGAATTTGGATTGATTTGGCTTTCTTGTGGTAGGTGGCTTCGTGTCTCAGAAGTGTGTTTTTACACATTTTTGTGGGCCGAGTAAGATTTATTTTAGTATCATTTTTTAGATATATTATACTTATTTATTTGTTTATCAATATTACATTATTAATTAAAAATTGCTTTAAGCGGTCATCTGAAGTGCATTTAGAATTACGAATAGATCGTGGTAAAACCATTCCTCGAAAGATGGTTTTGATACTTGGAATATTTTTTTTACCATAAAAACAATCGAAATCAATTATGTGGCTCCGAGGCATAACAACTTAAGTTCATTTTTACGAAAATTGAGGTTTTCGTGGAATTTGTACGTTTGATTGATCCATTTTCACATAAAACTCGCAATTGTAATAAAAGATATTTAATTGTCTATACCAGCTATGTCGCACATAATGACGTAAGTCCACTTTTTTGTATTTTGTTGACGGCATAACAACTTAAGTCCACTTTTTTTGCGATTTGTTCAAGGCATGTAGACTTAAGTCCACTTTTACAGTTTTTTCGCGGCATAACGACTTAAGTCACAATATCGAAATTATACTAATGACAACGAATTAAACCTTATATATTTTTCCTTTTATATGGAAAATCAAAATTTATTATGTTCTTAAATAGTTAAGTAAGTGAACACCATAAAATAACTTAATTTTAACCGTCAACCGGGGTGACTTTGAGCCACTTTGGACATTCGTGTATGTATCTCTATTATTCTGTCATATCTACCGTCATAGAGAAAACTCTCACATTCTGATAGCAGCCTATAGAACATATTCCAAGAATAAAATTTTTTCTTTTACGTGTGTCGTAGTATGAAACTTCAAAAACATGGTGGTCTAAGTCATCCCGGTGTTCGGGGTGACTTTGAGCCATATGACTGATAATTTATATCTAAGCTAAAATTATATTATATAAATTAATTAAAATTGAATTAAGAAATAGTTTTTATGTTAAGAAAACTGAATGTAATATTGTAGTTTTCTTACCAATAAAAAACGAATTACGGAACAGCGGGAAGTTTGAATTAGTGTAGGAATAGTCAAGTTTTCAGGTTTAAAAAAAGTAAAAAAAAACTTAATTTATTAAGAGAGACAGAAATAAAAAATTTCTTAGTCGTATATTTTGTTTCTATTAGAGAACCTAACCTTCAAAATAGACCTACACTAAATTTCCTTTGCGTCTTTGCGAGTGTATAATACATTAGATAGTATTTTTAAACTTTGAACAAAGTCACCCCAATGTCCAAAGTCATCCCGGTTTACGGTATAGCATAATCGCTTCAGTTACGTGTGGCAAGCGTTCGAAACATAACAACTTAATTTCATTGTTATGCTATCTAAGAAAGAAACGAAAACGAAATTCTTATATTCAAATGTGTGATTATGTTTGTATTTGATGCCCATATTATATGCGCAAACGGTCAAGCTTTATATTAAAATTAAATACTGCACTGTAATATTTTGCAACAGTGCATAAATTCAAATGCGAATTTCTCGAAATTACGAAAAATGGACTTAAGTCGTTATGCCTCGAAGCCACATAATTGTAATTCACATATTTCAATTTGAACTAAAAAATAATAGTTTAAATAAACCTTACTAATTATCAAGGAAAATTAAAGAAAGAATCGTCGCAGTTTTCTAGTCCGTTAACAAAATCAAACTACAGAAAATTAATTCTAGAATATTCCATTTTTCAAAATAATGTAGAATCCCCCCCTAACGTTATAAACCCATCCGACATCCTCATAAACACCGCGATTCCGCGCAACAAGTACCATTTTCCACGAAGCCCAGCACTACAAAGACCAAAAAAAAAAATTACATCACCTCGATACAATAGTTCATTGTACTCAGCCAGTCGCTCCCGGTCGTCTCACCCGCAAAGCTCTCTCTCTCTCTCTCTCTCTGAGAGATTTTGCCGAAGGGTCCCTCTCTTGCCCCCCTTGCGCAAGATCCTACTCGGGAGCAGCTAGAGGAACCGCCAATTAGCTCGAAATAATGAGCGCTCCGTGCGGGCCTTTGTTTCGTTTTTTCCTTTTTTTTTTCTCTGGTGGTGCCGCGTCGCGCGGCCTCGAGGGCTGTACAGAGGGAGAGGGAGGCTCTCATCTCTTTATTAATAAGTTGATCGTCGATGCTGCGCGAGTTATTAGCGAGCGAGCAGGGGGAGGAGGAGGAGGTAGCGGTTGGTGCATTAATGCCCGAGGCTGGAGTATAGGAGCAGTTGACTTTGGCGGGGATTTGTAAATTTCGAAGCGAATGGGAGGCTCGGATGAGTTCGAGGGTAATAATATTATAGTTTGAGGGGAAAAGTGGTGGTTTGGATGTTGTTGCGCTGTTTTCGCGGAGTTATTGTTGTACTGAGTTTAAGAGGGTATTTTTGAAAGCGGCTTTTTGCAAATTTTTAAACAGTAAGGACCATTAGAAGATATTGTGGTAAGTGGTTTTCCTGCGATTATTATGGATTAAAGAGAAATTATAGATTTATTTGATCGGCAATCATTTGGATAAAAATTACTGTGAAAATTCACGGTAAAAATTAACGTTATTTATTATAATTTTTACCGTGAAAATAAGTCAATTTTACCAGGAACAATGGCAATTTTTACCGCATATTAGAATAATTTTTAACGAAAAAATATTTCTGTGTATGAAAAGAAATCACGACTTTCGTGAATTGAACTGTGTTATTTATTAAAAACAAAAAATTTTAAATAATTTCTGATTATTATGTTTTTGGCTATCGTCTTTCTCACAACCCCTTTAAAATAATAAAAATGCGACAAATTGAAATCTAATAATCTTTCATTTTCAAAATGCATCTACTCTATTTATTTTCAATATTTCGAATGAACTAGTTGTTCGCTGGTGCTTTCAGTTTAATATTGTTATGCATTAAAATCTTATTCTAGTGTACTGTCGTGTAATAGGTACTTTTTTTACCTCTTTGTACATTTTATAAGTAATGCAATAAACGTTAGTGGCATCAGCTCTTTTTCGTCTACACATTCATTAACATTTCAAGAGTAATTAAACCAATTTTTAAAAACTCATCATACAACAAGTAGATCCATAAATACTGTATAATTTGCACTATCTTGAAAGTGCTTTCCCGTTATAACTAAATTATGAGAAAAGGATTTCTTGCAAATAAGTGAAATCAATTTATAGTAGAGAGTGCAAGTATATTGTACAATTATACAGAGAGATGTGTTTTATAGTCGAGCAATCTTGGTGAACTGGCTGCAGTTTACATTTTCTATATGTGCTAGAATTCGAATAGCGGACTTAGAGTAGGGATAAAATAAACATGCGTAAGAAAGGTTCCAATGTTACACGAGACCTTGAGCGATAAGAGACGAGAACCCAAAATACGCATCGAATATAAACGTTTATAAATACATTAATTTTTATGATTATTAAATGATTAATAACATTGTAATAATAATAATAATAATAATAAAAATAATAAGAATAAGAATAATAAGAATAAAGTACATTGATTGTATCTAAATATAACAAAATTTGCTTAGAATAAACAAATACGTCGTTATCAACACTAACAATAAATATATCAAACAAAAAAAGAATACATCTAGACTCAACGATCAACGCATGAAATACATAATCCCAGCGTATTTATTGCCACAAGCGCGAAAATCGTTTGCTCGGTCTCAACTGCCTATTCCGCGATCGAGATAAATCCACTCTCCTACCAAGTGCCTCTCGCACCGCATTCCCGATACCAACTACACGCATACATCTACTAATGCTCGTCCACATCACTACACACACACACCCATACCCATATTCACCCATCGGCCATCGCACGCGGGCAAAAAGAAAGCACCAGGCACGAACACGTGCTATATGCGAGCACGATATCGAGAGCTTACACACATACATACATACGCTCATCTATAAGTACGCGAATGGTCATGTGCTTCATAAAAAGGAGGATGAGGACGCACGAGGAGCTCCAAAAGAGAGATAAAACGAAAGGGTATATATATACACACCGGGGGGATCCGCGCAGCAGCAGCGGCACAAAAAGTAAACGGGGCGCGATCGGGTGAGAACGATTCAATCAGGAGCCACATAAATCTCTTCCCCGTGGACATTCACGAGTTCCTGCTCTCTTCTCTCCGCTTCTTCTTCTCCGCCGCTTTTTATCCTGCGCGCGCGCGCGGGCCCGAATTATGGTTGCGCTGTTCAGTCGTGCTTTTTTTTAGGCCGCCGCTGCACGCGTCGTTTTATTGGAACTTTCTTCGCCGCTCGGCTCTTATATATTCCGCTGGACCGCGGCGCTCGCGCGCGCTGCCACTTTTTTGGGCTTAATTTAATTTATACCTCGGCGCGCGCCGGCGCGATTTCGTAATAGAATCGTAGCGGGGAGGAGGTCGTGCGTCGGTGTGTTTTTGGGGGAGGTGGAGGGGATAAAAAAGTTAATTGAATGATGGCCGCAAGCGCATCGTTGGCATTGCGAGGATGATGTCTGTGGTGGTTTAGAGGGTTTTGCTGCTTAGATTATTTATGCGGTTGAATGCGTTTGGGTTAAGAGGTGGAGAATGATGATTTGGGTGGATGAAGATTGACGCATCGCGTGTTTGCTTGATATGTTTGGTCTATAAACTACGTAAGACATTGCAGTCTTAAATAGAGGTGAGTGAAGTAAGCTGCTATTTTGCATAGAAGGGATTCAATTTGTTATTGAAAGAATTTTCACTGTGTTTAAGTATGAAAACGGGCTTTTAATAGGGGAGACTAGGGTAAAGTGAACATAGTAACTGTAAAAGTCGAAAATAATGTATTTTTCAGACTTAAAACATTACTTTGTAAGTTGCACACGATACTTCTTCAATTAATAAACATACTAACAACTTATAAAAAAGTCATTTATTAAGTTTAATATTATTTAGCTTTCTTTAAAAAATACCGGTTCCCTTTACCCGAGGTAAAGTCAACTAGAGAATAGAATTAAATATTTCGAAAATATTTTATTACTTTTTGTACATGAATAGATAAAAACGTTAATTTAGATAATAATAAAACTGAAATGACATCTTAAAACCTTTCAAATACTGTAATAATAACTGTCAATATACTAAGAAATTGTATAATATTCTAAGAAATTGTGTAATATTCTAAGAAATTCTGCAATATTCTAAGAAACTCTATAATATTCTAAAAAACTCTGTAATATTCTAAAAAATTCTATAATATTCTAAGAAATTCTGTAATATTTTAAGAAATTCAGTAATATTCTAAGAAATTCTATAATACTCTAACAAATTCTGTAATATTCTAAGAAATACCGTAGTATTCTAAGGAATTCTGTAATATTCTGGCAGTCTGCAAATTTTTTAGAAAGTCTTAATATAAGTCTTAATATTCTGATAAATCATGTAAAATTCTTAGAAAAATGATAAAATGCCATAAAATTCTGATAAATTATATAAAATACTTAGATAAATAGATAAGAAAATTCATTCAAACAAATTTCATGAAATCTAACAAATATTACAAATTATTTCTATCTTAGAAATGTTACCGATCATAAGCCGTGACTCATAAACGAAAGTCAGAATTCATACCTCTGATCATTCCGCATAATTCTGACAAATCATTTTCACCACAGTGACGCACCTCGAATATACACCAAATCTAATCACAACCTCCTTAAATACCATAAATCAAATGCACCCTGCAAGCCCTCTCCACGTCATAATTATCACTCGACACGTTCCTCTCTCTCTAGTCTCTCTCTCTCTCTCTCTCTCTCTCTCTCTTTCTCTCTCGCGCACATTTCCCCCACCCGCAAAAAACCTCCCTCTATACCAGCCAATAAACTATCCCGCATCCAGCATCCTCGCATTAATTATGCATCCTGCTTGGCGGCCGGCAGCGGCGCCGTTCACACTGAGCGCTCTGGCGGCGGCGTCGGCATTCCGCCGATCCGCGATCGTGACCGTGGCCGCGCGCGTACACACACGGTAGGTATATATATATATATATATATATACGCGAGCTCGAATCTTCCACGGCGGCATTCCACCGCGGCGGCTTCTTCTTCTTCTTCTGCTGTACGGCCTTGCGACGACGACGACGACGACGACGTCTGCTCTCGATCGGCGGACCGCACGTGACGATCGGTGCAAAAAATCGAGAGAGGAAGGAGGTATGGGTATGTTGTACGAGGGTAAGAGGGTTCGTGGGTATAATACGGAAGGCGACGGCGATGGCGATGGCGACGTATCTGTCTCTCTGTGGCGGCGGCGGCGGAAGGTTGTTATGATGTATATATGTTGTAGGGGGGATGGCGGCGTTTTAGAGGAATCGATGATGAAGTGTATTGAACTCGCTGGAGTTGCTGATGTACGCGGGATATGGGACAGGATGTGTATGTATGTATGTGGGGTAAGGGAGTTTCTTTTATTAAGGTTGCTTGGAAGATGAGATTGTTTTATGATGGAGGATCGACGTTTGTCTTTTTCATATACTTATGAAAATGTAGAGGAAAAGAAATGCACTTTAATGGATGCGTTACAGACTACAATGATTTTTAAAACTCTTTATTCTGCAAAATATAACGTGAAAGATAAGGTTTATACCTTAGGTGAAAGGGAGAATTTTTGTTTGACATATTTCGACGTTTATCTACTCATATACTATTGCATTTCTTATGGAAATTTTCTAAACGTAATACTTTTTTTATACTTTTTGTTTCCGCCTAAAGTAGAAAATCAGCAGAATATAAAACAAATTAACAGTATCTTTAACATTCAATATCACTTTATTATGTTGTTGTAGTCTGTGTATATAGAAACCGAAATATATATTTTTGTATATGTTCGCACTTCACACTTATTAACAACTAATAATAGTCCTAACTCTAAGTCGTTCTAATCAATATTTGATTTCACAAATATTTATATAATTAAAATACAGATATAACCTGATAAGAAGTGACTATTTTAAAGTTAAATGAAGCTATTTCTCGATTAGTAACTGATTATTTCTTACTGGTTTTCATATGAATATTTCTAGTATAAAAAGCATTTTATAAATATTCTGATTTGTACCAAGGGTATTTATTTCATAGTATCAAATATGAAAAGTGTACACTAGTGCCGTCTCCATATTATACTGATCGATAGATACTCTACTTAATTTTCAATGATAAATAGCATGCATCACTGAGAGAATGTTTCGGTCAGACTTGAACTGCTCGGTATACCGTAGCATACTTTCAGCCGATGTGAGTTCGGTAGTATTAAGAATAGCGGAACAAGTATGGCAGCTGAGCCTCCGTGCGCCGCGCTTCACTTCTAACCTCACTTTTACACAAGTAATGAATATTTGAACTGCAAGTTTTTTATATATAATTAGTTAGTCTAAGTTACATTTTCGATGTTCTACTTTACCATACTTTGTTACACAAACGTGATAATAAGGCTAAAATAAAGCGCAGCACCACACATCACTTTTTATCCAGTCGAATTAGACAAGCGACTTAAAGAAATGTTAGTTGAAAAGTTTTCAAAGAATATCATCAAAAGGGGTACTATTAACGATATGCTGGAGTGGTAATGATTTTGGGTGTAAAGTAGCTGAATAAATTGCAAATAAGTGGTAAAATGGTCGATTTTTTTCATATTTCGCGCTTTATCTGGAAAAGCTAAAGTCGGAGCGAAAATCGTAAACATGTTTCTTGTAGGTATTGAGCTGTATCTCGGAAACTACTGAACGAAAATGAACTTTCTTATTTTATCGGGGAACCGCAAGGAGCATAATCTCATGCCAATTGTTTATATAACATTAATAAAAAAATACTTTTTTGCACTGTCTGAATGTTGATAAATTTTACCTATTTTTGCACATTAGCAGTTAGAAATTAGACTATTTCTTGTAACAAATAATATTTATCATAATAAAACACTTTTTTTAATAATGTAAGTATACGTTTTTATAAAATACTAAGTGTTCGATGGATATTCAGAAATATGTACTTCTTCGCACACTAAAAATTCAGAGCGAGTGCGCAGATCAAGTGGAGAAATCGGATGAGAAATAGTATTCCAGCGTGGAATGAAGATGACTCTTTCACAATAAAAGTTTTTATCCAACGATAAAAACAAAAATAGATTTATCATTATGCTTTGCGAAGAACTGCAGAAAGTTGGATTTAGTACAAAACAGATTGAAGAAAATGACAATTCGGCTGTTATCGTGGGTGAAGATACAAATTTATTAGTCTTATTAGCGCAATTAGCAGAATAAGAAATTAATGTTTAATTTTTCAAATCAAGTAGATGAAAAGCGATCGAAAAATTATTTTCTATTGACAGCTTCTACTTTGAATACTTTGAAATCTGTAATATGCTTTTTACATGCATATTGCGGCTGCGATACAACGTCAGCATTTTACAGACGAGGTAAAAATAAACTGATAACAGTATTAAACAATGACGGTAGTCTTCAAAATTTCGTAAAAATTTTTTTACGTAAAATGCGTAACCAAAAAATTTTCAGAAAATGGTAAATATTATTTTGGCTCTTTATGGTTCGAAAAATGCTGAAACAACTCTTACTGAGTTACGTTATCTCATGTTTAAAAAATCTACATCAAAAACCTCTTTTAAACTAGAAGTTTTACCCCCGATGGCAGCAGCAGCCACTCAGCATTGTTATGTGTGGCTGCTGCCGCCATCGGGATATTATCAACGTGTATTATCAAATTCAACAATGGTTAGGAAATAGTAATGATTTGAAAGCGACTGACTGGGGATGGAAATTGTCAGATAATAGACTGAATCCAGTATATACGCAAGAAAGTAACTTAATTTTATCTAATTTACTAAAAATTATATCCTGCAGCTGCGAAAAAGGGTGTAAGGGTATGAATTGCTCGTGTAAGAGCATGGACTAAAGTGCACTGATTTATATTCAAATTGTCATGGTGAACCGTGTAGTATAATATTGAAGAAAAAATTATTGAGATACCGTCTGACGATCCGCAGGAGGAAATTTTAAATGATATACTGCACCAGCAAAGCGAAATGTACGAGTCAAACGACAATGATGATGTATTAACAGTGTCGAAAAGGAAAAAAACTAGACTAATATAAAATATATAGTGTACGTGAACATAATTTTATTTTATAAATAATGTAAAAATTTGCTCAATAAATATGAATTAAAATATTATTCGTGTCTAGTTTTATGTAATTCCTTAACGTGTAGATCTGTATGTACACAAGTACCAATAATGAATGTTATTAAATAATAATATTTAAATTCACTGTTTAATACTGTGTTATATAATACAACTTCTTAAAAAAATTAATTATATATATATATATAAAATAAGTCAATTAATATATATACTAGGGGGCTCCCCCTTGCTCGCTCCGCTCACCAACCCCAATTCAACATTTAAACTTTAATATTCCTCGAAGAACTGAGTGTCTGTTTTAATATTTAATATAAGAATCGCGCTTTTTAATTGTGTACAGTTTAACATTGATCAATATATCTATATTCGACCAGTGCTAAATTGTGCACAATTATAATGTGGATGAACCTTCACCTTATTATGTGCAGCGGCTGTGGAGGGGATGTGGATTGGTATGTAGAGGGGCGTGGAGGGGTGTGGAGGGCAAATAAATAAAAAAATAACGTAGTTTTTGAAACAATTTAACGTTATTATGTGGAGGGGCGTGGAGGGGGATGGAGTGACTTGATAAAGCTTACGATTATATAATATAAGAAAATATAATATATAACGACTTTAACGTTTCCAGATAAAACGCGAAATATGAAAAAAGTCCACCATTTTACCACTTATGTGCAATTTATTCAGCTGATTTACACCCAAAATTGTACCACTGCAGTATATCGTTAATAGTACCGCTATTGATGATATTCTATGAAAACTTTTTAATTAACTATTTTAAGGACCTTCACCGGTTGACAGTCCGGTTAGAAAGTTAATTTTCAAAAAATCATCATTAAATGCCTATATTTATAATAAAAGCCCTTCAGTTCACAATATAAAGCATTAAAATATTAGTGAAGAATATAAAAGTTATGAAAAAGCACCAAAAACTAAAGTACGGCATAAACTTTTGCATATACTGTACCTCGATATGGATATACTAATAACATTCGAGCAAAACTTTAGATAGCTTTATCTTTAAAACGAGTAATGCTTGCTATGTCCAGCTTTTTATGTATTACTTCTATGCTTATTTTACATTACATACTAGTTTTTCCAAACGATTTAAAAAAAACTTGACTTGCAATAAATAAAAATATCCGTTTTGTGACTGCTCAAGATAGGACTCCTATGTTAAAAGTTGAAAGTTTGAAGCTAAGTTTCTGGACTTTTGATACCACAAGTAGACTAAATTGACATATAATAAAGGCTTTTAGGAGATTTTAAAGAAATTCAATTATCCGTTGAACGTATTTAATACACATCCGGCAAAACAGCCGAACTGTTCAGCTGTTTTTATCGAACTTTACAGTAGGAACGAAAGACTATGGTCTCGGGCCCCCTTAAAATATCATAAAGTTATTTATTCGAAAAGCCAAAATATCGGAATATTTAAAATTCGGATATTTAAAAAATCGGAAAGTTGAAAAATAGGATTTAGAAAAATTCGAAAAATATTTTTACTGAGAATTAAAAATTTGGAATATTCAAAGTCGGACATATCGAAAAGGGGAAAAATAATTCAAAGGAAACTATGTTTTCTCATATCTAACAAATGTAAACTGATTACAAATCTAGACACTTCATTTATTTTTACATGGGCCTTATGGCGCCAATAAGAATATGTCCGCAAACTTAGCAGTGCGACTTCGGCAAGTCTAACTAAACAATTCTCTCAGTGTATGATAAGCAGTGGTGGATAAGGACACGTAGAATAGTACATTATGGTGATGCTAAACCCCCCTATTATCGTCAAATACGGGGAACCACCATTTTCTTTAAATTTTCAATTTTGATAAAATATCTCTCTGAAAAGTTGTTGTTTGCTATAGGGACAATAACGTTTCATAGAGATATTTACTCGAAATTGAAAATAAAATGAGATAAGTGGTTCCTCGTATTTGTCGGTGACCGGTGGCTTTAGCATCACCTTATGTAACAAGGGCAAAAAGTCGAATATGTTTTCCGCGGGTGAATTTACTGCCCGAGCGAACGAAGTATCACCCGAGGGTGAAATCGACTTTTTTCTCGAGTTACATATAGTACTTTATGCCCATCTCAACTGTGGCCACATTTTGACTTGAAAAGCGGGATTAATGAGCTGTTCAAAGACGACATTGTTAAAGGACAATCGAAAATCAGGGTTATTGGTAGAACTTGATGAAATAAAAGAATTTGGAGTAATTTCTAGGGAAGTCACTTTTTCCCGCATTTGCGGGCAAAAAGTGTAATTTTGGTCTCACTTTACAAGTAAAAAAGTGGCGATTTTCGTTCAGATGGGCATAAAACATTTTTTACACGACACCGTGTCATATATGTAATTTATATAATTTATTTATTAATTGATTTATTATTATTTACGTGTCATAAATGTATAAATAACACGGCGTAAAATACGTACCCACCACTAATGATAAGTATAAAATTAACTTGAATATATAGAATTTAAATAATATATATTTTTCTTCATTACTAAATGTACAAAAATTTAGTTCATATAGATAGAACAAATGTTATTAAATTGAGTCTTCATTGATCAGTATATAGAGATAGCGATGTCGATTTTATATATTTATAGATTTTATTTCTCTTGAAATATTCAACAAATTTATTACAAAAGTGAAATTATTTTTCTCCAATCAGATCACACGATTTTATTACGACTCTGCAGACACTTACTTACAATTAGACTTTACAGTGTAGTAAATAAACTCCGTTTTAACGACATCTTTTCTTCCTCTGGGGCGCAATAAATAATGGCAAGTCGACGAAAAAGACGAGCGCGACGTAAAAATTTATACTTTATTTTTGTCTCTCCGCGTCGCCTAATTTCACAGGAAGTCAAACATCTTGTCATTATGAGAAAAATGCCGCGGATAATTTAGAGTATCAAACGAACGAACGACGCCAGCAGCACGACTACGCGATTTTAAACGAACTTCTGTCGCTGACGTTTTAATGTGCCTTGTCTCGCTTTTTAAACTCTTATTTTGACTCTCCCCGTGCCGTTTGACGTAATTTTTACCAATTTATAAATAGACGCTTTTGAATTAGGTATGAAAAATTTTTATTATACATTTTAGTAGACTTCGTTTTATCTGAAATAATTAAAAAAAATCATTTATCATATCAAAGAGCAAGGGAAGCTGGATGTAGATTTAATTTGATGATAAACTCGTTTTATTATCAAGAAATAAAATATAATTGGCTAATTCACAATTTTGTAGAACAGCACAATCACATAATTCGGAAAGTGAAATACACGGAATCACTTACAGGATTTATTTTTCTTTTTTTTCTTAAGACAAATAGAAAGAAAAGAGCAGTAAAGTGAATATCCCTATTTTATATTTAAAGCATTGATGTATTATTAATCAAAAATAGCATTAATAAACATTATTAAGTATAAAGCTATTTTTGCAATTACTGAAAGAATATGGATTGCATGGTCCGATCAACCATTAATTGTATAGCTACGGTGATGATATGAACATAATCACAGCGGATATAGGATTATAATATATGTGGTCATTTAAGCACTATCACTGTTAGCCATTAATGGCTGGCCAATATAATGATAATTATATTAATTTAAATAAAAGGATGGTCTATTTAACAATGACTAAATTGTCAGAACACCAAATACTCAGTAACATTTTTATTTTTTGGAAATTATAAACTTCAATGCCTTTTTCCAGTTTTCACTGCTGTTAAGTGTACCAAATACTACTCGCAATATGTCGAAATAGTATCTATGAGTAGATATTCATGATCTGTAATATTTTCTATTTACATGGTTTGCACCCTTTTAATTTGTAAATATTATTATCGCTAGGAGATGGTACTGGGGTGTGTTAAAAGTGTATTCATATTGTAAGCTGTAAAGAAATAATCCTATAACCCATACATCCTCCAAAATACGTTGAGACATTTTCCCCATGTATGTTTAACCCAAAAACCCAAGTATAGATGGCGTATATATATATATATATATATATATATATATTCTTTATATACTATTCTTAAGCTGGCCTGGAACAGAGACATTCGTCTGAAAATATATAAGTGCAGTTAGTATGCATACTGCATCGTTTCTAACCTCTTGTATCATTTTTTACAATATTTTCTACGTATTAAATTGATTGTGTTGTTATGTTTCTTTAAATGTTTTAATATTCAAAGTAATATTTATATTAGTCAGTTAATACATAATTTTTTGTAATATTATAGACTACGGAAAAAAATATGAACTAATCCTATCATATTTTGTAAACTTAAATATTTGAAATCTAATAAAAAGAAATTTCAACACAAATGATAAATTTTTTCCATCTTATTGGTCTTACGAACGAATTAAAGTATTAATAAATCAAGTTGTTAAAACTCCATGATAAAAAATAACCTTATCCGATACAATCAACCGATTTCAGTACAAAACAATAAGATAAAATGTCATAAATCGCTAAATTCGTCATCATTCACTAACCCCCAGGCAAGAAACCACAACACTCTCAAACCAATACCAAAGGCAGCCCCGACCCCCGGCAATTATTCACCTCCGCGCCACGGAATATCTGCTTTTCATTCCTGCGGTATAAAAGCTAATGCCTCCGCGGCGCACGCGCTCGCCTCTCTCCGCTTAAATAAACGACGCTTTCGCGCCGATATATTACCCCGGAGGCGACGCTATATCTGTCTCTCGCTCCTCTCTCTTTCCCCGGAATGATGGACTGCAGCCGTTGCACTTCGTCTTCTGCCTCCACCGCGTGAAAATAGGACCGCGCGCACCCGTGGAAGGGGATGAATATCGCCCCGTGGATGTTTTGACATCGGCATCGCGCTAATCGCTCTTTCCACTTCGAGCTCTCGACGTTGTACTCTCTTTTTTCTCTCTCTCTCTCTCTCTCTCTCTCTCTCGTTCTTGACGCACGCCCCATTATACGGCAACTTCGCGGAACACGCGTCTAATTGTCGCGAGAGAGAGAGAGAGAGATAGACGCTTGGTGTGCGGCGGTGCATAAGAAAAAGGAAAATTCGGCTGGCGAGGCTCGTTATTTACGAGGAGAGAGCTGCGGCTAGAAGTTGAGGGTGGTGCAGGAGGGGGGAATTCGCGAGGGTAAGAGAGAGTGAGAGAGAGGGAGAGACACCGGGCGAATAAATTTGTAGACGCTGTTCTGGATCTGTTGCCGCGTGTCTGCTGCTTTTTTGCGACGTTTTTTGGATGTGGATTTTCGGGGGACAAGTTTTTTTTAAGCTGAGAATGCGTATTTTTAAGTGGATGCTTTTGACGATGTATGGAGAACGGGGAGAGTCGCCTACTTTAAGGCACTTTAAGGATTTTTCTGTATGGAAGCTTTGTTTATTGATTAAATTTAATCTTTAGATAATTCTAAGACGCAAGGAATATTATACTGTAGATTGTTTGTACATCATAGTATACCTTTGTACAATAACCATATGTAATCATTTTTTTACAGAATATGTCACGGGTTGAGACTTATTTATTGTTTATTTTATGTTGCACAAATTCCAAAAGTTAGTGCTAAGATAAGTCCGTTTTAAATTCAATATTAGAAGCCAATTGACTTGTTATTAAATTATTTGCTATTTTCACTTCCGGAAACTATGCCATTCGGATTCATTACCAATTTAGTGCATGCAAAATACACAATTTTATAATGATTAAATAATTATTGTGATAGAAATATTAAATTCACTTGTAAATTACGTTGTTCATATTATTCGCACAATAATTTGTTTTTACTAGTCATGATAAGTTTATTGTCAAACAATTTTGAATTTAGAACCTTTCTAGCGTAATTCAACGAAATTCAGTTGCAGAAGATGTATGGCTGCCAAAGTGGATTGCGAATTAAGCTAAACGAGAAGGAGGATACAGGGGATTTCAAGCCTTTCCAAGTTTCCAAGTTCTGCTGTTGAGGATTAACGTAGCTGATGTAATGACACTTAGCGGTAGTTTTAAGCAGCTAAGTTACACGTAATAGATAAAAATGATTCTTCTGACTTTAAACGCTCTGGTTCATTGTTTATGCTTTGTAATGATTGTGAAACATTTAAAGAACATTCTGAAATAACTCGTTAATGATAATTTAAGCATAATGTAATCCGACCAGTAAATTACCACATTACTTGAAAAAGTATTAAAAATGTTCAACAAACGATTCAATTAAATGCTTCAAAAGTTTATTTTTAAACACTCGAAAATATCACGTGACCTGATCATTCACCGGTCTTTAGATGGTCATTCACGGGTGCAGTGACCCTACTTTTAATTTTATTAGATGAATGTAAATACGCTTTACATTCACCTGTATCATTTTTAGGTTATGTTTTCTTCAATATTTATTCTAAATTAGCTCGCTATAGATCGGTCAATCACATTGTATTTTAAATAGTTTCACAATATTATGTCATCATTTCTTTATAGAACAATAATTCTCGCAGCGATTTTTTAAAGAAGATTTATGTCTTAATTCATCCTACTTTTCCAAAATTGTTCCACCAATACCACCAATCAATAAAAAATCCCACCCCAACCAGAGCGCAATAAACAAACCCTCCCCGGACTCACGCCGAATACAGAAAACACAGCTCAGCGCTTGCACGTCAGACAAGCGAAGACACGTGTAGGCCTCGTCGAGCGCACGACGGATATACATATATATATATATATATATACCCACACACCCAAGAAGAACACGGACGCGCGCGCGAGTAAGCAAGCACACACATTGTCGAAAAAGGCGCGAGAGAGCACGAGCGTCTTCTGCCTCAGCTGCGCGACACTCGTCACTGGGTCCGGCCACCCTCGGAGCCCGCGACGGCGCGCTTTAATTTTCCGTGGAACGAGAGAGAAAGAGAGATAGATAGATAGATAGATAGATAGATATACTGTTTATTCATCAGAGACGAAATTCTTACAATTGCATGTACATGTATAGTTATAATAATTAAAATATCAGTCAGTATTATATATTTGTTATCTTACATTAACATTTACTTATTGCATTTCTTATGTATTAAATAATATTATTCGCTGTAACAGTTCGTCAGTTTATAAAATCTAAATATAATGAACTAGTCATAGTCAGATGGTATATCACAGAACACGCTTCGTCAAAATACATAGAATAAAATAAATAAAATAGAGATAACATTATACGATAAAAATAAAAAGAATACATACACATACTTTACTAAATTTTTACGTATAACTATCACGTCGAAAATTTAAAAACACACTCATTCATATGACACTCTTACAATTCACGCTAATAAATACATTCACACTTAACACTTAACATATTTAATAAATAAATAACTTAATAAATAACCAAGTCAAATAAATAAATAAGTTAGATAAATAATTAAATTAAATAAATAAATAAATTAAATAAATAAATAACCCAAATAAATATCCGAGTCAGATTGGGAATACACAGATATGATAGAGATAGAGAGAGAGAGCGAGAGAGAGAGAGAGGAAATAAAATGGACGGCCCGCTGGGCCGCGTTGATTTAATCAATGTTAAGCGACCGACCGCTTCATGCACTTAGGGGAGGGATTTTTGGAGTGGCTTTGGTATTTGGGTTTTGAATGATGGTGTTTAGGGTGGGAGTAAGTGAAATTGTGGATGATGTTTTGAGTAGTAGTACTAACGAAAAAGGTAACTTAGTGAAAGATTTATGTGGCAAAGTGTTGGTGAATGTTAATTTGTGAATTCGAGGTACGAGACTAGATGTAAAGATTTTGTTACCGGTGTCTTTCAATTGCATTATTTTTACGCTATAAGCTTAGGGTGACTGTACAAGTAAACGCACATTCATGGCCAGCATAAGAGGTTTTGTGACATTTTTTATTGCCTGAAAAACAGGTTTTCCAATTGGTAAAAAGTAGCGATAGCAAGAATATTCAAAAACTATTGATTAGTCTTTCTTTTTAAAAAGTGTTCACTCAATTGGCTATTAATATCTTAAGAAATCTGTTCGAAAGAACTAGTTAATTAGTTAATTAGTTAACAATTCAAAAACCTTTTATTTTGGGAAATGGAAATGTCATGTGACCTGTTTCTTCATGAACATAAACGTTCATTACCTGATCCACTCTATAAATTAATACATCGTGAAAGTATATAAATAACCGATATAAATCGAACAGATATAAATATAAACATAGCTATAAACCACCCTTCAAAAATAAACAACAAAACGTACAACAAAAATAAGATACACGCGAAGACTACAGCGTCTCTGGATGAATGATCGATAAAAAAAGAAGCGCCACATTATAATAGGAACTTCTGGTAGCAATTAGTCCCTTTCACTTCATTCACTCCACCGAATGTTTCGCCCTCTTTTTTCTCTTACGCGCGAGAGCGAGAAGACTTTATAGCGCGACGTCGATGCGTGCCAGTTAATTCTGGAAACGGTTCGTCGCACTCGAGAGCTCGCGCGTCGCAGACGAATGAATGGAGAAGCGACGAGCCGTCGCCGAAAAAACAAAAAAAAAGAGGGAGGAGATAGGTCTCGACAATTACGTCGCGCGCGCGGACGAGAAGAAAGCAAGGACTGTTTATCGGAGATTTATGACTTCATTTCGCAAAGTGAATTTGCAGGAGTTTTTGGGTGGGCTTCGATGGTTTTTGTAGTTCGGCAGATCGACGTGTTTTGGTAAAAAATTTGGGATAAGAAGAGCTGGGTATGTGTGCATTATACGTCGTTCTTTGTATTTGTTTTTCGAACGTATTGCTTGTGATATTTAATAATTCTTATACATGGATAATCGTTGTGTATTGTAGATCATGTAGCAATTTAATGCACTATTCATCATTTAGGATAAGCAGCCCACACTGATATCGAAATAGAAGGATAAATTTAATATATTTTGTTGATTTCTAACTTATTTTTTTGACGATACGATGTATTATTTGTACGAATTCTGTTATTTAATTGTTTTTACATATATCGAAAAAAAGATAAGTAAATAATTTATTAGTAATAATTCACCACCTACCTGAATAGCAGAGACGTTAAGTTATTTTTTTAATCAGTACTTAACCAGTTAAATATTTATAAAGAGAGATTATGAAGTCTGGATTATGAATTTTAATTAAACTTTGAAGATCGTTTTCTGGTACCTAAAAACGAAGCCCGACATCCATAGTTGGTCGGAATCTAAGTTTCGAATGTTACATTTAATTATTTTTAAAACTTATACCGAGAATTGCAAAAAATTATAAAATTAGATTCACAGATTGATTCTTATGTTAACCCTTTTTGAACCATCTATTGTGGATATTTTTTGTAGAATTCCTTATATGCTTTACTTTGATAAATGTTTCAAAAATACTCGATGATTCGAAACAGTACACTGTTACTAAACCAAAATTACAACATAAATCAAAAAATTCGACAGCCTCCACGGACTTTCAATATCAAAGTTCAAACGCAATACATCCCAGAATACAAATCAGAATAAAACGTCTATATCGTATCCTCCTTGTATACTTATTGGTGACGTTATTTCGGTATTCCGTTATACCAGTGCGATGTCACATGCGACCGCTACGTTGCGTCCCATTCGATCCGCCGAGTAATCGCCCCCCATTAAGCATCCTGTCTTCGCTCTCCACTCGCACGAAAAAGAAAAGAGCAAGTCTGCCACTCTCTCGCTCTATTTTTCGAGAAGACCGCGCAGCGCATATATATATATATGTAACTGGGTGGTGATGGAGCGCGCGGGATTCGCTCTGCGATGGCTACATCGCCGATTCGCCCGAGTGACGGAGAGCGAGAAGTCTACGAGGTCTAGGGAGAGGATGTACAGAAGTTCTGGATCCACGGGTGGGCGTTGAAGTTGCGCGCTTGAGGAAAACGTAGAATGTAGTTCTGAAGCTACGAAGTATTTTTGTGAATGCTGTGTTGGAGTTAGCTTGGATTTATGATTTTGAGTGAGAGGATTGTAGTTTGGGTTGCATCAACACCTGGTAAAACTAATTAAAGAAGTTGGGACGTGTGTGTATATATATCGATGTGTGAGTGCTAAGTAGAAGCAGACGGGTATGCTCAGACGATGGTTGAAAGATTGTTGTCACTTAACTTTTATGTTTAGAGACTGTGAAATTTTTTATTGTAATGGGAGTATGCAGGGTGAATGGTGAGTTCGAGAATAATGCACTTACCGAAGCAGGAAAGTCAGGAATATTAAGAGATGCTGAATGTTACCTGGAACAAAAGAAGAGATGGATTTATGAATTATTTTTCACTAATGAAATTGTTTACATTTTTAGCTCGTGTTCTTATAAAAGACATTTAATAACGTTGGAGAAAATAACATTTTTTCAGTAGTATTTCTTATTTAAAGACAAGGCTTTTGAGTCAAGAAGAATAATCTTAAATAAATTGCTAGTAGGTAAAAAATTGGGAACTGAAATTTGTTCTAACAAGAAAGTTGTTCCGGATAAGAATAATATATTTAAGTGACCGTAAATATAAATAAGTGAAATAAGCCAGATTTGTGGTTATAACTCTTTAAACTCTAGCAAGTATATGAGCAATTCTACAGAAAATCGAAAACAACTCGACCAAAAAAAAACAATTTGAACGCTCACTTACCTTACCCGGCTTTCCGAATGCTTTTGGAATTATAAAAATGGGAAAAATAGTGAACAATACCCTTTCTAGTGCCAAGTTTGATCTACGATCACATCACTATTAAGTAATTTGAGTTGCATATTCAGTCGTTAATAACTCGGCTCCTATTTTCACAAAAGAGAATTAAAGTAGACGTTAAGAGCTTCAATTTGAGACGTCGACGATCAAAAAATATTATTTCCATTCAAAGTTATACGCAAATAATGATAATGATAAAAAATGTAAAAAATAACAAAAATGTCGAAACTGACGAGAAAATACGAAATCTTTCACTTTCACGTATTTTTGACGTTTTTTATCACTATCTTTATTTGCTATAACTTTGCATGAAAATAATATTTGTTGATAGTTGACGTCTTAAATTGAAGCTCTTAACGTCTAATTTAATTCTCTGTTATGAAAAAAAATGTTTTGCCCAATAGGAGCTGAGTTATTAACAACTCATAAAAAAGCCTTTATTAAACACAAATAGCTTAATGGTAACGTGACCGTAAGTCAAACTTTGCACTAGAAAGGGTATTGTTCACTATTTTTCCCGTTTTTAGAATGCCCAAAGCATTCGGAAAAACCAGGTCTGGTAAGTGTATGCTCGTAAATTTCTTTTTTTTTTGGTCGAGTTGTTTCCGATTTTCTGTAGAATTGCTCATATACAAATTATCCTGCGGACTAGCTAACACTTCCCTTGAGACTTACTTTTTTTAATCAGTCTTCGTATAATCCTCGTAATGTAGGCACGTCACAGAGGGAATTGTTGCAATTCTCCAAATACACTGAGAGAAAAAATTACTTTTAGCGAAAGAATAATGTACGTTCGCGACTTTTCTATTTGCCACAAACGATACATTCATTAACAGTTAAGAAATCGTATATTTTAAAATCTCCAACGAGTAAAAGAAATAGCGTACGAAAGGTTATTTGGCGATTATCTGGCTTATGAAGATGCTTTTTAAGTATTAAAATATAAAAAAGTCTTAAACATGTACATCTTTGCGACGAAAAAACTGCTTAAGCTTATAATGGTCTTATACACATCACAGAAGCGTGAAAAGTGGATCTAAGCTAAATGTCAGACAACCAATTATAATAATTTTAATAATTTTACCAATTAAATACGCCGCGTATCATCATTCAAATTATAATAATTTTAATGATGATCGCGGCGTAAGCACTCGATTCTTAACTATTTATAAGTAAGGATTTCAACTATTGAAAAATATTTGTTAATTCGTATTCAAATCTACAAAACTTAATTCTTATGAAAGGTTACTTAACTGCAAGTCGTACTTTCTGTCAGTGTAAATTCTTATAAAGGTATATTTAAAAAAATAAAGCAAAAGCAGAAATAGAGTCTTCTTCTTCAACCATTTCATAAGTATTTAATTAAATAAGATTTTACGTTAATCTAAATATTTTACCAAAGTTTAATGATTTTTTATTAATAAGAAAAGTTTACTTTCACAACAATTTCCCTCAAACAACTGATTCCAGAACCTTCTTCCTCACTCAAGAGACACTCATCCAATCGCAATACCACCTCTCCTGACCTCATAACAAACCCAACAATCTTCAACTCCACCTACTCAAACAATATACGAATCATCCACTTCGCAATTCACCTCCATCCCTTCCATCCTCCTCTCCAACAAACGAAAAAGAACCAACTCATAATGCACATTCCAGCTTAGGCGCAGCGCAGAATACACACTTTACGCGCAGAGCGAGGAGCGATGGCTCTCTTTCCGTACATAAATTACTCAGCAGCAGCGGGAGCAGCATCTCCGGAGGAGTTCTCGCTCGCGCTCGCGCCCGGGGAAGTGAGTTATTTGCGTGAGTGAGTGATGGAACGCGCCAGCTGGGGGAAAGCCACCGCCGCCGCCGTAGCGGATAAACAGAGGACGCGCGTGCCCGAGCGGTTGAGCAGTCGCGCTCTATTTCTCGAGATGACGCTGGGTGGCTTTTTTGCCCCTGCAAAAGGGTGGGGAGAGGTATTGTAGTATTTGCTCGAGGTGGTGCTGATGATGAATTGTCGAGGTGGAGGGAGACTGGTGATTTTGATGAGGTAACTGTGGGTTTTGATTGGCTAAGTGGGATGATAGGAGGGTTGTGGGTCCTGGGGGTTTTATTAAAATTGTTGGTGGGGGAGAAAATGTTAGACTGAAAATAAAGAAAGTTGAGGTCAAGAAGCTTTTATGATTTGCCTCTAGTTTGCAAAATAACAGCCAATTTACAAGAATATGTACAGAATTTCGAAAATGAACGATGGTGGAATAAAATTATATTAATATAATAAAGGGGGGGGGGGCTGTAAAAACTTATAAAAAATTAGTACTTTGTTTCATGTACTATCAAGAATTAACTATAATGTAACATAGCTTGTTAAAATTTCTAAAATACATATTCTATGCTCATCACAATACGAAATTTTTCGTTCTAAAGAAAAGTTACTTGACAGCTTTCCGATCAAACGGCTTATGTGAAACTAAAAATCAGTTACTTGCCGCAAGTATAAATAATTTTAAATTAGAACCCAAACGATTTCTATTACCTGCAAAAGGAAATCCACTTACTGCAAACGTATTATAGTTTCCGTAAATAGATTATTTTCTTGCAGGTAACAGAAATCGTTTGTGTCCTCTTTCAAAATGTTTGAAGAAGAATATGCTTGCGGAGAGTAACTGATTTTTAGAGTGTAGCGAAAGAGATCCTAAATATATTGAAAATTAGCAAAATGGCAAATAAAACATGAAATTTCATTTTATTCAAGAAGTATAGCCAATTTTGTTGGATTGTCACCGTTTTTGTTAACTTGCTAATTTTTAAAATCCCTTATGTTATACCATTAGTTTTTTAACTATAGTATCTAAATCTTTTTGGTTTTGTGATTTCACTTCAATCGTTTGGTGGGATAGCTGTCGACCACCTTTTCTTGGAGCAATGACTTTCATACCAAGGAGAACTGCACAGAACACGGGCTCCAAATAAATCATAAACGTTTATTCTACTTTATAATATTACCGATAAATAGTCCTAGATGTTTCGATGAGATATATTACATAGTATCTTTATAAGTAGACAAGACAAGGAACCTATACTAAAACCGCTTATAGTGGATACTCTCTTTAGTAGAAAATTCCCACCTGAAATTTAGGACACAAAACCTGGATGCTCTTCTTGCATCTTACAAGAATTGAAATATATTAATATTTTTATGAATTTGTACAAATTATTAAAATGTTCGGGTATTCTCTTATTAACATTTTGTATTTAATTTAAATTCTCTCAGTTTCACATTAATTTCCAATGAGTTATTACCACCATCAATCACTATCCAGTATCATCAATTTCTATATTAAAATACCGCTACAGTGAAACTCATCCCAAGCGACATCCAACAAATTCCTTCCTCCTATCAAGTACAACTTCCTAAAACCCACTTTTCCCTCCTTACTCAGCTTACTCCCACCCAAAAAAAAATCAAAAAACATCCAAATATATACAACAAAAAAAAAGCCAGAAGGAAACAAACACTCGTGCGCAACCGTCAACCACCTACTGAACGTACAGTACTATACCTCCACCTCCACACGCCTCGCTCCCGTCAATCAGTCACACGCGCGCGCATACATGATTTTTTAATCAGCCAAGACAGCAGCAGCAGCGTCGAGGCATCAGGAAGCTCCTATCCCTCGAGTGCCTCGTGAGAACTCGTCGGCGCGGCGTCTTTTCTTTTTCTGCTCCGTGCGTGAGTTTCGAGAGAGGAGAAAGAGCACGTTCGAGGAGACTAATTTGACGCTCTAGAGCGAGCTCTCGAGTAGGTGTATGTGGGGGAGTACGAGGAGGAAGAAGAATTGGGTATTTTGAGTGGCGAGGGGATTTTATTGGTGAGAGGGGTCACGGGGAGGTTGGACATAAATTATTTGGGAGTTGGAGAAGTGGCGAGCGGTGATTACTGATGGGTTGGGATTATGATTATTTGGCAGGGGGAGATTTATTGCTTGCTCGGTTATACATAAATCAGTGGGAGGTTTGGAGTTGCTTTGATTGTGATGACTTTCTGTGACTCGATGATTTTAAGGTAGGTTACTTGGTAAGGGTCGTCGTTTTTTAGTGTTTAAAGGAGGTCCTGTGTACTTTTGTTATTGTTCAGATTTTTTGAGTGCGAGAAAAGATAAATAAAGTCTCGCTCGATATGCTTTTACATAAATTAAACATAATATTGATGTCAAACTTAAAGCAAAACATTTCTTAGACTTTTGTCACTTGAAAGTGCAATCCATTGAATGATAATGATTATTATGTCTAAAAACACTGTTATAAAATTTTAAATTCTATAAAAATATGGTTTTCTCACGCTTTAAAGAGAGTCTCGTCCTTAACAGGTTAAAATAGTTACAGTCATTTTATGAAATTCGCACTTTTCAAAAACCAAGATGAAAAAAAGAACGTTCTCAGCTCAATTACCGCAATACCTCTTGTATTTGAACGGAAAATCAGGTAACCGAATAAGTCTCGATCCCAAGACAGAGCTACAGGAGTTACCGGCGTAAGCCCTTGTCGCGGGATTAACCCCCCGACGACTTTAGAATGCAGGCCTGGTCTCCACCTTCTTCCTCCCCATCTTACACACTGTCTCACTACTTTCAAAGACCCACTTTTATATCGACTGCTCGCTCACGCTTCGCACAATTATTTCACCCTGACGTACGAAAAGCTCACTGCACGCGGAATAAGTCACGAGCAACGCAACGAGAAGCACGTGCTGGCGGCTCTCTTCTTTTCGGTGTCCTAGTGAACTGTTTTACGAGGAGCAGCGGCACTTTTCGCCCGCAAAGCGGGTGGAGGAAGTTGTTAACGAGTTTGCGTGTGTCGCTGGCTGTCTTTTGACGAGGCTTAGAGAGCGGAGAATCGGACTTTGTTGCAAGAGTCGAACGCCGGAGTTTCGTGATTTACGGGGCGTTTATTTTGCGTTGAGACTTTGAATCGGGAGACGCTTACTTTTTTTATTGAAACGGTTGTAGACTTAGGTGGCTTACAAGGTATTGTAGACATTGTGGAACAAAACTTTGATATTTATTTTTTGAATTAGCGAGTTAATTTTACCTTTTGCCTATTTAATGAATATATGTAAAAGATTAGTAGTCTACCCTCAAATTTTGCATAGTAATATCGTTTTCTATAAGGCCTACAATCTCCGAACAACTCATTTAATTCCATTTGATTTCATCTTATGCAGAATCCATCTTAGCCCTTTAACGTCCAGAGGTTTTTACAAGAATCAGGCATTTTCGAGAGAATGATTATTTTATTTCCTAAAAATAATTCTAATGTATTAGTTTCATGGAATCTTTATTTACGAGTCAAATAAGCCTTGCAAAATAAAAATGATTTCAGTAGTAGAATCAGAAACATGAACGAAGTGGAAAAAATCAGTGTTCTAACAGGAAACGCTTGGCATTGACGGATTAAATATTCATATTACTTTTACAAAATGGAAATTGTTGAATATATAATTTAAATAGATAAATAAAATATATAATATCTCATTGTTTTAAAAGTTATTAATTATATAAAATACATGAAAAAGGGGACACAATATGCCAAGAAACGATTTGAATGGCACATAAAGCTGTACAAAAATATTCTGTATTTTATTCGTAGCTACTATTTTTGCATAATTAAATGAGTTATTTATACTTTTTTAAAACTGTTTAAAATAATATTTGTGTGAAAAGTAAACCATCTTTTAATTCCGTTTTCATGCAAGAGCTACCTTAACATTGTATACAAGTCAAAGTAAAATTTAAAAATAATATCCTACAGGCAATAAATTACGACTACCCCAATTTTTCAGCAGTTCCAAAACGCCCTATATCAAAAGCCAAGAATCTCCAGCAGCTTCTTATATACTTTCCAAGCATCGCAACTCGTACAATATACACAAAATCTACTGCGCCCGCCGCGCTCTAGAAGCGATTAATAACTCCGTTGTCCTCTAATACTCGCGCGTCGCTTCGCGGAAATTTGCGTTTATTTACGACAATCTCTCTCTCTCTCTTTCTTTCTCTCTCGCTCCTTCTCTCCTCCACTTCCATCGCAACGCTAATGGGGTCTCCTCATTAATTAGCATCGTTTCTCGCAGCTCTTCCGCGCAGATTTTCGGCGTATCGCGCTGAATTAAGCGAAATAATTAGACAAATTAGGGCAGAGGAGGCTCGTTTGTCATTAGGATTTGGCCCCTATTAATTCCTCGTTAATTCCTCCTTTCCTCGTCAAGCAAGATAAACGAGTGGCTCCGCGCACGGAGAGAGAGCGAGAGAGAAGGAAGTCTCTTCTTGCACTGGATGTGCGATGTGCTGCGCCAGGAAGGAAGTAAGGGGGTTATCAATTATGTCGCGGAGGGCGACTTTTCGAATTTTACGGTGGGTATTAATTTTAATCGGGTGTAGCGTAGGCTACGAGAACGAGTGAATCTGAATTGTATTATATGAGAAGAAGATTGAGATTTTACTGTAGACATAGTGAACATAAATATACGAAATAACAAGACGTTATTAAGCTTCAATTGTAACTATTAATAATTAGTTAAACCCTCTTAACTGTTATTTACTTAACTATTAATTCTTTTATGTACATAATAGCTGCTCGAAAATACAGCGAACAATCAAAAAATGAGAAGAAATTATTAGATTGAAAATTAATATTTTCTAAGAAATATTTAATGTAAATGTATATAAATCATCTATTTAAAAATATGACCTTTTTGGTAAGGGAGGAAGGTTAAGAAATATCTCGTGATTGTTCGCGAGCTAAAAGATTTAATATTTCGTAATTTATTATTTACTCTTTTGTGCGAGCATGAGTGCATATATTATCGTCAATAGGTAGTATAAATGAAACCGGAAGAGTGGATGCATGTTTATGCAAATTCGACGGGATATGTATAATTATTACTGTTGTGTATTATTTGGACGGACTTAGTATCCGAGAAATGTGTATATTAATATTTTTAATATTCTTCGTCGAGAATTTTTTATGATTATATTTCTGTTTTATACAAATAAATTCTATATCTGAATATAATGTACTCATATGTTTACGTGGATTCATGTCGAGTATATAGCCAGACAATTATTTTTTTGTAAAGCGACGCTATTATTAACTATACTTTTCCTAAGTAAGACAAAAAATTTATATAAAAACAACAAAACTCACCTAAACGTTCCAAAAAAGCTACAAAGCCAAAATAAAGCAAATAAATCAAAAGCCCCATAAATGCATCATCCATAATTAAGTACGTCAGCTACACGCTAACCTACAAGCCCATAAATAAACAAAAGACCTCTCCACTCTCTCTCTCATCCTCGATAGACTCGTCGACACGTCCTAAGGACCTCCACCAAATATCTCCACCGCCTATACTTTCATCCACGCACACACACGAGCCACGTCCCCCTTATCCTCCCTCTTGAGAAAACCAAGTCTACTATATCCTCCTCCTATCGCGAGCTCTCGAGTGCGTCCCGCCGCCGTAGCGACGGGACGTCCGACGGGATGTGCGACTCGAGTGGCGCGCACGGTCTTTCTGGGGCCATCGTAAACGGCCGCAAGTAGCTGGAGAGCGGGAGTTTGATGTTTCGCCGGCACAGCGCGGACGACTTCGAGGGAGACGATCGGAGAGAAAAGAAAAGATGAAGGAAGGAAGAAGCGCGCGTTTTGCATGCGTCGTAAAGAGCCTCGCGAGGTGCTTTCACGGCTCAGCTTCTTCAGAATTTATGCGGTTTATCTACTGTTTGGGTGGGGGGAGGGGGTGACTTTGAATAATTTATCTGCTGGGAGAGAATGAGAGAGAGAGAGAGAGATGTCACGGTTGTGCCTGCGCGAGATGGGCATATGAGGTATAAATCAAAGCGTAAAAAGGTTCTTATTGGATTTCGGGGTTTTTTGGTTTTTATGGGTTGGGGGAGGGTTGTTGGGGTGATGGTAGGGGATTTAAATATTTATATTTTGTGGAGATGTATTTATGTAAATACTCGTAATGTTTATGTGGATATGAGAATAAAATATGGTTTAATTAAATAAAGACATCAGCTAGTGTTTATTTACTATTATTATAATAGATCTAAGAATTCAATTTAGGAATATTCTGATTATGGAACTGCATTAGAATTGTTACTTATGAAAGGTTGGTTTGTACAGAGAAAAGTTACAAGAAAAGAATAACTAGTTTATTTGCGTTCAATAAGGCTACATTATTCATACAGTTTTTTTATTGCGAAAATTTTCTTCTATTGATTATGTATTCTGCAGTATTGTTTTTCTGGTATTAAGTAGGACAAATAAATTAATAAGAATTTTGTTTATATAATAATCGGTAAATTTATTAGCAATTAACAAATTTGCAAATTTTGTTATCGATTTCTACTCCACGGAAAGATATAAAAACCTGAATCTACTGAAACGTAGGTTGATTCTACTCAAAATGAAAGTGTATTTTAGCAATCATGAGGTAAGTTACAACAGGTTAAAAAAAGTAACTCCTTTTTTTAAGTCAAAGTCCAAAATTTTTAGATAAGGTTAAGTTATCTTCCTAGAATGAAAGGAGTAGATTAACACAAACATATCAACAAACATATAAATACATTAATATATACGAGCATACAAGTACATACAAGCAAACATTTTTTTGGAGTAGTACATTCGGACTAACTATGTTATGTCATGCGTTATTACGTTAATTCTTTAGTGTCCACAGCGTTCATATAAGCTCGTAAATTTCGAGTACGCTGTATAAAATCATATTTAGATAAAATTTGGAATGTACCGTTTCACTTTCATCAGATAATTATAGCAGAATATACAGAATTTGCAGGTAAAAATCTGACTTATTGTTTTATCTCGATGAAACGACAATTGTAATAGTAAATTGGTGTCCTTCAAATAACTGACAAGAATTGCCCTGGACAGAAACGAGATTTTTATTGAATGTTTAGAAAAACATACTGTCTTGGTCCTTTTTTAGACAAATAACTATTGTTAAATTGAAACTAACACAAAGCGATAATGAACTCATAAAAAATGTTATAAACATACTATTGCTTTAATAAAAGAAAGCAATATTATTAGAGAACAAACTTTCACTCTAAAGCAATAATTTGCATCGGTATTTATCCCGACATTAAAAAAGTTATATAAACCTTTTCCTTCAAGTCAATGGCATGTCACTTTATACATCAGAGTACCTCAATCCTATAAAACCGCAATATATTCAACTGGCATCCGTCATCGTACACCTGACAAAAAAGTCAAACAGACAATTTTTCCATCCGCGTCGCACACCAGTAAGCATCGCAATCCAACGACCAGTTTCACTCCATCGCCTATCCCATAACGATTCCATCCACCACTCGCACACATCACACAGTCTCTGAACACAACGCACATAAAAAGAAGTCGTGCACATTCGAGTGAGACACTGGATCGGTGACAGCGCCGGCAACGAGGCTTACACACTGCTACGCCACATCAAGATTCTAACCTACGAGATTCTTTGACTCTCTCTCTCTCTCTCTCTTTCTCTTTCTCCTCCCCTTAGTTCCGCGAATATCTTGCGCGCGCTTTGGCGCCTCGCGCCACTGCAGCGTGTAATAATTTCCAGTTGTGGATTCTTGCGCGCAGAGGCCGCGCTTTATCATAAACGCGGTTTGATGGGCTAATTTACGGCGCGTTCCAAGTGGACGCTGTTATGCGCGAGCTTTATGACGTGATTATGGCTGGTGACAAGTTAGCGGGGTTGCGCTTTGTTTTTGAATATTTGTTGAGATGCATGAGGATTTTAGGTATGATAGTTGGGTTGAGAGATTAATCGGTAGTGGATTTTGCACTCGGTTTGTTATGTAACTAGCATTCTCTTGCGGCTTTGCATGCGATATGTGTTATTCATAAACAATCAAATTATAATAACGTTTTGGTCGAAAGTTGATAACAATTAACTGAGTAGTTTTTGAAAATTTGTCTAACATGCAAGCAAACGCTGTCTCCTACTTGTTAACGCTATTACTTTATATACACACACACATATATATAGACTATATTACTCAATAGAATGTAAAGATGCTAATGTTAACATTTTTTTAAAACTGTTCAAGATGTTTTTGAGATTTTTATGTATGTACAATCAAACGTTGTGTTTTTTATTTAAAGGTAAAATCAAAATAAGATAACGATTCCGAATGTTAAATAGCATTCATAAAAAGTTACTATTGGAGTGTACACCGCAATACTCATACTCTGTGATATGATCAAACTTTACTTAACTATACACTGTACAATATGTAATCCATTCTTTCTACGTTTTTACTTAAAAATAAAATGTTATATTTTCTATTCATTTGAATAAATCGTTTTATTTTTACCCCATAACTAGTTACGCAATATTCGTTTGGTGAATGGCAAGAAATAAGACAGTACGAACATTGATCCGGCTCGAAGGACCATAGTAAATTAATAGTCAACAAAAATTCCTTGTGCCAAAATTACATAAAAAATGTTTTATGCCAATAAATTGATCTTAGTCTGTAATTTTAATCTTAAGATATTTTTTCATCTAACCTCAAAATGGTCTATTTTATTAGAGAAGTCACAAAAATAAATTCAGTCTTTTTTAGGTAGAGCAGTCTTCTTCTTGGTTTGTAATAGGTGGCGATGATTAAATTTAGCATTATAATGCTTTCTAAAACATGATCATACAAAACTGCACTAGTATAGTACATTTATAAAGACTCATAAATTAAATTCTTTATTTTTGTCAATGTAGTATGTCCATAGGACAAAACAATGCAACATGTTTTGAATCACCCATACGATCAGAGTAAGCGAATAAAAATACCTTGAAGAATATTAAGATTATGAAACAAAATAAAGTAGAAAGAAACAGTTCGTCTCTCTCTCTCTGTCTCTGTCTCTCTCTCTGTCTCTCTCTGTCTCTCTCTCTCTCTCTCTCTCTTACACGAATCCTACATTTCCCGGAATCCCCACCCTCCCCATCAAGCCCACCAAAGTTCAATGGTAAGTAACCCACGTCAAGCTCCATTTCAAAAACCCTCCAACTCCCTCCCATCCCATCCATGCACCCAAAATAAGCGATCCTCCACTTATACACTACACCGCACACTCAATTCTAAAAACGCAACACAGTAGCAGCAGCAGCAGCAGCAGCTTCGCGCGCTTCATCGCGTCTAAGAATGAACCGAGCTCGGCACGCACGGTGGGGGCAAAAGCACGCGCGCGCACGAAACGAAAGGGGTGTAATGCAGCAGCAGCAGCAGCCAAGAGCTGCGAAGGAGGCGACACGTCGCGTAGCGCGTGTCCACCCATTCTCGATCGGTAGTTTGTCATACGTCTGAGGGGCGGGGGGGGGGGGAGGGGAGATTCTCCACACCTGCCGTCACCGTGTCACGCGAGCCGTTGCCTAACTTTCGCTTTGAGGAGAGAGAGAGAGAGTTGAGTTCGTTTTGTTGTTTTTTGCTGAGTAGAGTCGAGCGCTCGAAGATAAACGCGTCGTCTCGAGAGAAGCAAGCGTGCATTAATTTCTTGAGTTTTCGGTTTTTGTATGGAGATTGTTTGGGGGGAGGGCGCGAGGGAATGCAAAGAATATATTCAGTATCGTCTTGGGTGGGTATGATGATTGATATGAGAATGGTGGAATGTTTAAGATGAATAATATTTTTGAGGATGGTTTTGATGTGAAAGTTCATTTGTGATTTGCGTTTTTGCTTTCTCACTAAGAAGCTGTATGTGAAATTCGCATCGCTTAAAAAATATACGTTTCTGAATGTATTTAAAAGTTATCGATTCAGTAATGTAATTTTCAGTGCACTAAATTAAATATTTAATTAAAACATGCAAAACTCAACTGCTTAGCGTTGGAAGTTAAGCGACTACGACTAAAATTGTGACTTTTACATTTACACATTGTGTTAAATTACAGCATTCAGCGTAGCATAAGCCAACTTTTCTATGTAAATTTAAAGCTTCGACTAGAAATCGGAATACCTGGAACATTTTTCAAAACATAGAATAATCGATTATTTTGTCATTTTCCGCTTAATTAAATAAACGTTTGCAATTAAATAAATTTTATAGCACACTAACCTCAAAATGCCAACTTTATTGTCGATTTTGAGGTTGTTGTGCTATAAAATATCGTATGAGACTGTTGTGGGAGGTGTTTTTCTACCTTGCTCGATTTTCTCACTCGCTTCGCTCGTGCGAAAACCCTCGAGCAAGGTAGAAAACCATCTCCCACAACAGTGTCATAATATACTATAAAGTTTAATGAAAAATAAAACGAGTGGCTAAAAAATGATCGAGTGGAACTAGCTAGTAGATTGTGAACAGGCTATAAAAGATGGTCAATTTTCTACCAGCGATTGATTATTATTTTATGATACGTGCAATAATCACATTTATCTCGTAATTATCACTGCATACTACTCTGTAGTTATAACAACTATCATGCCAGTATCATGCGCATATTGAACATATAAAATAATATCAATAAAAATTAATTTTTATGGTAAAGCTTTTGAATAAACATACGTAAAAAGTTATGATTAAAATAGTTTAATAAAGATAAAGCAAATGAATGTTTCCATTTTCCCTCGGTATTCGCGGCTAGAATCTCGCTTTCCGGTTTCGCGTGCCAGGTAAATCAAGGCCCGATGAGTCACGCACGTGTTAAATTTAACTTTCCTTATTTTTCATGTCGAATCAGTTGCCGCATAGTACAAACAGGGGTGCTAAGAAATTAATTCCGTTCACGCACGGAATACTTGTAGTTTTCCACGTACAAACTAGCTGAAAATTCATTTTAAAAATGCCAAAACTAACAAATTGTTTCCTTTGATTCGACACGACTTTATACATACATTAACATCAAAATTATAACATTTCTATTATCTAATTCAATAAATTGATATTTTATCTGGAAGATTGTTTAATAATTTATAATGACTTATAGTACAGTAATAAAAATAATATTTTTTTGAAAAAGAGGGTATTTCCAAACTTAACGAATTTTAAGTTTTAATCAGACATTTACTTAATTACCGTATAACATTCGTGACTCATTGTTACCTCACAGCTTCATTTGAAGGGCAATGTATGTTTAGTTAAAATTAATTCCGTTCAAAGAAATTAAATATGTTAAAAGCTCTAAAATGCTTAATGTATGTTCTCTATATAAAAATAAACATTTTCCACCATTAACAAAATTTGTCATTGATTCCATTCATTCAATAAAGTAATCTGGAGCAAAATTAAAATAATCATTTGCGTCCCATTAATTAATTAACATAAGACACACCAAGTTAATGAATCCACTTATATCTTTTCCTCTACTTATATTCAATATCCTATTTTTTTCCATCCACATCACACTCTCAACTCCAACCAAACGACATAATTTAAAAACACAACCAACCTTCTCTCTTCCACCTACCAGACCCAATAATAACCACTCGAAACCTTTCCCTCCCCTCTTTGTTCCTTCCGATCTCTCGTGCAAAAATCCCACGGGTGACAAATGTCCTGGACGAGTGAAAGTCCAGCGGCGCGAAGGCGGCTATGTGTGCACCCTGCCGCGGTATATATATATATATATATATGCGCATTCTCGCGGCACAGCAGCGCGAATTGATCGCGCGTCCTTAAGCTCTTGATAGGTGCAATACGCGCGGACACGCGTGTTTTCGCCGCGTTTGTGCGCCCTCGGAATTCCGCGCGCGCTTGTTGAGTAATTGAAATTTATCACGCGCGCGGTGTGTAAGAGATGACGAAACGAGGCGAGGGATGTAAGGAGAATGGCGTGCGTTTGTGGCTTGATGTGAGCTTTGAATTTGGGGAATCAAGTGTGAGATTTCTGAAGATGCGCTTTAGAGAGAAGAAAATGAAGTGAAATTTAAACTGTTTTTAGTTATTGGGATAAATTTTGTTCTGTACTGTTTTATATAATTTGAAAAGAAATTTTTAAAAATTTAGATGATTTTTGGTTAATAATTGAAAAAGGGAAAGCGTTTTTAAGAAAGTAGACACAATTTTTTATAAATCATTTGAGTAATAATTCGCATGCAATCTTGAGCTATGGTACATAACATGATCAATATTTACTAAGAGCCCTGGTAGAAAATTAATCTAGAACTATGTAGATCTATCTAGTTTGCCAAGGAAATAATCGAGGGCTTCGATAAAACTAGATAATTTTCTACCAGGGAGAAAATATGGTTAAAAAAGATTTTAAAATCAGACTTTTTATACTTTAGTTTTGTCGTAATAATTAAAACTTAAACAGTAATTAATGTAATATAAAAATAATAGTAATAATAGAACATCAAGCACTTTGAACACCAGTACAATATTTACACAGTTTAATTTCTCAATTATTCAAAACTTTTTTAAATACTTTGATAATTTACATCGAAACAAAACAGCTGATACATTACTAGACACGCATGCGTGAGGAGTATGCGCGCGTATGTATACAAATCAGCTGGACATGTACTCGTATTACACATATATAGTTAGAGTTATACACAAAACTATTCTTCATTACATAGAGAGATTTTAAACTCTATTAATTTATATACATAAATGATGCTACAGTATTATTTTCAATTTCCTAAAAAAAGATATCGGGAGCATACTTTTGGTAAATGTATTTGAGGTTATAAGCCTATTATATATCTTATTATATTACTATATCTCTTGACCATATTTTGGTCAACCTATAGGCAACTGCTGGCTAAAAATTGACGAACGAATCTGGCAAGACAATCGCGAACAGACCTAGAAGAGAACGGTCAATTTTCTACCAGGGCTGCCATAGATATATTTCAGTAATACATATGTACCGACGTTTGAATTTTTATTTAATATATATTCAATTCTTATTGTAGATCTACATTGAGAAATATTGAATTTTCTGCCTCAAGTACCACTAGCAAGCATTATGCTGAATATTAAGAGTAGCGCGAAATGTGAATGATTATTAAATATCAAGAAGTATACGTTTAATCAAATTATATTTATGTTTAATACAAGAAAACCTGAAATATCAACGCGTTTATAAAGTACTATAAGAAATTATATAATAAAGAAATAATGCCAATATATAGATAAACTTATTATTTTTTTTAATATTCAAATTACCTATTATATTTTGTCAAAAATTTGAATTCTCTGTATCTGTTAAACACAGATCAGTTCAAGATAAAAGCAGTGATCCCCATTCCTACTTATCTTCCAAATCAATACGAGAAATCCATCTCCCATCACATAAACACAAAAAGGTATAATAGACCAGCGCCAGAAGCAGCAGCAGCAGCAGCCTGTCAAAAAAAGGAGCCACCTAATACCGCCCTAAACGCACCTGCCCCCGTATACTCGCTCGAAAAAGGAACGAAGAAAACGCCGACGCGCGGAACTTGAATAATAAAATATCACGAAGCTGAAGGCGACGCATCACGCAATAAGACGGAAAAAAAGAGAGGAAGCAACGGTAGCCGCGACGGCCCTACTCGTCGAATCCGTCCGCCCGCGGGACGTATAATATCTGAATAATTCGGGATCCGGGCGTGCGCTCGCAGCTGCGCATCAACGGCTCGCACGCGCGACGAGCGAAGTGATGGGATTAGCGGGGAAAAAAGAGGCGATGTTGGTGGTTCGTCGAATTGGCAGTTGCGCGGTGATGTACAAGCGACAGTCGCAGTTGTGGATTGCTGGATTGTCGAGCGGTAATTGGCAGAGGTGGGGTGAGGTTTGATCCGTTTCTGATATCTTGGAAATTTGTATAATCTTTAAAACTTTTGTAGAACGATTGAGTATTATTATTGTAACAGTAAATTTGTGTTACCTTGTCGTTATCTTCTTTTGCTTCCTCATAGAAGAAAGGAAGCTTTGTGATGGTAAAAGAAAGTTTTGATAAAAACATCTTTTGAGACATTAGGAATTCAAAATACATTGTTTTTAGAAAATGTCTGTATGGATGTGTGTGTGTGTGTGTGTGTGTGTGCGCGTGAGTGTGTGTGTGTACGTGAGTGTGTGTGTGCGTGTGTGTGTGCGCGTGAGTACGTGTGTATGTCTGTGCGAGTGTGTGTGTGTGCGTGTGCGTGTACGTGTGCGTGTTTGCGTGCGTGAGTGCATGCGTGCGTGCGTGCCTGCGTGCGTGCGTGTGTGTGTGTGTGTGTGTGTGTGTGGAGTGACAGTACTCTGAATATACACGGTTAAAAAATATTTTTTTTTTAAAAAACGGTGGCTATAAAAAAATTTCTCTTTTTTTGATGTGTTTTTGTCTTTGTAGCGGGTTTTCGATTTTTTAGTTTTCGTTTTTCGAGTTTTTTGATACCTTAGAAATAAGTGATAATGCATTTGAAAGAGCATAGTATTACCTATTTTTTTCAACTCGAAATTTTAAATAATCTGTTTTTCTTGTTTTGTTATACACGAAATCATCATTTTTATTCAAACGTTTATATCTGTAAAATATAAGAAGCAACATTTAAAAAAAAAATTGTTATGATTAGTAATATGAAGAAGAATATTCAATAAAATATTGAGATTTTATCTTTTTCTTATGAAGAGAAAATAATCTTTTTGTGAAAAAAATCGATTTTTTGTCACCTACGATAACTAGAATAAAACGACTAATGTATTTAAAAAAATTATCTTTTGATCGCTTATATTTCCAGAATGGCACTCTCATTTTTGTCTAAACAGGCCTCATTTTTTTCGTTTTTTAATGAAGATTCTAAATTAAAAAGAGATTCATCGACTCGTTTTTTTCTATAACAATTTTTCGATTTATTAATTTTTGAGTTTTAGTTTATCGAGTCTTTTGGTATGTTAAAAAAATTATGATCATTTTAGTATAAATACATTAAAAAAAGCATAAAATTACCTATCTTTCACAACCGCAAATTTTGGATAGGATCTTTCCCTTTTTTGTTATACACGAAAAATGTAATATTTAGTTTAAACGGTTATATCTTGAAAATCTATGATGGCAAATCGTTCACAAAATTTTAGATGGTTAGGAATTCAGTGAATCTACGTACTAATATCTGATTACATTCAATTGAAATATTTAAATAATTTGAATAAATTACGTACCGAGAAAAATATGTAATTTTAGTAAAAAATTATCCTTTGTCAAACCATCAATGATAATAAAGCACACCATTTTTGAGCTATTATTTAGAAAGAGATATAGAAATTTAAAATTAATTTATTAGAACAAAAAATGTTATATTGGAACAATTAGATTAGTTTGAGGTAGTTAAATGCCAATGAATTGGCAGCAGTCTTTTAAAGTGCTCGAAATTAATAAATTTTGTACATCTTTCAAGTAGTGTTGGGATTGCACTTTATAAATGAAATAGTAAAAAGTATGTCACTTCTGAATTAGTAAACAATCTACTGAGTCAGAAGAGAATATTCACTAATTTGCAGTAATAAAGTTTATATTCATCTGCTGTATTAGTGGATTCGAACTACTTTTCACTGTTTTATTTTTAGAGAGTGTGTATCACAGTTGTTAATCAAACTTTGGAGTTCGATTAATCTATTTTAGCGGAGAAGGATAGAGAGATCACGGGATGCAGCGTGTGGAATGCCGACATATATTTTCACATTGAATATGTGACTCTTGTTAACAACTTTAAGCAGGAAATCGATTAATTAACAACAGAATGCTTATTCAACTCGTATTTTTCACTACAGGGAATGCTAGGTATTTATTCACGCAATATATTAATGCTCTTTGTTTAAAAGGCGAGGTAACCACTTGTACTACTGATAATACTAAATTAAAGTGGGGGCATTGATAATCAATGGGACGGGACAAAACGGACATTGTTAAATCCACCAACGGGCTGAAAGCAACCAACGTAATCTAATTGCTATTACAGATTCTAAGAAAGCATCTTTATCAGTGCTTATCTTTAAGTTTTTTCACTATCCGTCTTTTATCAACGTCCGTTTTAGCAGTGCCCCCATACTACTTTTTGCTGTGTTCTCATACTGATATTGTATCTACACGACTTCTGAGTGGATTCTGCAAAATATATTCATGTTCTTTGTGATCGAAAAAAGTATGTACGTAAAATAGGTTACCTCGTTTGGTATTTCAATGTACAACCCGTGAAGCACCATGGGCATTGCCCTTCAAAATTTTCCAAGTGTAGACCTCAACTTTTATCAATTCCTTCAGCTGTACCCTACGCGACAGCGATTTCGCATTCTATTACCTCGCAATCAATTAATCCTCAAAAACTGCAGTCAGCATTTACCAACGACACCATTCTCTCTCGAAACAATGGCACGCCGCGTCGCAGCCTTATCACAAACCACTCTCCGCCTCGACTCGGCTAGCGCATAAAGCACGCGATCCCTCTCTCCGCTCTTATACATAAAGCCTCTCTCGGATGGGATTCCATCAAGCCTACGCTCGCGGTATACAGGCAGCCTGCATACATTCACGCTCTCTCTCTCTCTCTCTCTACATCTCTCGCAAAAGCAGCCGCATTACCACACACGCCCAGTGAGGAATACGTCACTCTTGGACCGTGGAGACAAGAACGATCGCAGGTATATAACACACACACACACGGAAAAGCGCGAGATCGCGAAAGATATCGCCGAGGAAGACTGATATCCGCGGATGTGTGTGCGCGCGGGACGAGATATACTTGCGCATGCATGCACGGAAGAGAGAGAGAGAGAGAGAGAGGGAGGTATGCGCGAGTGCTTTACTGCGCTGCCACCAAATCGTAAATATCAAGAGAGGAGGGAATGCGCGGGGTATATAAGTTATTATTGGTGGAGAAGTGGATATGGGCGCGCGGCGCGTGTCATGAGTTTTTTCGGGGCGCGGAGAGCCGGCGGGGAGAGAAGGGGAAAGGCGTCTTTGACGGGCTCGTGATTTACGATTGCGCTTGATCGGCTTGGTGGTGGGTCGGCGAAGGGGTTTAGGGAGACGAGACGGATGCGCGCGGCGCGGTCATGCGTCGCGGAACAAAAGGGATATCGGTACGTACTGTGGACTTACCGTAATGTTTTGTTTAAAGAATATGCGGTGTACATGTGGTGATAAATTTAGAGGTAACGACAAAAATGGGGTTATTGATAATTTTGGAAGAAACTGCAGTAGATCGAACTTCAAACTTGTTTACGTTAGCCTTCTTGTAAGTGAGTTCTGTGTAACTGATGCACATGCGTGTGCAGATAATTATTATTGTTGCTACTTTAAATACTTAGATGGTTCTACCAGTCGTAATATAAATGAGCAAGTACTTGGCATTTATTTACAATGTATAAGAAGTTCTTGTAACAAAGTTAGTAAGCATTGTCACCGCTAGATAGCGTAGATGGAAAGAGACGCAATCTACTATTCAGGTGGCTCGAGCGTTACCCGAAAAAAGCAGAAACCAGTTTTAACACTTGCAAAAATGCATAAATTTTGCATGTTAACCCTTACATGCCGTCGTGCAATTTTTGTCACGTAACTACCGTCGTGTGACTGATAGACACCACTCAATATTTGTAATATTTCTCTAAGAAATTCATTGATTTAACATTTAAAAGATCTGTGCAGCAAGATATACTTCTTATTTGCAATTTTGAATAGTTTGGTCATAGAAAATTTAAATAATTAAGTAGTACAAATTATTTTTTTGTAAACTAAATTTTTACGATAGCTAAGGGTTAATAATTTTCTTTTTTCATTAAGACAAAATTTGAAACAATTTGTTTACATTATATTTACCTATGAATTAAGCCCTGATAGACCTAATGTTATCAACAATAGCATCCCTATTCGCCTATGCAATAATGGATCTTGTTTTCAAAGAAAAATTCATTTACAGCAAAAAACTTAAAATTATAATGTTCTATTGCGATTGAGTTAATAAAAACTTTTTCGAACTTTACTTAGCATAATATAAACATTTAAGAAAAGTATATTTATATATTTATATATTTATGTATTTGGAGTCTTTTTAAAAGCTTGTCAAATTTGACCTTGGAGTAGGAAAAATTTAAAGCTGATGAGTTATAACCGAGCGACGAATACAACCCCATTCGATTGTCAAACGGTAAAGATTTCCATTTTGATTATACTACCGTTACGGACCCAGTTCCTGATCAGGACCCAATTCCTGATCATTTTCTTACATAAAATATTACTTTAAACTTGTTGCTGCAAAAACTTTTTTGAAGATTGCAGATATAACTATCTACTATTTAGATGGTCCTGTTCAAAGTCTAAAAAGTTTAATTGTAATTGGCTTTTATGGAAATCAGAGGTGATCAGGAATTGCTCTTAGCTGATCAGGAACTGGGTCCTTGACGGTAGTATAAAAGCTAAATTAGAAGTACTCTTCTGTAATTATCAACGACAACTACACTTACACATATTTCATAAAATAAATAAGATAACAAAATAATTAATATTGAAAGTCTTCTTTTCTTTAATCAACACACCCAATCACTCCTACATCTCGCCAGACTTTCCAAACCAAAGAGTATCTCCAATAACCCACAGTTCAGAGGTCGACCCTCACTACACATCCCACGTTGTATACCCTATCCGCAAGACTCGCACTCGCGCTCGAATTCCGCGCGTTATGCTCCTCGCCTTAACGGTAAATATCGGCAGCGCTCTCATAGCCGTGTAAATCGCTAAATCGCTACTTAATCTCGATTCGCGAGATCCAATATCGTCGGCGAGCTGCGCGCTCTATAACGGATTGCGGTCTGTGTACGCGGCTGCACGAATAATTACCCCTGGAGCTGGAGGTCCAGGTCCGTCCGTCCGGTCCGACGATCGCGGTGTATACACATGGCTGCAGTCGCCGCCGTCGCTGCTGTAGCGGATCGATGAGATCATGTAAATTTAGCGAGAGGAAGGATGAGGATGAGGATGAAGGAGAGCCATTTTTGCTGGTTGGAAATTGATGGTGTTTCTTGTAAGTGGATTAGGGTGGTTGAAGAGGATGTGGAAAAGACGCGTTTTATGATCGAAGTGGTAGTAATGTATGCTGAGCTGCTTGCGAGAACGTTTTGTATTATGTTTATTTATTTGAATGTGAATAGTTTAACAATACTATATGTTTTAACGAGGTTGCATGCGTAGATATATGTCATAAAAACAAACATTTTTTACTGCAATTCAATCTCACATAATTATATGAAAGTCAATATATTATATAGTAAGAGGTTTTTGTCAAACTACAAAAAAAGTTTTTTTTTATCGAAATTCCGTTATTGTAAAATTAGATATCGTCAAATTTAGACTTAAAAAAGGTGATAATACAGTAGAGACTTTTTTATTTGTTATCCGATTTTAATATCGTAGGTGTCATTTTGTTCCTTGAAAGACATCAATAACCTGCATAGTTACAGCCTATAGTTTATAAGTCCACACACGTGTTTTTGTAAGTTTGAGCGGGTACAAGTATAAACTATAGGCTGTAACTTTGCAGGCTATTCGATCTTATTTAAATTTTATATGGGTAAGTCCCAATGAAATATTTCAAGGAACAAAAAGAGACCTTCAAACTTAACTAGGATGGATGGTTTCTTGGAAGACCTCAGTTTTGCTTAAAATAGGGTATTTATATAGCACAATTATAAATCTTAATGAAACTGGACTATAAAAAGACTTCTATTAGCATATGAAATATAAGTCGGATTTAATTTTAACAAAATTTAATTACTAAGTCATTACTTTTGTATTTTGTAATAGAATTTTTAATTTTCAAATACATTTTTTTAACAAACAATAAACTTAATGTCTTAATAAAGAAAATTTTGTTAAAATATTTCTTATGCTAAAAGAATCTCTCAAGGTTAGTTTCAATATGATTCATAATTGTGCTATGTGTATACCTCATTTTAAGCAAAAATTAGACCTTCGAAGAAAGCATCCGTCGGAGCGCAGATTAGATAGTTTTAGCATACAAAATACGTTACGTACCCCACAAGTAATCTATATCTGCTTGAATTTTGCGTTCTCCGAGAGGTTTGTATTTGTAAAAATAAGTTTTCTAAAAAACATGTTAGAAACATGTTTTTGACCATTTGGAATCAAAATACACTATTTTTAGAAAATGTCCGTATGGATATGTATGACTGTGTGTGTGCGTGTGTGTCTGTAAGTGTATGTGTGTATGTTCATGTGTGTGTGCATACGTGTGTTTGTGTGTGCGTGCGTGCGTGCATGCGTGCGTGTATGTGTGTGTGTATGTATGAACGTATTACGTATTTACGTATTTATTTAAGCATTACTCTGCATATACACGGGGAAACTTATTCAAGGCTCATTTTTTTAGAAGATGGAGGGACAAAAATATATCTTTTTGTTTTTATAGCGGTTCTTCAATTTTGGGTTTTATTTTTTCAGGTTCTTTAATACATTACAATTAATGCAATCGATTCAGAGAAAATGCATTTGAAAGAGCATAAAATTACCTAACTTTTCCGACCTGAAAGTTTGGATAAGGTCGGAGGTCATTCCCTTAATTTATTATATACGAAAAAGTCATTTTTTAACCGACTTTGAAAAAGTAGGAGGTTCTCAATTCGACCTGGTTCTTTTTCTATGTTTGTTCGTGCATTAGAAATCTACTGGACCAATTTGAATGAACTTGTTTTTTAATGAAAGATGATGATTCCATGGTGCACCCGCTCCAATGTTGTAAGAATTGGTCCAGTATCTGACCAATAATTTAGTTTTTTGCTAGATATCTTTTCAGTACATTTCGGCCTTTGCCGACTATGCCCGCCGAATATTCAGAAACTACTGAACCGATTTGGATAAACTTTTGGATTTGGCTAAATAAAATGAAATTTGGCCGGTGTAACTAAAAAGTATAAAATAGAAATTTTATACAAAAACCGACTTCGAAAAAAGCGCTCTAAAAAGTATGAAATAATCGATAAAAAGTATGAATAATCGATAAAAACCTTTTCGAAGTCATCGACGAATTTTAAACTAACTTATAGTATCTTTCTTATGGATATGACTTAGAACTTATACTGGAATGGTCTAAACACATATACTTATAATGCCTCTGAAGTCAGACCACCGTAACTCGGTGAAATTCGGCGCTGACTTCGAAAAGGTTTTTATCGATTATTCATACTTTTTAGAGCGTCTTTTTCGAAGTCGTATTTTTTTGTTTAAACGTTTTTTTCTCGGAAACATATGACGGAAAAACATTGAAAAAAAATTGAGATGATTAAGATTATGAAGAAGAATATTATATCTGAAACTTTACAAAAAAGTAGCTTTTTACTATCTCATGATCTGTATGTTTGTTCAGATCATGAGACCTTTTATTTTCTTAGATATTGAGGTTATGAGTTTTTTAATTTTTTTATCGCTTGTATCTTGAAAACGGCGCGATCATTTTTGACTAAACAGGGGTAATCTTTTTCGTTTTTAAATGAAGATTCAAAATTTAGTGACTTGTTTTTATTTTACAACGATATGTCGATTTTTCGATTTTCGTGTTTTTAGCATGTTAGAAATATTATGATCAATCTAGTGTAAATGCATTAAAAAGAGCATACAATTACGTATCTGTTATAACTATAAATTTTGGTTAGGCTCTTTCCTTTCTTGTAATAAATAATTTTAAGAATAGAAAAAAACCAAACGTGCCAATAACAGTATCTAAAGTGACGCGAAAAACTGCGATTTAAATTCCTTTTAAATAAGAATCAAAAGCTGTGATATAATCCAGTAATTTGACACGCAGAAAGCAATTTATTCATTATCTTAATTTCAAATTTTAGTAAAAAATTATTTTTTGAGAAACCATCAATGATAAAAAGTACAGCTTTTTTGAGCTTAGAAAGAGATGTAGCAACTTAATAGTACATTATGCAACAAGGGACTAAAGTCATAGATTATACCCGCGGGTGGGTTTACTGCCCGAGCAAAGCGAGGGCAGTAATCACCCGATGGAATGATCGACTTTACTCTTTACTGCTGATTTGAAAAGTGAGATCCACTCATCCATTGTTAATATAAACTAAAATTTCAAAATATACAATATTTTTTAAAGTTTTAACTTTTTTCACAAATATTCAAAATTTTTTTGAATTTTTAATATTACATTTAATAATACATAAAGTAACGTCACTCCCGTATTTGAAGGAGTAGAATATATGAGGGAATGAAAAGATACTTTAGTCCCGCTTTGCAGGTCAATAAAGTGGCTATTATAGTTAAGTCGTGAATAAAATTAATTTTATTTTTATGTTCTCTTCATTTTGTTATTTTCTTAATTTAAGATATTCTTCCCTGCAAGGTCAAGATTGTTTAGAGTGCGAACAATTTTTGTTTTTGGATTTAGTTATCCTTAGATAGCTTTAAACTTAGATTCCAACAGTTTATTAAATTTAAACTAAGCTCTAAATATGATTTTTAGGGGTGGGTTTCAAAAGGGGTTGCATTTTTGAATACCACAAGTAGTATTGAACATACATTAAAAAGAAAGAACGAGTTCTTTTATTCAAAAATCGTTAAAAACATACGCTTTTCGAGCTATTAAGTAGAAAAACATATACTATTTTAAAATAATTTATCAAAACAAAAAATTTCATATTGGAAAAGTATATTTAGTTTCAGGAAGCTAAGTGCCAATGAATTGGCAGCGGTTGTTTACTATATTGTAAACTTTGAATTATTTAGCCTTGAACAGAAGAGGCGCAGTATAAGTACGAAATTTCAGCTTTGCGAATAAGTTTTAGTCGTGGTGATAAATCGATAATTTTTATTTGAAATACACGTACCGAAAGAAAGTTGAAGTTCAGTCATGATTTTACCTTCTACAGCTCAATACAATTTGATTTTTAGAACACGTTTTCTATAAAATGAGGATTGTTTATTGTTTATTAATTTTACGCATAGTTCAACTAAATTCTATAAATGGAGTAAAATATAATTGGCTGAAAGTTTTAACAGAATATTTTAAAGAAAATTCGCAATTTCATTCATTAGCTATTTTCATCTTCAACATTAAACAGGTTGATTCCTTATATCAAGATTCTATTCTGTCTAGTCTTACAGAAAATCTTCCTACAACCATGATTGAGTTGAGCAAAATAGCATTGAGTAGTAATAATCAGTTTTCAATACTGCCCGAGTTTAAATATCCCATGAAAACTGCAACGCACTTGGTGGTGTACTGTGAAATTGGTGTAAATGAAACTGTTAAAATGCAGCACTTAAAGAATGTAATAGATTTATTTGCATTATTATCCTCAAATAACGAAAGAACACAATTCTTAGTACTGATTACTAATAAAGAACAGACTTCAGAAGATTTCTTCAGGACCATACTCGAGTATGCATGGTCGAAAAAATTTCTTGATTTTTCCATAATAGAAATACTTCTTTTTCGTGATGAAGAAAACATTAGTCCAATTCTGTATTACTTAAACCCCTTTTTTGATATTTTAATAAAAAGAAATTTTAATACGGGCGTACACATTTTCCCAGACAAACTATCTAATACAAATGGATACAAGATGAAATTACCTATTTACGACTATCCACCTATAATAACCATAAAGAGAGATTCCCAAGGTATTATAGTAGAATTCAATGGAATTTTTGTGCCACTGCTAAAAACAGCCTTGGCGAAAATTAATTGTGATATTCAGTTTGTCGAAATTCCTATTACTAAACGAATGGTAAAAAGTCTAAGTGAAATTGTTACAGAAAAACTAATCAGTGGAGAAATCAATATAATGAATACACCCGCGGCATCTTTAAATACAAATAATTTGTTAGAATTGGATATCGGATATAGTTGCGCCAATTTTATTGCTGTTGTACCAATTATATCAACTACTGAATTAATCATTCCAAATGAAATCTTCACGTACATATTTTTATTTCCGATTCTTATTTTACTTACCGTTTATGTAACTTATTTACTGAAAATTTTTAAGGAAGAATTCGAAATTTTTAATATTTTACAAATTCTTTTTGCGATACCACTGAGAGCACAACCGCAAAAGGCACCAGAGAGATTGATTTTGTTAAGTATCATTATTATATCGATACCATATTCTATTGATTTTTATTCACAATTTTTGAACATTCACTTAGCAAGTGGCGAAATGTCTTTTGACACAATTGAAGAAATAAATGAATCACCATTTAATGTATACGTTAATAAAAAAATTTTTAATACAATTTTCAGTGATCCGAATGATCCTCTAAACGCCATGAAGGAAAAAACAAAGATTATAAAGGCTAGTACAGATTGTTTACAAATGCAAATAGATGGAATTAAGTGTATTTGCATCGTAAATGAGATAATTGCTGAAGCATTTATCAGCGTTTACAGCTCAATAATCAAAATAGCTAAGCCAGTTTTCTCGTGCGAGAGATATTTTTATTCAACTGAACAAGGTTTTCCATTTGCTCGAAGGCTGTACAACATATTTTTAAAAATTCATTCAACGGGAATTCTTGGCAGTTCGAGAAATCGATTTTTAAAAGATTTGAAGATCCAGTCACTGAAAAAAGAAGATACATCAGATCATGATCTTCATTGGCTCACACAGATGATTATTATCACATCAAGTGGATATGCTATTGCGACTATTGTGTTCTTCTTGGAGTTGATTTTCAATAATTTGCTAAAAAGGTATTTTAGAAAATTAAGAAACAAGATTATAATGAAGATAAAGGGAACGCAGTAAACATTTTACTATTTATTCTTGAATGATGTTTGGACCCAAGTTTTGTGATGCCATAAATAATTACACTTTTTGACTTTCAAATGTCCTTCAAAGGCTATATATAGCAAATGTTGATTTTGTGAAATGTCAATAATATGTAATCAATTCACCTAAAAAATACATTTTTGAAGTACTAACTATTTTTGTGAATGCCTATTTTTGAAAAGTTTGCTTATATTCATGTTTCTCTCAAATTTTGTGTAACAAATTCAACTAATAAATATTTGATTGCACACAAAAGTAGTGGACCTTCTTTTAGAAGATCCTTAAAGTGTTTTGATATTTTAAACATTTTTATGATTATTTCGATGGGTCATAAGAGAAATACTTGTCCTATCTCACGCGTTACGATTAGAAAATACCTATCTCACGTGTTGTTAACCATGATTAGAAACGTATACTATCTTTCTTGAGGTTGTTCTGTAGGCTCTATTCAATGCTGAACATTTGTTATAAAAGTCAATTAAAGTTATAATTTAAATTATCGTATAATAATTATATGACCTTAAAGTTAGTGTAAGAAATCACCTCAAAAGGGATAGTTCGTTTCTAATCGCAACGCGCAAGGTAGGTCTTTTCTAATCGTAACGCGTGGGATAGGTCTTTTCTAATCCTAACGCGTAAGATAAGTCTTTTTTCTTAGGTCCCATCAATTTATGGTTTAAACCTCTTGTGTAGGAGCTTGTATGCTAGTCAATACCTTAAAAATGTAGTGATTTTTTAAAACAAACTTAAAATGTGACACTGTTTAGTTATACAATTTTTGGGGTCACTAATTACGAGTGTGCAGTAACGATTTCGAAAGGACAAATTCAATAAAAAACCACTTGTAAACATTCTAATGCTGTTTTTTAATAAGATTCCACTCACTTACCAGAAGAACGAGTATTGTATTCATAGAATTTAAAATTTCTTAATTGTTATTCCTAAATTTTCAATAATTCTCTTGTTAAATACGTATTTTGAATTCAAATTTCTAACTTGAACTATAAGCATAGAGCATATTACATAAACATTAATTTAGGGGATCGGGAGTCGCACACGTGCAGAAGTGAATAAAAAAGGTCAATACATGTTACCGACAGAAATAATGATAATTATTGTAAAGTAAAATTGACGGTGAGTATAATAATGTTAAATTGATAATAAATAAATATACATTGCTAAAGTGATGTAATGTATTAACTACAGCATTATGAAAGAAAGAGAACCAAATGAAATCGGTTAAGCGTAAAGGTTGAGCATGTGCTTTTTTTTTGTCTCTCAAGAGCATTTCCCGAAAGAAGGTCCTAAAAATGGGCCTGCGTTGGTGCTCTCGATAACAACAAAACAGTGCAGTTTAGACTCTCGTATGGTTCATATCGTGTGATTATTAGGGAAAGCATCGGTTTTTTAGCGTAAATGCGTCACAGGAATATATCGGCTAGGCATTTGAATAAATATAATTTTGAAAGTTTAAACTGTGATTGAATTATTAATTTCTCCTCTCGTGAATCCTGCTTTGTGCCGGAACAATACAGTTTTAGATACCTTTCGGACAAGCATCGCCAATAACGATAATACACAACGCAAGTAGTAAAGTCAGCCGAATGAGCAAAATAACGCTCTGCCGTTTAAGGGGAGGTCGGAGCGAACTTTACCATTGTGACCTCCACCTTGCGCCGTATTTTTCATTATACGTCTAAAATTCACATAGCAACATCAAAATCGATGTTGATAATAGTTTGTTATTATGTAAAGAACACCGGACAACAGCAATTTTGTTTATTAGTAGCCTCAAAAGTTTTTTATTATGATATATTGTTACAATTGACGAATGGAAAACGGTAAAAGTGATGGTCATCTTACCGTTTCTTAGCCTTACTGATAGCTTCACCTCGCGCCGTATTTTTCATTATTCTACGAAATTGTACGCAATTATGTACGCTTGAAGCTTTATAAACATTTATTATTATGACAAGAACACCGGACAACCGCATTTTTGTACCGTAAATGACCACAAATTTTTATTTTTACGATGTTAATTTTTGAAGTTAGGTAAAATCTGCACCAATCAGGATAGCTCCGACCTCCCCTTAAGCGCACGAGCGCAAGAAAAAACGGGTCAGCGCGAGTCGTAGGAACGAGAGGGAAGCGACCCGGGGGCAAAAGGAGAGCGCGGAGAGGATGTGTCGCGTGCGCTAGCGAAAGACGAATGGGGCCCGGCACGCGGCGCGAGATTTCGTGAGAACGCGCCCGATAAGACGAGCGCGACGAGTGTTCTACGGGGCTTTGGCGACTTGTAAGTATCGGGAGATTGTTTTATCTGTGGGAGATAATTTCTTCGCCGTTTTTTTTCTTTGCCGTGAGTAATTGTCGTCGAAGGATACGAATTAAAAAGAGACTTGATTCTTTGGTACTGTTTTTAAGGAATGAGATTTCATAACCATACATTCATGGGGTAATATTAATTTGTAGAAGGATTTAAATCAATCTCTTGCAAAGATTCCAAACGATGCATGTATGTGTTTACAGGCAGTCGATTTTAATAGGTTTTCGTACTTTGAGGTGAGTGTGTCCAAAAAAAATATACTTCAGTCTTTCCAAAAGGAGTAAGATGAACGCAACGCGAAATTCATTTCTGCATTCGAACTTTTCGGTAATAAGTTTTAATATAGCTTTTGTGCTTAATACATTTAACCCCCCTGCGAATGCGTAATCTCTTACTCAGACTATTTGCAAATTTGCCAATTTTTAATTAGACTTGAACTTTCACAATTTTCCACCTAAAAATTTATCTGAAAGGTCCATTCATAAGCTTTCATTTGCGTGATTGCAGGTGCGATGAAAGTGAATACACCAAAAGTTATATAGAAAAATGTTATGACGAGTTAACTCGTCATTGTGCATAACGTACGGAGACGACCTCGTTTAGACGAAACTGAGGGTTGTGCATAGAGGGGTTAATTAGTATTCGCGATTTTTGGATTTTGTGTTTTGACTCGGAGTTAAAATTTTATAAAAAAAAAAAGTTGTACGTGGATTTATGAATATGAATTTAATAGTATATTATAAATAAAATAGATTACGTGTATACGGCATAACGAAAAATTAGTACCATTATTTGAGCTATTATACGGTATTATTGTTCAATAATTTAACAACATTCTTAGTAATACAATTTTTTAGTTCCGTATACTACTAGATATGATCGAATCGATTTGCAAAGAAAGAGTACACTTGAATCTTCGTAGCTAACAACTAAAAGGGAGCAAATGGTTAATATCAAATTGAAGCTTAATGCATTGTACATAAACTGCAATGATGATAAATTCACGCAGAACAGCTACAATTTCTTTATAAGCTTTCTGTACGCACATACAGTATCGAAAATTCAATTATTTACACATCAAAGTAAAAACCAGACCCATTGAAAACAATATACTCCATTAAAATTTCATTTGCAATAAACAATTTAAAAATGTTCTACCTCCACAAACCTACTACCCTTCGAACAAACCCCATAAATCAATAAATTCTCTCGAAACAATTAAAAACCACCGCGCGGCACGTGCGCGCACGCATCCCTCAATAACCCCCATTAAAAATGCACCACGAAAAAACACACCGCAAGCCTGCGCACATACACACACCCCGTGTCCCCGTCAATTTGACCGGGGCAGGATTAGCATCGCGTGCTCGCGCTTGACGCACGCGCGCGCGCGTACTCGCAGAAAATTCAACAGAGGAAGGAAGGAAGAACGAGCAAAAAAAAACAGAAAGAGTATACGCGACGCGACGGCGAAATGTCCTAATTGGTGGGGCAGAAGCCAAAGCGACCTGACAGTCGTCGTCAGATGTCCCCGATTGATATCGCCAACTTTTTAACGATCGGCTCGCGCACTTCGTGCCGATACTTCCTGCGCACCTCGTTTTCTCGCAGTCGAGTATTCTGTATTATAAGCCGCTGCACACGACTCGGTCTCCATCCTATTTCGCGCCATCATTTCCGGCTTTGAGAAGCAACGGCAGCAGCCGATCGGAGAATTTGTAAGATTCATGTTTATTCAGCGTATTCAAATGCAGCGCGCGATGCAAAAAGGGGGAAAGGTGTTGCGAGCAACACAGCCCGTCCGTTTCTTTATTTGTTATATATACACACCTTTTCTCGTGATGGAAGGCCTCTTTTGCAAACTCTCGTATGCGTATACGTAAACGGAATTGCGAGCAATGCGACGGTGCACTTTCGATTTTCGATGTATGCACGTGGATGCACGTATAGGCAGGGACGCGTGTGTTGCAAGGAGGAAACAAGCTCGCGAACAGATGTCTCAATTCATTTGGAAGGCGGCGGCTGCAGTGGCGGTGAAACGCAATTAAATGGCACGTATTTGAGGCGCGTCTTTAATGGGGGCTCTAATTAAGTACCGACGAGCTGTGGGTATATAACGCGCGTGTGCTGGATGTACGAGGTCGTGTAAGAGTGGCATCGACGTCGTCATCTTTGGTGGAGGAAATCTGCATTCTGGATGGGCGCGCCGAGGGAAAAAGTTGCTCGGGTTTCGCTTTTTGTGCGGGTACTTATCGGACAAGAGAATCTGGTGTTGCACGACTGTGTTTTCGATTTGTTGGAACGTGGGTTTAATTATTTATGTAGAATCTCGTATTCTTTGATTGTTGTGGTGAGTTTTTTGCAGCGTATTGTACACGTGTGATGGAAAATTATAATTGAATTTTAGATGGAGATCGAATTATATTAGATTTCAACAATAATGGAAACTTGTTTGTATTTCTTGTTGAGTAGAAAACAATAAAAATTAAGGTACTAATATTTATGAGTATAATCGTTAGAATTTAATATTTCAGTCTAAAAATTGGTTACTGGCCAAAAAAGTATTTCTGTTACTTGCAAGAAAAAAACGTATTCAAGGAGAGTGTATTATCTTTGCGGTAAGTATTTCCTTTTGCAGATAACATAAATAATTTGTGGCCATTATTTGAAGCAGAATATGTTTGCAGTGAGTAAATGATTTTTAGAGTGTGGTAACATGACGTTGTTAATTTTACAATTGCTGTAGTTTATATTAGAGTTTTATTCATAGTAATGGGTGTAATAAAAATAGTGCGGCATTATTCCCTTGTCATCAACAACGACTTGACATATCAATGATAAAAGATCTTCATTATTCTGAACTTATTACAGATTGTCAGAAGAAAACTTTTGTATATGCTAAATACAGCCCCGCAGTTTGTTTTGATTAATTTTGTTCTTAATAAATTTTTCGTCAAAATGGACCCTTTTTAAAAACATATACAGGTAATTAATAATATATTCATTCACATACTACCTACTGCATTATCCAAACGTAGGAGGGAAAATGGATGCATCATAGCTATAAGGAGCCAGGTTTAATGCGTAAAAATAAATAATGACCTCTGCAAAGTTCACATATTAACAAGGAGTGTCACACCTTCGGGTCACGAATTTTCATGAGACTTTGGGAGCTGTTTTCTGGTATCTAAAAATGAAGCCTAGCACCTGTAGTTTCGTTCCACTTGGGGACAATATATGATGTTCAATATAGGCGTTATTTCAGTAAAAAGTTGTACATATACTTTGTATGCTTTAGCTAGAGAAATGATGTAATAAGATAAAATAGTTGACTAAAGGAGCTTTAACTTAAGTTTCGTTTCATATAAAAAAATTATTCTGTTGCAAAATTATGATCAAAAATGATGACAAAAATGCATGGAAAATTACTCAATTTGAAGAGCAGAAACTCCTAAAACTTTCATGAATTCATGAATCATTTTTGATTTTTAATTGAACAGCACAAACATTTTAGAAAATTCTGTATACTATGGCTTAGAGGAATTTACCTGATACCTGAAAAAATTTCAAAATCATTGAAAAATTAAACAGAAAAATGTTTTTCTTAGAAATATTTATTCACGTACATCAGAATAGAATTAAACCTATTCTCATGACACCATCCACCTCGAAAGACTACACCCTGCTCAACCCCAACCTCCCCATCACTTAATTCCCCAGCACTCGTCGATTAAACCCGACTACCCCGATCCAGGTCGCACTAGCAACAACAGTATAGCACTCAACCGCCTCGCTCGTCTCGTCTGCGCCCCCCCCCCCATCCTGATCGGATCGCCGCATTCTCGGGCGACTCAATTATCCGAACGGCCAAATCAACGACTGGAATTACCTCCTCTCCCTTCCTCCCCATAAAGCCAAATAAATTAGACTAACGCGCGCGCGCGCCCGCGTGTCCGTCCTCTCGCTCCGGGGCACGCGACCCCCGACGCGTCTGCATCCGATATAGGCGGCATGTTGTGCCAAGCAGCGCAATTGCAGCCTGCCACCGCGCGAAAGCGATGCAATATTGTGCAGCTGCAGCTGCCGCCGTCGTTGAGCTGAGTTCTCGGGGTGTTATCACTGCGGCGAGTGCAGCGCGCGTCGTCTATGGACGGGTGCTTCGAGAGGGATGGGGTGGAGGGAACGGAATGGAATGGTGTATTATACGAGGGAATGGATTAACGATGGCGGAGAGGCACTGCTGGCGCAGATGGTTCGCGCGACGCGAGCGACGATTCCGGTGGAGGTATCGATGTCTTAATTAGGCGAGGTGCAGGTGGGGGGGAAGGGGGAGGTTGCGAGGATGCATTGGATCGCGGAGGAGGAGAGGATGGATGGATGCGAGGGTGTTGCTGATCGTAAATGCTGCGCGTACGGTTGGGAGTGCGACGTTGAGGTTGGAGATTCGATGAAATGTGAATTGCGGGTTAATGTTGTTTTGGAGATATGTGAGAGTAATAAGGAAACATGTGCTTATCATTAGACTGAGAAAGTTTATGCAGAAATGTTTTGGTAACAGCCAATGAATTATTAGAAAATGTATTTATTTATCTTAATTATTGGAATAGATGTATATTAAAGTACGCGAAAAATACTTAGTAAATACCTAAAATATTTATAAAATATATACACTAAATATGCAGAAATATGCAAAAAATACAAAAATATAATAAAGTATGTACCTAATCCTACATTTAAAATATGTGTAAAGTATGAAATAGTATATTGTGTACCTAGGGCACAAAGTGGACTTTTTTAGATCGAGTGAGGAGATTGCAGTACGAGTCGAAGGCGAGCTAGCACGAGTCGAAGACGAGTACTGCAACCACACGAGGTCAAAAAGCCCATTTTGCCATTGGTGCACACCCAATTTTTTGTAATGCATGTATTGATTTCTGCGTTTTTCTGGCATATTAAGCGAGGCTAAAGCAACTTTTTTCTGATGCGGCAACCACACACCGAATAAAGTTGTTTCAAAATTCCTTTATTATTTTTACTTTGTAACAAGATAGAAAAAAAAGGGTGCAGGTATTTTTTTTATCTTAGAATTTATTATGAAAATAAAAATACTACACGTTAACATACATGGTCAATTTTTGTCACAATGCAACTTAAATATATTATATATATAATAGCAATTATCCGAAAAATTTTAGCGGTCGCAAAAGTTACTTAATAATAAATAGGTACAGAAAATCGCACTTGTGCTACAAAAAGTATATTGAAGGTTGAGTAGAAGAAGAGGCTATCTCGGAAAACACTTGAAGAAGAGGCTAACTCAGTTTTTGCTTGACGAAAGGGCTAACTCGGTTTGCACTTAAAGAATGGGCTAACTGAGAATTCACTCAAAGAAGCGCTATTTAAACTTATTATTTTTTACATTTAATTTTGTAATACTCATTAATAAAGAATAGGAAAATTTATTCTTTCACAAAACACATATTTTCCTATTTTTATTATTGCCTATTACAAAATTAAACCCGTGAAATAATTAATTAAATTAAACCTTTTTTGCGCGATTTCTAAGTTAGCCCGTTCTTCAAACGAAAACTGAGTTAGCCTCTTTTTCAAGCGTTTTCCGACATAGCCTCTTCTTCCACTCAACTGTCGATATGCAAAATACCGAAAATAAGTATAATGTATCAAAAAATGTTCAAAAAATGCAACAATTGCAAAATATATGCAATATGTAAAATATATATTTGCATAAACAACCGCAGTCTACTTATCATATAATCCCTCTGTATTAATTGAGTAGTATAATAATTGATTATTTAGATTGTACTTAAGAAAATGGAATGTAAACCATAGTAGGATATATTTTTTTATATAGTGTTTCTTGTAAACCTATTTGCTTGATTTTTGTATTCTGTAATTTTCTCAAAATATATTTTTCCGTGCATAGTTAGCATTATGGTCATAATTACTACTGAGCTTTTCTTATGTCCGCTTTTCCAATTAATATTATTATTTTTAACTATTATGAACAAACGATTTCTGTCCAAAATTTATGACCAAATTTAAAAACGTGATTAGAATTTTGAAAATTTACAGAAAAAAATTAAATAACTTTCTTCAAAAATTACATAATTGTCTCTATCAAACGTTGTCCAAAATTTCACTACGTCTTCAATATGCCTGATCAATAAGTCTAAATAATCATTGACGCTCAAGATATTCACATTATACAATTTAGCCCCGTTCTTCCTCACACATTCCTACCCATTCTACACGCCCATATTTTTTCAGAAAAAATGGCTATCTTCCGAAAAAACAGCTGTCACTGATCGTCGAAGGGCGGCGCCCGTATTCAAGAACACACGAAAAATCGTAGTCGGCCTAAGTGGCGCCACGGACTGGCATGTTTCCACACAAATATAAAAGCGCTGCTCGCTCTTGAGTTCCACGTACTCCTTCACGCACTCCAACATCTTTTTTTTCTCCTCTCGTCGCTTGCTCTCGCTTTCCGTGTCCTTATAGCCTCGAGAGTCTCGCGACACGAGACGTACATATATATGTATATATATTTTCTCTTGCGGGCAGTGATTAGTTAAACATCGTTGCGGAGGAAGGGACGAGCGCGCGAGGGGCTACGAAAAAAAGCCTGGAAGCGATTTATAAACTTCTTAGTTGGGTTGTTCCGAATTTCCGCCTTTCGCTGGTGTGTGCGCGAGCGTTCTTAAAATAATTGGAGCTTTCTTTTGTTGGCTTTTCGACTTACTCGTTTGTCAACATGTTTTTCTTTTCAGTCAATTTATTAAATGTATATATAAGTGATGAGTTCGAATTTTAAAATATATCTAATTTATTACCAAAAATTTCTTATATACTAAGCGTTTAAAGATGATTACTTATTATATTTTAAATTTAAGTTATTGGAAAACGTCTATATAGTTAAGCGAAAAAATGCCAAAATAATCGACTATTAAACGAATTTCAGAAATGTTCCAGATCTTATAATTTCTAGTTTAATTCATGTCGAAGCTATAATTTTGCACACAAAAGTTGAATTGTACTATACTGAATGATGTACTTTTACAATCTGAGAATGTAAAAATCGCCAACTCAACAGTAATAACTTTATTTTCAATACCCAAAATTTGAATTTTACATTTTTCTCTTAAACTTTTAATTGATAACACTATTAAAGTGATGGGCTGTGTTAATTCACGCCAGCATTGAAAATGATATTACTGAATCGATAACTATTAATGCATCCAGTATTGTACATTTTCTATACTCTTTGATCGGCCATAATGAAAACCTCTATGCTACCATAAGGTTTTAAGAGCGAACATCAAATAGGCGTTTTCAAGGGTTTATTCTGTTCAAAATACAGCCAAGATGAACGAATTGAGGATTTCGTCATAATGTGTTTCTTACACATAAGAATTGTACACGTAATTATTGTGCACAATTTAGCATTGGTCAAAAATATCTATATATAATTTGACCAATGCTGAATTGTGTACAATAATTATGTGTATAATTCTTATGTGTAAGAAACACGCTATGCCAGGATTTCAAGGTTTTATTGCGTTCAACATACATGTAGTTATAATACGAATGTGGGAATTTGAAGGTAAAAATTATCGACAAAGTTATAATCTTTTTAAGCAATATTTCAATGTGATACATTTTCTCTAAATCGAAGTATTTGGCTTAAATATACTATAACTTTAATTAATAATTTTTATATACAAATTCCTACATTCATATTATAACTACATGTATGTTGAACGTAATAAAACTTGAAATCCTCAATTCGATCATCTAGGCTCTCAAAACCTTGCAGTAGCCCAAGAAATATAGATGTTTTCATTATGGCCGATGTAAGGAACTTAACGTTCTTAAATAAAAAAATAAAAAATATCCGTTATATTTTGATAAAATATTAAAATTTACTGAAAAAAAAAGATAATATATGATGAGTGACTTATTTTTTCCTTAAAATATACTAACAATTAATTTAAAATTTAAAAGTGTATCGATCCTCTTAAAGCTTTTGCGGTTCTATATTGCAAAAAATCATCAAATTTGTTATTTTGGATGAATACACAGAGAAAACAATGTCGTGAAATATTACAATATTGATATCATAAAAAATTGTTAATAATTTTTTTTTTGAAAAGATGTATTTTTGCATAAAACGTTTAAATACAAATTTTTGATTTTACAATATTCAATATCGTAAATTTTACGATATGAATATCGTAAAATCAAAAAATTGTATTTCAACGTTTTATGCAAAATTACACCATTTTCAAAAATTTTTAGCAAATTTTTACGATATCAATATCGTAATATTTTACGATGCGGGTTTTCTCAGTGTATCCATACACTATACTACCACCTCTTCTGCCCACCATCCGCCGGTCCGCTCACCACCAACGATCGATCCCCGCCACGGTATCCCATTCTCTCAACTCGCACAGGCCCCAAGAAGCGCTGAATCACTCCGGAATCGTCACTTTTCTACGTACTAATCTGCATAAAATCATCCGGAGAGCTCGCAGCGTCGGGGCGCACGAGCACCATGCGTCCAGCACGTGTTGCGCTCGCGAGGCAGATTTTCACGCCGCGGGGGCGCCTCGTGTGAGAAGGACGCGCCGACAAACGAGAGTGTACGCGCATGGGCCCGAAACGCGAGCCACGACGAGGAGCTTTTATTTCACGCTGCTGGGGTTCGGGGAAAATTGGCGCGCGGAGCACGCGACGAGGGGATGGGACTGTGTTGTGCGTCTTGTTAACGATTTGGAAGTATTTGTGGGTTGGGGGTGTTGGGGATGATCGCTGTTTCTTTTTTGGAGCGTGACGGTTGGTTTGCGTGGTGTTCAGAGGCGACTGGTAAGGTGATAGAACGCGATTGGGAAGTTGAAATGTAGCATTCGTTCCATGTACAGTTATCTTCTTACGCCCAGTTTCGGGAAAGAAATTAATTTTATTATTTCAACATATAAGTTGTATGGTGTTCAGAGGCGACTGGTAAGGTGATAGAACGCGATTGGGAAGTTGAAGCATCAAAAGCATTCGTTTCATGTACATCTTCTTACGCGCAGTTTCGAGAAAGAAATTAATTTTATTATTTCAACATGAAAGTTGTATGTTTATTTTGTAAGATAATAGATTTTGATGTCTAATGAATAGCTACTGGAGTAAATCAGCAGCATTTTTTCTAAAGAATTAAAAAAAGTAGCCTTTCATTGTCTTGTGGCTTGATTCTTTTCACAGACCATAAGATCTTTTATTATCTGAGATATTAAAGGTTAGTTATTTTTGGTTTTTGATCATTAATATTTTGACAACAGCGTGCTCTTTTTATACAAATTTTAAATCATAAAGCCTTTCGAAGAATCTCTAATTCATCATTTTGAATTTTCATATTTATGATATTTTAAAATCGATAATTTAACTTATATATATTGTAGAAGGCTCGATTATTCGTTTATTTAACTTATGTTTATATGCTTGTCACTTTTTTGTACCTACAGTGCACTATGATTTATTAAGTGCAAATCTTTTTCAAAGAGCTTGAAGTTAACCTTTTTTAACGCAATAATTTTTGGTTTAGCTATTGCCGTAATTTTGTTATAAACAGAACAATATATTTTTTTAAATTCGTTCTATCCTAGAACCTAATCATGGAAATCTTTAAAAAAATGTATGATAAGCAATTTAACTTGACTTATGAAGAAATATAATTTCATAATTTCATATTGGCACATGAAGGGTAATATCATAGATCATTTATATAAATAATATACCGCACGTAAAAATTATAACATTCGACATTAAATAATTTTCAGAGATGCAAAATTTGCATAAGGGCATACAGTCAAAAAAGGCAAGTTTACCAAACAAGAAGTAACTATGACGTCAAATATCGAAAATCTTGATCCATCAAAAAACAAAAAGAATTTTAAGTATTGTATGAGCGTAAAAGTAGAGCGGTGCCATGGTATTGCAGTTGCTGTAAATAGTAAATATATACCAGTGAATGAATACATAATGCTGTAACAAAATTATATATAAATTCAATCATCGGGTACTAAAATTTCGACAATGAAATAATGCAAACTTTGTATTCATTTTTAATATTTTTAATATTGTTAATTTATTTTAGATTTTTTATTTTTTTTAACCTTATTTATTTGTTTTATTTAAAATGTAAAGTTTAGTTATGTAAGGCTTAACCCATTTCTTCCCAAGCAGCCATTTTATAGTCGATTGGTTTTTTTCCTAAAAAATTGTCGAAAAAAAAATAATAATAACCAATAGCACTTTTCTAAAGTAAAATTGTCCGCTCTTTCCGATTCTGAAGTCAGAATTTTTAAATTACCGTTGGAAAAATTCAAAATGGCGGTTTTAGGCAAAGAACCAATCGACTATTAAATGGCCGCTTGGGAAGAAATGGGTTAAATGAAATTTACTATGATAATGTAATATTAAATAAATTCTACTTTTTTCTTATCACTGAGAGAAAAAATTAGTAACCATTACTATACTCTCTTTACTAGAAATCCAATACGATGTAGGAATATTTTACTCATTACTATGAAATTTAGGACTGAATACTAGACGTCTTGTTTTGAGTACTAATTGTATCTTATTTTGGTTGTACGAGACTCGCAAGGAAAGAGCAGACCCTTCGGGAAACAAACCTCGATTTGACTTTGGGAGGTGTTTTTTGGTATCCAAAAATAAAGCCTAGTACCCGTAATTCATTCTAATGGGCCCTTTTCACGAGATATGAGGTAACTTATTCGAAATATTCGTTATTTTAATGATAATAGATAACACTTCTTCTAACCATAACTCTGCAAGTTTCTATTATGGATAAATGACTCAAAATATAATATAAATAGGTAAAAAGGCCTTTAATTTAATCTCTGCTATATATAAAAATATTAATCTAATCAAAAGCTATTTAGAATTGAAAATGGTGACCGAAATAGCATAAATATTCAAAGAAATTTAACTCTATTAAATTCGTTGATTTTCCATGTATTTTCAGTGATTATCTTCAATTGATAATAACTTTTGGTCAGATTAAACAGAACTTAAATTCAAGCTTTTCTTGCCTACTTTGTATCTTTTCGGTCATTTTTCCATAATAAAAATTTGTAGAGTTATGGGTAGAAGAAGAGGTATCTCTTTTCATTAAAATAACGAATATTTTGAGTGAATTACCTCACATCTTGAGATCAAGGGCCCATTAGAATGAATTACGGGTACTAGGCTTCATTTTTGGGTACCAGAAAACGCTTCCCAAAGTCTGACCGAATTTCGTTTCCCGGAGGGTGTGTCCTCTCCTAGTCAGTATTAGACATGCTAGTAATATTTACTATCCTGCTAAAGAATAGATACTATATTATAACTTATACATAAAGGTCATTGACAAAAAGGGTTGGGTATCACATCAATACTTTTATACTTATATGATAACTATACCAGTATTGCTCGAGTAACCATACATATTGCTGTCGTAGCTATATTAGTCGTAGCAAAATAATATAGTTGAGAGAACAATAACAAACTATTCTTGCATCAGCAATACGTAGTTTAGTTCGATCTACTCAGTCCTAGGTTGGCTGTGAATCATTACTAACCGTAACCCATTATATTCTTTTCCTAGAGAGTCTAGTAATCATTCCTACCCCCTGGTAGTAGCTGTTACTACTTTCTTTCTCACTGATAGCGCGTTAATCTTTTTAAAGCGGAATATTTTATTAACAGGTACTTTTTATTTATTTATTTTTTCAGTTTTTCTCACCAAAACCATAAGAATTTTCCATAACCCCAACCTTCACGACTCTTTCACCACTCCTCGTCCTCAAGTTCATCAAATTCCACAAAAACCACTTCCACACGTCTATACCCAACCAAATACCTCATACATATACCTCTCTCTAAAAAAATGACGCAAAACGTCGTCAAGCCTAAGCACACAAAAATCCCAAAAATTCCCTCACCGGCGCCTATACGACACACGAGTAGGAGGACCCCCGCGCGTCCTTCGATTTACGAGGCCCGGCGCGGCGCTAACAGTCTCCAGATCCTCCGGATATCCCTGTCATATCCGACGGAGGGCGCAGTGCCAGTGGCTGCCTGCCGGGCCGCGCTAATTAGAAGTGTTCCTCGGGGTTCCAGTCCTCGGAGGCCTCCGCAGTATAGCGCTTCGCAGCTCTGCTCCTTCTCTCGAGCCCCGTTTTACGACCGCGGCCTGCATTGGCCTCGACCTCGTTTTTCCCGCGCGAGACTTGTTACGTGCATGTATAGGGCTTTTGAGGGGTTTGGAGTAGATGTGGAGGGTAGAGAGATATTTGAGGTTAGAGACAGGTGAATGGAGATTTTGGATTGGGTCCTTCTGGGTTTTTCTGTTTAATTTGGTTTATGATGGTAACCGAACAGCTTAATTTACGAATGGATGTGCTCTGCATTGATAAAGAATAAGGTTAGATTCCTTTGGCTGGATTTGGAATTAGGATAATGACTTTTTCTTTGTTTTTGCTTATGATTTGTTTTGAATTTGTGGATAATTACATCAATTTCAGTATTTTTTTCAAGATTTTGACTTTGATGCGTTAGTCAATTGCTATGTATATACATTACTATGGTCGACAACCCATACATTACTATTACCAGAAAGTGATTTCTACAGTTTTAATTGCGGCATTCGAGAGCAATATGATACGAATTGTTTTAATACTCAATGTGTTACAAGTCTTACATTGTAAAAGCCAATTAGGTATATTACAGGAACAAGAAATTCGCATAAGACTCACTAAACTCTATCAAAGAAAAAGGTTGTCCAAGACTTTGTATCCTTTTTCTACACACACGCAACTGATCATTCTGCAACCATCTCCGCATCAATCTACGTTTATCCCCAGTACGCACAACAGAACCCCGAAAAAGCACGTAGCAGCACCAAAAACCAAGCGCCCATTCCTCAAAAAGCACAGAGAGGCCCCTCCTCGGCGCCGATATCCATGTCCCCTGCGTACACGTGTCCTTACAAACTACGTACGTCATCGCAGCGTCCTCCACGACCGCATTTCTATCGTTCCTTCGGTCGCGCGTAAATCACCGCGCACGGACTCGAGAGCGAGAGCGAAGAGTGGGCGTGTGTCCTGGCAAGGATGAGTTTAGTAGCTTGATACATGGTTATAGAGAGCAGTGGAAAAAGGAGGAAGGAGGGGGGATGACTGTCTTTGGTTATAGCGGAAACGACTGAGGGTAGAGTGCTAATCACCGTAAACCACTGGGATACACGTGTTGTGTATGAATTCACGGCGACGAGCAATAAGAATGGAATATAATTATATGGTTAATGTACATCTGAGCATTCATATTTAATTCCTTATGTTCTTGATTAAAATTTAATAGTATGGAAGTCAAAAAATCGACCATATTGGTGCAATATAATTTTGACGAAAAAATATCTTTTAATTTATGTGCAATGGCTTTTTTCTTATAGTATTATATGTAAATAGTAGAAATATAGTACTAGCATGGCTGAAAAACTATTTTTTTGTAGATATTTGGTAAAAAAATGTATATTTTTCGGGTTATATAATATTTTAAATTAAAAATGTTCGAAAATTAATATTTTTTATAACAATCTATTTAATTTAAAAAGTTAATATTGCACAAAATAATATTATAATGCAAAAAAAATGTAATCACTTCGAATTACTAATAAATATATATTCAAGTAAAACGAATCTGTAAACTTTTGAACAAATAGTATGATTTAGGTTATTTTTTAATATTGTTCCTTTACAAAAGCTCCTAAATGTAATTATTACCTTCGGTAGTATGAGAAGTAATGCTATTTTAAATGGCAATTTACTTTTTTTTCATGTTTCTCTTTATGCGTTAGCATTTTTCGCATCATAACCTCTGAACGCGTGCGCAACTTGTGAATAAAACGTTATGGAAAGACACATCATAAAGTGAAGGTCCATCCCATTTAGTATTATAACTTATGTTATTAAAATATTTCATAAAACAATAAGAGGGTATTGAAAGTGTTTATGAAGAGCTTCAATTTGAGCCATTATAGCAATTATTTACTTTTCTCTAACTTTGAGAAAACAGCTTTACAGAAAGACATATTAAAAGCATACGCGCTTACTGCACAATCGTTTCCCGTGTTCATCTTCAACAAATGGCTTTTTTCAATAATTAAAACATATTTTCTATTAAAATCGGTTGCTTCTTTTATATCCCTCAATTCTTAAAATCCGAAATCTATTTATTCAGTAAATAGATACGAAATATTGAAGTACTACGGAAAGATATTCAAAACTCAGGATATATTCCAATTGAGTAATTTCAATATTTACAACGAGAATCCATATTAAAATTTTTTCCAGCTATCATTCTTGCGGGAAAAAAGTGTAATTTTGGTCTCGCTTTTCAGGGAAAAAAGTGGCCATTTTCGTTTAGATGGGCATAAAGTAATTTAAGTATAAATAAATTTGTTTTTATGCCAATAAGTACTTTAAAGTATAATTTTAAGTGATTTCGAAATCAGTATTGTAGTCACTTGAAATCATAAATATCATATGATATCATTAAAATTATTTATAACTTTTCCATAATGTTGTCAAAATCCTAATGTTTTTATTTATTTAATTATTTTACGATTGGCCTACCGTGGCTACTCGGTAGAGTGTCGGATTCCCACGTTGGTTACCCGGGTTTGATTCTTATATAGTCTGTGCCAATTGATACAAGCACGTCTGTAAAAGTTGCATGTGCTTTGTTTACAAACACACCGCAGACCTCCGTCGTCGATTAGCGCCATATGGGAGCACAAATATGGCAACGTAAAATAATGCTATTAAGTGTTTACAGTTTATATTTGACTGTAAAAGGAAGACAGTTCTACGAATGCATATAAGTAATGGATAAACAATTGGATGTAACTTTTTGGGTTGGGTAGGGTTGGGTTGGGTTTAGATTATTTTTTACTTTTTCCATTGGTAAGTCCCCCTGAAATTATTAAAGAAATAAACAAGACCATCTAAGTTATAAAGATAAAATAAAATAAAAAATCGTCGTGTATTTAAAGAACAAAAGTCATTCTTTTTCTTTAGTTAACAATATCTACTCTTGTAATATCACAAATTTAAAAAAAAAAAATATTGTCTGATAATTCTTTCCTTCTTTCATATTACCGTCAAGGACCCAGTTCCTGATCAGTTATGGTACGTCGTCACGTTATTTGTTATGTCGAAACGTAAAGATGAGGTATTCATGGAAAATTAAATTTCTAATAACAAATATAACTGTTAATCTTTAATATAAAATTGAAAAAACACATAAATAATCAAAATTAAGTTAAATATAAAGCCTCAAAGAAAAAAAACTGTGGGAGCAATTCCTGATCACTTGAGGTTTGTATGGGAGTAGTTTCTGCTCATATCAAGACCCAATTCTTGATCACAAATATTATTGACGCATAAATATTTTATATGATAAACAAAAACTTATTAAGCAGTACTAATACAGTAGATATACTAAAATATAAAATTTTTTGGTTGTGTGATTATAAACGTGAAACTTAGGCGAGGTAAAAGGGTTCGGTTATTCGTACTCTGTCTACTGCACGATATAGACTCACGTGCGAGCATATATTATAACCTATAAAATGCACATAGTGATGTGATTTATTGTTACGTTTTCTGCGACTTTTGCACGATAAATTATTTACGCATGGATTAAAACTACTTATAGAATTGTTATTACAAATATTTGTGTATTTTAAGATTTTTAAACACACATAAAACATGTTATTAATACTGATCAGGAATTGGGTAAACGATAAGAATTTGGACCCTATTTCTAATCACACGTATTTACAAATATCAATAATATTTTATATGAATGTTTTAAGTGATTTATACGAATAAACTGTTGAATAACTTAATTACATAAGTTTTTCTACAATCTATTACAAAATTTTAAAGAAATTATGTAAATTTCTTTGCATGCTCACTTGTAGCCAACTGCAGTAAGATGGTGTCAATCATGACGTTGCCAACAACGTCCAACTTTAACATTTTTTATCTTAAAATGTATTTTACTAGTAACTTTTAAAGTTCTTTTATATGACTACGAAATAGTTTACTATTACTAATTATTTTTTTAAAACAATTTTTGTATACATTAAAGTCAAAATAGTAATAAATGTAACCAAATGATCAGGAACTGGGTACTGATCAGGAACTGGGTCCGTGACTGTATGTCCTCTCATATTATAATATTTCAATAAAGAGCTAAACATCGTATTGCAAGATCATTTAGTGTCCTATATCTAATGCTGCCCCCTAAAACAACAAATTATCCTGAATTAATAATAAGAAAAACCCTCAAAGACACAGCCTCACCCATAACTTAACCGTTCCTCAATAAAAACACAAAAACCCCGCGAAATCCCATACCACTGCAATCCACACTACACGAACAACGAGCCGAAAAGACGCCAGTCGCAGCCAACCGAACTCCATCGAGCGCGAAATATTACAAAACACGATTTTTAATCGACTCCCACCGTAAATCTCGCTTCGCCTCTACACTCTCCCATAATTCCTCCACTCCATATCTCTCTCTCCCTCTCTCTCTCACGATGATATTCCCATGCTATCCTCTGTATCCGTACGTCGTATGCCCGTCTACCATGCATAGACTTGCGAAATCCGCCCGCGTGCAAAAACGTACGAGCACCGCCGCGGCAGCAGCACGTGTATATAGGTACACGCGGTGCGCGCTGCGCCGTCGAGATGTCGATGAGAGACTGTGTGTATATAGTGCGTCCGTAGTGCCTCCCCGCTGGGACGAGAGAGAGAGAGAGCGTGGACGGGGGGCTCTTCGATGATTCGCACAGCTCCAGCTCGCGACTCGCCCACGCGCTCGCCAAATGTCACGGACAGAGCGGAGGGGGATAGGAACTCTCTGAATCTGGAAGAGTGAATTTTTCACTCTTTGAAAGAGTGATGAGCTAAATCACTCAGCTTCGAGTTACTTCTCTGTATACTTCACTCAATGTCGTGCATGTACAGCGGGCGGAAAGAGGGAGGAAATAGGGCCCTAGGTCGAAAAAGTACCACTTCTTACAAAATTCACGACAACTCTAATTTGACCATCAACATTCTTTGTATCCAAACAAGAGTGAATAAATCGGAGCCATCATCCCCCCTCAAATTTCAAAAACACCCATCATCCCTTTTAACCACCATCTCATCCTCACGCACATCTCACTCTCCTCTTTCCCCCCAGTCCTCTCATCTTCTCTCTAAAATTGGAAGAGCGATTTTTCACTCGAATCGAGTAATTTCTCACTTTTTGGCAAACTGATAAGTGAGCCAGTCGGCTTTAAATGATTCGCCACTTTTCAAAAGACTGATATTTTCACTCTTTATTTATTTTATTTATTTAAACCAGAAAGATTCACATACATAAAATTACAGTATGATGTAAATCCCTACAAAGGTAAACTAAGTTACCTGTGCGCAGGTCCGGTACATACAATTAAGAAAAGTGATACAAAAAAACTTATAGCATAACTAACTTACTTAAAACTAACTTAAAAACTAAACTAAACTAGTATCGTATACATCTCATGGTCGCTAAGATTGATTTATCACTTGTGTTGGAGTGAAAGAAAATATCTCTATAAAGCATAAATTGGGTAACTAATTGTATTTTTGTATTACTATCTCTTTCTAAATACTTTAAAAACATTAAATAAGTTTAATAAAAATAAAAAAAAAATAAAACAAAGAATACTTCAACTATGGTGGGAATTGATATAGATTCATCAGATTACTGTACCAGCTCTTAATCCACTAGACCAATCAGACCTTGGAGTATAAAAACAAAGTTTTTTATATAAGTTTAGACAATTAAGGATATTATTTTAAACTAAGTGGATTAATATAGTTTATTAACTTTTTAATACTTAATAGAAAGCAGATGAATTAATTAACGGGATACTGCACATTCTTAACCTCAAAACCTCCCACAACCACTTTCACTCTTTGAAGAGTGATTTCAGTAGCATCTATTAGATTACTCGATCAAATTTTTGGTGCAGATTTAGGCCAAAAAATATGGTATGCAACACGGGCGGAAGATGATAGATTAAGTAATGAATAACGCTCGTGCTGGTTACAGGCCTTGTCTTGAAAACAATCGACATCCCTCGGCTCGCTTCGGGCCCCTCGGCCTGCAATATACCTTCGTGGTAATCGCCTACTTTTCGCCCTCGATGCATAATATAGTATTTTACATAACTTTGAAGAAATCTTAAAAATAAACGCAGCCAGTTCATTGGCACGTAGCTTTTTCTAGCTTATTAAATGTTCCAATAAGAAACTCATTGTTTCAATATAATAATTTAGGCTACTACTTCATTTAGAACAATTATATAGATAACCACGTTTCAACGGCAAGAGAAACAAGAAAAAAGATTATAAGGTTTAAATAAAACTATTAGATATAACAATAAACAAAATACACTAATATATTACTTTTATGGATTCTTATAGGTTTATAATATATACTTATAATATATACTTCTACTTAAGTATATATTATAAACCTACACGAATCCATAAAAGTAATATATTAGTGTATTTTGATTAAGAAAGTTCTCTTTATTTCAAGCATAAATATGGCTGCTATCTTATGAAGAAAGGTGTAAAATATACAAAAAATAATGTGTACTATAAATCCATACAAATGTGTCTATTGTTTATGAACTATTTTTAATAACTAATCTAATGTTTATAATTAATATTAAAAATCTTTGCGACAAGTTAAAAGTCTTCACGAACTATCAAGTGACTGTGACCGTGTTAATTTTCAAAGTTATCATTGATTTATAATTACTCACTTGGTGTACCTAATATATTTAGGTTCACCTAGTCGTTAAAAATTCTATGACTGTATTTAATACGTCAATATAGAAGGGGGTCAGTTTTTTAAATTTACAATTTCTTATGTCACTATAAGACTACATAAATATTATTCAATAAAATAACTGAAACTTCAATCATTAGCAAAAATAAGTCCTCCTTCCTTTAAATGCAAATAAAAATATAATTAAAGTATGAGCTGTTACTTTTTCTGGGATGTAGAAATTCCCCGATTCGTGTGATAAATTAATTTTTTTTCTAAATTAAAATAAAATATAATAAAAAAAATGTTAGTTTTTTTAATTAACAAAACTTCAAGCTGGATCACGCACCTTCATTCCGCTAACTCTATTCTTTCGTCGAACACAGGTAATGATTAAAATTATCGCTCTCGACACTCGTGCATCCTCCCAAAAGGCAAGAGCAAAAAACTCACCTCGCCCCTCAGCCACCAACGATTAATTTCGATTCCTTATCTAATTCTTAATTCCGCGCCTAATGTACGCAAAGAAATCTGATAAAAGCCCAAAGTGTGAATAAAATATGATCAAAAAGAAGTGGCGGGCACACACACGGCCGGGGGCCCGGCGAGGCCAGGAGCGCCCGCGAGTGTCGAGAAAAAAGAAAACGCAACGAGAGGGGGCGCGAGGAGATAAGGCGAGCAAGAAGACACACAGTACGAGCGAGAGAGAGAGAGAGAGAGAGAGAGAGAGAGAGAGAGAGAGAGAGAGAGAGAGAGAATAAGAGTCGAAGAAAAAAAAAGAACGAGCAACAGCGAACGAGAACGAGGTGAGCGAAGGAGAGACATCCGTCTCGCATTAGCATATACAACGCCGTGAGAAGAGCGCGGAACTTCGTCTTTCCTCTTCCCTTCTTTTTTTTTTTTTAAATCTTTTTCTCTTCTTCTTCGCTGGACGGAACGAGAGGAAGAAATGTCGAGGGGGGAGAGGGAGGAGGAGAATCTCCATTGAACCTGTTTTTGTTTTAGCTTTTATATGCGTTAGGCGGTGTTGCTTTTACATTGGCGCTGGTTCGTTAAGATTTAGTCGAATCATTTTCATTTTAGATAATGCAAAAATATTCATCCGAGTCGTTATTGTGCGAATGTATGCGCAGGTATCTTTGGCGTAGGAGTGTTAATTTGTAAACATAAGTATCGGGTATCTGAAATATTGAGCGAATGATTTTAGCAGTTTACGCGAATTAAGTTTGCACAAAAGATATGCAAAAATAGATTTATGCCCATCTGAACGAAAATGGCCACTTTTTTCCCTGAAAAGCGAGACCAAAATTACACTTTTTGCTCGACAAAATGATTAGCGGGAAAAACTTACTTTTTCTCCGCTAATAACTTTTTTCCCGCAAATGCGGGAGAAAAGTAATTTTTTTCCCTAGGGAAAAAAGTGACTTTGCTAGAAAATAGTCAAAATTTCTTTATTTCATCAAGTTCTACCAATAACCCTGATTTTCGATTGTCTTTTAACAATGTCGTCTTTTAATAGTCCATTAGTCCCGCTTTTCAAGTCAAAACTAGAGAAAAAATTCGACTTTTTGCCCTTGTTACATAATGTACTATTATTGTTTTTAAATTTCAGAAATAATAACGGTAGAATTTTTAAATTTTTTTTCTTTCGACTTCATTGTTTGTCAAGATCTTGAAGAATAGTCAAATTAAATTTATAAATCATCATTTACATTCAAGAAAAGGTACAGTGATAAATTCCTCTTGTACAAATATTAGTTTTAAATCTTTGAGTAGTTTACTTTCTAGAATTTTTCCATTCACCACGTCCACATTCCCCATTTAAAGATTGAAAGTACAATATTCCCGTAAATAAAAAAACGTGTTTATTTTATAATCAAGCAGCATATTATGTACAACACTGAAACGTACGATAATACAATCGTTCGACCCGGCCATAAAATCGTGCTTTTGAAATCCCGAACAAGCTCCGCCTATCGCGTTTAATTTCTCGTGTATCTGAAAAACCGTGTTTATTATTAAACGCCGAGCGCGCAGAGCTAATCCCCAAAGCGAGAAAAAACTATTCCTCCAATTCACGTCGTGCCTTTAATCAAGGAACACGAAACTTAACACGCTGCTCTCGAGATTCCAGAGAAGTAAAAAGTAGAGACGAAGGAAAAAATTTTAAACTGAAAATCTTGAGGTGCATGGAGATGGACAATGGCCGACTTTATCTAAATAACCACGAGAGATATGGTACCGGTCAATAGAAACAGGCTACCTGTTCCCATTGCGTTCGGTAATGTTCTTTCACAGATTGTAAAAGAAAAGTTGCATTTAATTGTTTAGGTTAATGTGTTTTCTTTGTAAACTTTATGCAAACCTTTATGTATATAATTATTAAAAATACAAAAATTATATTAAAAATATTACAAACATCAGATTCTTCATTTAATTTAATTGGGGAAATCTATAAATATACAGGTGAGAAGACTACTATTATCACAATCTAATCAACCTCTTATTTCACACAGCTCCATTACTTCCTGAGCAATGCTATAAACATGCTGTTCGATTTTTCGCTTACAATATTTAAATTGGTTTCTCGCCAAAAAAGCCTGAAAATTGTTCAAATTAATAGTGAAAATAATGGTTTCTCGATCAGATCGACTTGATCGTTTTGATTTGTTGCTCGACAAATATTGAAAACCTCATTTCAGAATTGGACAGATCAAGTCTTTTGTCTTTCAGAAACTATATATTTCATTAATATAAATCATTTTCCCCATTTTCTAGATAAAAAAACAATAAACATTCAGATGGTCATTTTTAGAATTATGGCTTAATAATATTTTTTTAAACTCTTTACAATCATCTCAAAAACTACAAGAAAAAACCTCGCACTTCACACCTAACTTTACTTTGTCTAAATCTCGTTATACCTCTACTATACACTCGTACAGACACTTCCAAACCTTCTGTCCTATACTACAGAAGAATCGGTCGTAGAGTAAAGCAAGCCCGAAATTTACGAGGCTCGCTATCTCGGAACACGGGCTCGAGCCTCGTTATACTTATATAGTATACCCGAACGAGCCGGCAGCTCTCGAGATTAGCCGTTTTAGAGACGGCAGAATACTCCACGTGGGCTTTTCATCGCTTTTTCGGAATTCCTTCGCTTTTCTCGTACAGGACTCACAAGGTACGGACTGCAAAGAATTTGGCTTCGTTGAGCTCGAGAGAAGTGTAGTTAGTGTACGTTTCGCAAGCTGGTTTGCCCAGGCGTGGGAGTGAAGACGAGATTTTGGGATGACGCACGTAGGTGAGTTTTGAGAAGAATTCGCGAGAGGTTTTCTTATCCCAATTTAGAGGTTTCGTGTTAGGAAGAAATTCATTTTTTGGAAGAGTTCAGTTTAATGAATTTATTGTCCTTACCATTCTTTATTGATAGAACATTCCGATGTTTCGTATTTCCAAATATATTCCTATTCTAGGTTATCTTTATTCTATAAATATACAAATATTGTGCTCAAATAACATATATTTAATATAATATGTTTTTATTATATCTATTATTAACAAGTATGAATTATTTTGGTCAAGTAAAACTAACAGAAAAACTATGCTATCTAAAATTTATCATTAAAGTGTATAACTAAAAGAATCGGCGGGGATTGCACTACGGACTTCTGTTTAGTAAAAATTACACGTCAACAAAATTAAAGAGTTATATGTAATCTTAAAAATTGTACCCAACTTAAATAATGTGAAACTATTGTGTGACTCTTTTTAAAGAATCTGAATATGTTATTAAAATACTTAATCTCCAATTAAGTATTTTATTATTTCGTAGTTTAATTTCCAACAAGAATAAAATGACACTTACAATAAGTCATCTACAGACATAAAAACACTATATAGCGCATTAAAAAAGCGTATAAACTCGAAGCTCAAACATTCCATGAAAGTCCAACAGGTGGACACCCCACTTACAATTGCCATTACCAGTCGCAAGTGGCCGCGATATCGTCCATTTAGCCATCGAAATGCACCATAAAGCAGGCCGGCAAGTGCGCGGCTCACGCGCCCGCCGATAAAGTCCGAAACTTCCCCGGTCATCCGACACCACCCGTGAAACCGATCTCTCCCGATTAATTTAATTAGCCGCGGGCGCTTGAAAAATAAAGGAAGAGAAAAGGACGCTGTACGGTCTCGAAAAATCCCCGAGTCTCGCTTCAGCCATCGAGGGAACAAGTGTACCCGAACCAGGCTGAAAAGAGGAGAGAAAGAAAGAGAGAGAGAGAGAGAGAGAGAAGGACGATGGGGAACCGGAAAGGCGCTCGAGAGCACGGACAAGTCGTTCGTCGTCGGGCGGATATGATAAAGCATCCGATAAGGATCGGAGGATCGGCTCTTCTCTTTCTCTTTCTCTCTCTAGCTCGTGTGCATTCGGTCAAATTAAATCCTCGAAAGTCGAAGTATATGGAGAGAAAGAAAGGGAGGTAGAGAGAGAGAGAGAGAGAGAGACGAGATAAAAGAAGAGAGAAAGCGAGGAGCCCGTGAGGACCTGTGAAAAAGGAGCGTATTTACGAGGGTCTAACGGATGGCTATACGAACCTGCGGCAAAAAGTACGGAAGGGATATAGGTATACGTGCAGGCTTGTGTGCGACCTTGCTTTTTCGGTGAGGAACGTTCTCTGGCTTATCGGACGGGGAAACAACAACACGAGACACGGGGCTGATAAAAAATTAAGCGCGAGAGTGTGCATTTGCGGGTATCTCTACTGTTTTGACGCTGTTTATCGATATGGAGCAGTATACAAGGGGTGGGTTTATTTTTTAATTATTAGAAAATTTGTTTCTTGATTCATTATTTATATTAAAACATTCTTGTGGCTATTTTAGTATTTTTAAATTTAGACACTAGATTGCAAAACCCCTGTAATTGTACCTTATGTAATAAGGTCAAAAAGTCGAATATTTTTCCCGCGGGTGAGTTTGCTGCTCGAGCGAGCGACTGTGGCCACTTTTTGACTTGGAAAGCGGGACTATGGACTGTTAAAAGACAACCGAAAATCGGAGTTATTGGTAGAACTTGATGAAATAAAAGAATTTTGACTATTTTCTAGTAAAGTCACTGTTTTCCATAGGGAATTTTTGCGGGTAAAAAGTGTAATTTTAGTCTTGCTTTTTAGGGGGAAAAGTGGCCATTTTCGTTCAGATGGGCATAAATTAAATTTTGTTCAAAAAAATATAACAAGGGTCTCCCGGGCAAAAATGGATTTCAGGCAGGTTGAGGAATTATCATGAATCCCCATGAATGTTCCTGCTTGATGCGAGATTACGTTAAAAAATTTTCGGATTTTGACATGTTTGTACATGATCATGCATTATTGTGCCCGAAACGCTTGTACATAATTGATCATAATTTTGTACAAACATGAATGTTTATGTTTTCTGAATCAGTAATTTTGTAAGAACGCATGCACATAAATAATTATTCTGTTTCCTGCACTGTTATGCGTATACATACGACTTCAAGAATTAATTAGAGAAAAATTTGATATCTCTTTCAATTGGGATTTTCACATTAACATGCATGGAAATATACGTTCTGACACGTACATTCACTTACATGCATGTGCAGGCACTTTATGCATTTTCATGCATGTTCATTCAATTTAAAATATAGCGCAATGCAGAAAAATGTAATTATAAAGACTTTGGCACATGCAGACATCATACGTATTCAATTTTAGTTTTTACTGCTCTATTTAGTATTTGCGTGAACTTTGTCCGGAAAATTTTCGAGTTTGAATCGAACATACGCTACTACATATAAGTTAAAGATAATTATTAATAGAAATCTTGACAGCTCACCCGGCAAAGGGCGTCGGGCTGAAATGTCGTCGGTTTGAGTTAGATTATATCCTTGGATAAAACTTTTTTTTGTTATTTTAGAGATAATAATTATTATTGTAGCTTAAAATGTCTGTAGAATACATTTTAACAATAATTTACATTTTTGATGCTATTTTAAAATAATCTATATTTTACTACATGCAACATATATAATGCCTCTTCATTCATGAACTTGTATGCCCATGCCTGATTATCTGCGGTCAAATCTTATGCATGACCGTGCATTATGCTCCATGCATGGCAATTATAGAAGGGATTAAGAGGGTTAAGGATATTTTGAATAATATTTTATACTTAAATTTTATTCTGTATACCTTTAAAGCTATGTATTAAAAGTTGAACAACATGAAATACAATCATTTAAACGATATAATTTTTATATAATGATTTATTTAATTGATTTTGAAAAGTTGACACATCGCCATAAAATGAAAATACATAGGCCAAACAATAAATTTTGTACAATTAGACGTACAAGAAATAACGTTCATAAAACTTTCTGCAAAATCGAAAACATAATAAAAACATAACACATATTTCTGCAGAAATGGCCGTACAATCTGCTAATGCTATACCATCGAATCAAATGCATAAGTGTACAAGATAAATACTGTAGATTTTACAGAAACTAACAAATAACAATCAAATTATGCTCATTTTTACTACAGAGATTTATATTGAATCTAATACGTCCATAAGTAAGCACCATTTCAAAATTTTTTATTTTGAATACACGATTGTTGCAAATATTATATTTTAATATTGGAAGATTGTACAAAACTGACCTCAGAAACCAAAAACCATACCAAAATATTCGAGGGGTAGCATTTTTAGAACAAATTTTTATTCGGTTCACTGCCGCGGAGAAAAAGGGTTAGTAATGGTTACCTTATAGGATGGGTAAAACAAAGATGGTAAGGTATTTTTGTAATCATTACCTAATCAGCTAAGTATTCAATGTTTAACTAAGGTATAATCCATAATGATAATCCATTAGAAATGAGTACAAAAGTTTGTAATGATTCAAAAAATATCTGATCGTCTTTGCTTTACCAATCTGGATAGGTAACTAGATCAATCTTCAACGCCCACAGATGGTAGATTAATTGAGCAATTGATTCTCCCTTGATGAGCAAAAACCAAATTCTCCCTCTAATCGTCAATATCCAACTTGGGCAAGTGCGGTTCCAGCGTACCGTACACCAATAGTGAACACACGCAACCCGAGTAAACCTTCGTCGTTTCGTTCTTTCCTCCCTCGTATAGCACCTCTACGTTCCTGTAGAGCTGCATGCAGCAGTACGTACCCTTGTCCTGGCACTTGGAGCCCGGATAGTTACACTTGACGTGTTCGAGGTTCCGGGGTATCCTGCGACCGAGGCTCGGATCCAAAATGGGAACGACCGTGTAGTTGCAGATAGAACTGTTCTGACCATCCCTCAACTCTATTTCGTAGAAGTACGGATCGTTGTCGAAGCGCGATAGATCGGACCTACTGTTGTTGAAGGACTTTCTGTTGTCGGCGTTCCAGGGACGTGTTTCACTGATTATCGAACGAGCGCGATGTTTGTAGCGATGATTCGCAAACCGATTGTGTTGCAGCTTCTGCCGCTGACGATCGTCGTGGTTCATACCGGCCTTTTGGGACTCGACACTCTCATTGCCGTTGTCATCGTTCTCGGTCGATACTGCCGGATAAGGTCGACTATGGTCAATGTTCTCACTCTCACTTGGCAAAGCTTTCAGATTCTTCACCAACGCTAACATTAGCACCGCTAGGCAGAAGAACACTTCCAGAGTCCTGATCAGCATTTTGAACATCCTGAAGATGATCCGAAGCTTTGTCGAAAAGTTGAATAACAATGGAATCACCTACCAGCCGCTGCTACTATATTTGTCAAATTAACTAAAGTGCGCGCGTGTGACTGAAATCGCAGTGGTTGAAAAAGCGATTTGCGCACGCACGCGATAAAGCGCATTTTATTACGAGCCTGTCACTGTGGTAAACGAAAGGTATTACTCGGTTATTTTCAAAGGCTTACAAATATTCAAGATTTTTTTAAAGTAAATTCACGAATAGAATTGTTTGATTAGTATTTCTGAATGAGAGTTCATTGCGTACCACGTTATAGCACGCATATAACGAATTACAGTACCACACAGGATAATGGTACACAATTGGTAGTATGCTATGTTATATTATTTTAAATTATAATGTTAAAACACTCACACAGTCACACACACACTCGTACACATACACACGCATAGACATACACAAGAGCACACGCACGCACACACGCACATACACCCCCCCCCCCCCCACACACACACATACACACACACACACACTTGTAAAACTGTTTAACTAAATTATCTCGCTGAAGAGTCGTGATTCTCAAAAGTCATAAATGTATTTTTCTTTAATTTCTTTCGGCTTTTTATTTCTTTTTTATTTCTTTAGCAATAACGTTTTTTTAGTAATTGTAGAAAAACAATATCTTGACCTAAAGAATGTTGAGTACATAAGACAACTTTATACTAAGTATTATAGAAAAAAGATTTTTGGAAAAATTTATTATTTTAATTGTGATAATTGTTGAACAAAAATTTATAAATATGTACTAAGTATTATTATTAATTACTATCAATTACGACAGGTAAAATAATAAATAAGAATTGAATAATATGTCATACGATGTTGCAATGTGGGTTTCTGAAAAAAGCGGGTTATTACTTCGCATCGACCAGTATTATTTATTTTTTGCTACTACACTGTCAGTCTGACTGTCTATATATATATATATATATATATATATATATATATATATATATATATATATATATATATATAAATTATTGTTATATTAAATATTATTAAATATTACCGGTGATATTATATATATGATCATTATATAGATTCTCGCATTTTTATGATAGTTCATGAATAATTAATCATAAACTTTTATAAAAACGCGTGAAGTCTATGATCATGCGTAATATCCGCGGTCACATTCAGGCGTAAAAATGCATGATATTCTGAACAAATTATAAAAATGTTGAGCGTGATCTGTCATGATCATGGATGAACGTTTCTGATGATTTCCGATGGTTCATGATAGTTCACTAACCTACCTGAAATCCATTTTTACCCGAGGAAATTCGTACCAATTGATGTAAGTAAATGATAATAGTATATTGTGTACCAAGGGCGAAAAGTGGGTCTTTTTCGACCGAGTATGGAGTTTGGAGTACGAGTCATAGGCGAGCGAGCACGAACCGAAGGCGAATCCGTATCGCCAGCCGGAGACGAGTCACGAGGTCAAAAAGGCTCACTCGGCCGTGGTGGACACCATAGTTTTTGTAACACATGTCTGGATTACGCGTTTTACTTATACCTATAGAGCGGTACTAAAGTGTGCCGTTTATCGATACGGCACAAACGTGGGCCTGTTAGATTAGAAAATTAAAAACATGTATGACCTAGTTTACACAAATCAAGCTACTAAATAGTTCAGGCCCCCTAAACACGTGATATCATTCGATGGTACCCCATGTTTATGGGTTCTAAACACTTTTAGCGCCAATTTCTACAAATTAGACTACTAGTGTTTAGACGTTCCTAAACATGTGGTATCATCCGAATGGTATCCCATGTTTAGGGTGGCCGAACACCTTTTGCTTAAAATGTTGTCTGTTCGAGCTAAACAGCTCTAAGCGGGTGCTAATGACATTTTGCGCTCGCTTTCTTTGCCGGTCGGAAAACGGTCACTTTATGCTCGTTTTATAGGTAAGAAAAACGCGTAAATCGTGCGTGTGTGATAAAAATAATTTTGTAAGTATAAAAATTGAAATGGGTCTCCATAGTGCACGAGTCTTTCCTAACGATAAAGAACATTTAAACATGGCTGTAAAAAACAATATTTTTTATTTTCATCACAAATAATATAATCAATAATTAATGTTTAGAAAGTTTTCCGCTCTTATAAAAAACGAATACCACTAAAAAAATCTTTAACAGACGAAACACGATCTAAGAGTCCCGCCGTACAGAATCCCACCGTGCACGGTCCCGTATCCCTACGCAAGTTTGGTGAACTACTGGCGCCGGGGCCTCGGATACAAAGTCACGCCGTCGGGGCTGTTAAAAGTTATACTGCCCCCGGCGCGGTACGAAAAAAAAAGCGGAGAAGACGAGAAAGATCCCGGGCGAGGCAAAAACAATGAACGGATTTTATTGCGCGACCCTTTTCCGCCTCTTTCGTACTTTCCTGCGTATAGCATAGTCGCGCCGCGTCAACTCTGACGGACGTAAAAGTTTTCGGACAGGTTTCTTATTTTCGAGGATCGAGGCGCCCAGGCCCTTAAAAGCTGGAGAATGGAGATACTGCGGGGTTGGGGAAATTTTTTTTATGTGTCTTGACGTTGTTTTTGATGGTTTTTAATATATTTGTATTATAGATATTTTATATATATATCTACGATTATTATTGTTATAAAAATAGAAAATAAGCGCGAGAATAAATCAAGTAAAATAAAGTATAGTAATCGCAAAATTATCGCAAGAATTAAAATATTGTAGAATTATTGTAATCATATCTTCGTCATGTGAATAAAAATGTAGCGTTTTAATATATATATATATATATATATATATATATATATATATATATATATATATATATATATATATATATATATATATATATATATATATATATATATATATATATATATATATATATATATATATATATATATATATATATATATATATATATATATATATATATATATATATATATATATATATATATATATATATATATATATATATATATATATATATAAGTTTACTCGTACATATATATATATGTATAAGTGTACTCATACATATGCAATGTAATATATACAGCGTATAATACCTAGTAAAAACTTTTTATTGTCATTGTCTTGTTATTTAATGAATAAAAGTACTTACGTAAAGAACAAATGCTGAAAAATATGTGTTGGTGATGAATTCTTACCTAAAACAAGAAATAAAACAAAATTTTGTTATTAATCGATAAGACAATTAAATATATATGTACATATAAGAAACGTTAATATTTGATTGTAATAATTATCATCGATAATGTTATGATAACGTATGCTATCTATTTATATTACATTCTTTATGATTTACTACCACGATCAATGATTTTTGATCGGATAATGTATGCACGCCAATAAACTCATTTACTTTATCTGATACAACAGCTGTATTATTGTCAGACAATTACAATAAAAACGAAACGTTCAATCTTCACAAACAGAATAAACAAAATTCTTGAAATCTAAAATGCAAATATTATGGCTGTCAGTAAAACAGCTGTGTTATTAAAAAAAAGATTACACTTGCAAATTAGCACAAGTCAAAGAAACCAACTCCTCCGAATAAAGTCGTTTCGCACCCAACAATCGTAAAGCATTAAAATCATTTACATATCGCGCAGCAAGCGATACAAATTGAAGCAATTATATCGAAAAATTATGTTTGCCAAGCGATAAGCCGCCCCAAACGGCCCCAAACAAGTGTACATGTATTTATACAGTCAGCGCAGACTCGCGTGAAAAGCAAAACACAGGTGGTGTAGCGCGCGGACTTGAAAACCGCACGGCAGCAGATAAGATTAATTTCATAAAACGCGGAGATTTCTCTCTCTCGGTCTGTCAATAAATAACGCAAATAAATACGCGAGTCGCTCTCTCTCTTATCTTTAACACGCGAGTCGAACAGACTTCATATATACGCACAAGCGGTGTCTTTTGTGTAATAAGAAGAAGCGTATATCGCGTAATAATCGGACGGCAGCCTCCTGTTCTGAGATACGGAAATTAGTCGTGTCTCGAGAGAGAGAGAGAGAGAGAGAGAGACGAGGTATAAAAAAGTTCGGTAGCGTGTGTCTCTCGGTATTCGCGAATGGAAGTGAACGGTGGAAAAAAGGGATGTTACGAGGATATTGGGTATAGATAGGGATGAAGGAAACGAATGGAGCGACGGCGAACATGTGTCTTAGTAGCTGGATGTAAATTAAAATGCTGATAACGGTTTCTTTTTTTGCGTTATTAAAGTGTTAAAAAGCGAGACGAGGCGAAGGTAAAGACTTAGCAATAATATCGCCATCATTAAATAACTATTTTTAAAATTGATATGATATATTTATATTCAATCTAAATTATAGGGTAATTAATCAAGTTTTCGATATTATAGTTAACTGGAAACTAATAGTATTTGGCTCTGTTGTCTACTTGAGGGAGACAATAACTAACTGACAAAGCAAGGGGAATTTTTCCCATAAGTCCATAAAAGATTTGAAAATTTTTCAAGGATTACAAGGACAAACATTCAGCAATTCAAGAATACGCATATTTATTTTAGAAAATCATTTTCGTATAAAACATTTTTTAAATGTAATTAAAGCATTACTTAAATATTATATATAATAGTATACTATTTAATTAACTTTTTAAGTATTACTATTTAACTAAACTTTTAAATATTAGTATTTTACTAAACATTTAAATATTACTATTTTACTAAACTTTTAAATATTACTATTTAACATTTCCTTTTACAAAATTCTTCTTAAAAGCTTTAAAATATGAGCTTTGAATGAAACTAAAGCTTGTAATAAATGGGAGGGGGAAATGGGGCTTCAATACATCAATAATCAAGAATGCATTTTTAATACAAATTTAAAAGATAACAAAAATGTAAAAACAATAGGAGTTAGTGAGCGAAACCCGAAAAGTCCAGGTATACCCTAAAATACGCCCACGTGTTGGCCAGCGTGCGTGCAGGAGCGAAAAAATATATGGCCTGTCGGGCCCGCGCGACACACACACACACACACACACACACACACACACACACACACACACACACACACACACACACACACACACACAAGAGGCATAGAGAGTTTGGCCTCGACTTCGGCCAGCTGCGGTCCCGGCGTTTTGACAACAATTTCCACTTAGTGTCTCCGCGTGACATTTGTGCGTCTCTCTCTCTCTTCTCTCGTTCTTCCTTTCTTTCTTTCTTTTTCTCTCAGTCTGTCTTTACCCTCAGCTCATTCGCCAGTCGCGCACTATAGCCGTAAAATCTCGGCTTGATCGCTATAACGAAATTAGCCCGGCCGGGAAGTTGATGACGCGCAGTAACTTGCGATTAAAGTCGTTTATATTTTTGAGAATGATGGGGTTTAATTTTACAGAGCGGGCATGCGAGAATGAAAAGAACGTAAAATGGCGATTGTTAAGCAATTAATGAAAGAATGTTGTATACTTATATATGGCAATATCAATTAAACTGGTAATTAAGAGATAGTCACTGATTTTCAGAATTTTTATGTATAAAACCAATGTTAATTAATTATATTTAACTGATCAAGTCTCTTTGGGTAGACTTTGAAATTAAATAGTATAACAACACTTGCTCAATTAACATATAACAAATACAGTAATTACAATTGAATGTAGAAGATAGTTATAGGTTGTACATATGGTTTTAAGATTCAATAGTCCAATTTGAGAGCCAAAGCAGCCCAAAAAAGTCTTATTATTAGTTTTTGGATGTTTTTAAAGAATATAGAATACATTTTCACTTTTTATAACGATTACAAGTTTTATGGATATACATGCAATGGTAAATATAACGAGTCGTTGTTGCACGAGTCTTCAAATATAGTACCAAACAACGTTTAATTTCAACTGAATAAAAAGATTTATTAGCCGTGCTAACAACATAGTCGTCTTAAATTGTGTACGTAGGTTTCTTTCATGAAAAAAGGAAAGTATCGAAAGCAGTACGAAGTTGGCGACTCTTCTCTAATTCTTTTATTATGATTTGGATAAATTTATGTAGACAAATTGTAAAGTAATCATTAATATTCGGTAAGCTTTAATATACCAAAGCAGTAAAGAATGCCGCAAATAACTAGTCATCTTGACAATCAATTCATCATTACCTAGCTTCCTAACCATAAAATTAATCGTAGCTCTAATGAAATTCCGTTATCATTCATTAAAAAGCCATATGTCCACCTTCTGTAAGTGCCTCCAAACTCTCAAACCATTGCTCTCCCAAGCATGTACCTCCTTGGACATCTTCCCAGAGAGCAGTGTCAACCTAACCAGCCATCTCTTTCCTCTCCTCACCTCGTCCACTCATCCTCCTCGTCATTCATAAAAGCCGTCCCCATTGACTCTTGAGCCCGCGTTTTATCGGATGAATGGGCGCTTCCACGCTACAACCTTATAAAGTGCCCCTCTCTCACTCACTCCACTCTCCTCTTCTCCAAACACATCCAAGATGCTATCGCCGGGATGAATACACGTAGGAGTCTCTCTCTCTCTCTCTCTCTCTCTCTCTCTCTCTCTCTCTCTCTCTCTCTCTCTCTCTCTCTCTCTCTCTCTGGGCGGAGAGATCATGATTATGACGACGAGAGGCGCCTCTCTCTCTCTCTATCGCTCGACACACGAAGGTGTTGACACGAGAGAGACCGAGAGGGGAAGCGGAGAGGAGCGGGTGGAAAAGGCGTTGCCATGTGGCCCGGTGCTCATTCACACCTCCGCCTTTCTCGTTTCCCCTTCTCTCAAGTAAGCGTTCTCTGACTTTGTCTCGTCGTTGTTGAGCGTTTGTTTTTCGTCGTTTTTCGGTGCTTCGCGGGATGAGTAATAGAGCGTGGCTGCTTTTCATTCGGGTGGTTTCGGAAATTCCAGGGTGTCGGGTTTCACCGGTGGTATGGCAGGACGAGGATGGGAATGGAGTTATTAGGTGAATGCGGAGGAAGTTAGTGTCCATCTGAAGGCGTCTTTTTAGAAGGTGTTGAGAAAGATTTATAGGAAGCTGGTTCGCCAAAAAGATATGATGCAGTTGTTTAATTTATATGAAACTTGGATCTACTTTATGTCCTTTCTACACCTGAGGATTATCATCGTTTCTGATTGATTATTAACACGGAAAAATTTTAATATAACCTGTATCATTGAATAAAAGATATTCTTCTACGTTTTTTCATATCAAACATATTTTGTTTATGCCTTTTTGATAAATGTTACTCGTTTTCTTACTTAATCAGAGATAATAATAATAATAACAATCCTCTGGTCTAGAAAGGAATAGGATAATACATTTGGTAAATAATTACACTATAGAAAGTGTGAAAACAAACAGATAATTTTAATGACACAGTGAAATGTAATTTTGAAGGTTAGGAGGTTCGGACGATATTTGATGTGCTGAGGTTAGTACTTAGGATTGATAAATTGATGTAAATCACACCATTCACGAAACGCCTTTTAGTACAGAAACTGACATTTTTACCACAATTCCCCAAAATCCATATTTATAATCACTGGAACAAAAATTGGATTAATGGTTTCATCTAATCTCAAAATATTCACCATATTGCTACAAACAATCTTCAATCCACATTGCATATCAATCCTACAACTAGCTCACCAATCCCTAGTACCAACCTCAGCCCATCACCAATCCCCTCTAACTCCGCAACTTTACTGCAACCACAGCAGCGATTTCTCGCTAATCCAGCGCCAGATTCCCAATTCCACCTCTATAACCTCTCCCCCGAGAAAAGCCACAGCATGCGAATAAGAAACCAAAGACGAAGGGAGGAGTATATACCCACCGCGTGGAAGAGAAGAACGATCGCGCGCGCGCGCGCTGGGCCGTAGCCTCGGCAAGAGGCGCCATTCCCTTCAGCGAGAGATCGGTATAATACCGCGGGGTTGCGCGAGAGAGAGAGAGAAAGTGGGTGGGGCGAGGCAAGACCACCCAGCCGCTGTCGCGCGCTCGCCGCCAGGATCGCTTAGCATAAAGCGTGGGCGCCATTCTTTACTTTTCCTTTTCCTTTCCGCCGTGGTCGTTTGTTCCCCCACGTGGATGCAGCCGAGTGCTATCTTTTTCCCTCGGTGCGGTTTTGTGCTGATGCTTGGATCGCGCTTTTTTGGGGAGAGAGAGAGAGGGGGTGCTTTGATTTTTTGCGGGATGCGCGTGTTGCTGGTTGCTGGGTTTGCTTGGTGGTCTCTGTTTGACGGTGTTTTGCGTTTGGGGAGAATGGAATGGTGTCTGATAGCGTGAAGATTTAGTGATGATAGGGTGATAAGTTTACGTGGATGTTTAGAGAGTGTAAATTAGTTGAGATGGGAGAATCAAAAAAATTTCGTTTAATTATCGTGATAGAGTTATCATTTGATGAAATTGAATTTATTTTTAGAATAGAAACTGGACATTTTGCAAAAGCACTACTGAAAAACTAACCCATATTACGTCCGTAAGTAGATCGTTTAATCAACATTATTGAATTCACATTCTTTCACCACTCCAAATTGATCAAATCTAAGTAGAGACTGATATATAAACATAACCTTTAAAATAAATAATATCGTATAATAAAATAGTTTATGCCCATTTGAATGAAAATGGCCATTTTTTTCCCTGAGAAGCGAAACCAAAATTACACTTTTTGCCCGCAAAAATGATTAGCGGGAAAAAGTGACTTCACTAGAAAATAGTTCAAAATTCCTTTATCTCATCAAGTTCTATCAATAACCCTGATTTTCGATTGTCTTTTAACAGTCCATTAGTTCCGCTTTCCAAATCAAAAAGTGGCCACAGTTGAGATGGGCATGAAGTACTATATGTAACTCGAGAAAAAAATCGAATGTACTATTTTATTACAAAAATATTTAAATTCTATCATGTTTTTCTAATAAAAATATAATTTTAAGACCTGATTAATCGATACTTTTGACTTAAATAATGTCTTTAACTTTATTTTTTGTTATAAGCAATGATGTGGTTTTAAAAATCACATTTAGATTGTTGGTTTTACAATATTAACGTTGAGTATTAGTGACGTTATTATACAAGATACTTCTGGGTATATCAAGGTACCACAGATAATAAATAGGGAAGAATACAAAATTTATTTTTTGATCGGCACTTGTGCAAATGGTAAAGAACCTAAGCCGACGTGTATTGCTTTATGAATTTTTAAAAAATAACTCAATTTGCGTAAGTTACAGCTTATTAACGGTCCTTTGAGTGACGTCACACCGTTAAAACATCAAAAGGTATTGGTCGTAGTGACGTCACAACGTTTTTAAAATTTTGTCTATATCTTCTTCAATTTTGAAGATATCGTAAATATTTCGAATTTTACGAAGAGACTATACCATGATGTGCAAGAATATACTGTTAAGTAATAATCGGTATTCTTCCCTATTGTATTGCTCTGAAAGCTATACCCAATAATTCTCGATAAACTATTAAGTTTCGCTTCTATATCAATGTGTTTTGAATAATTGTAGATAGTGTCCTTAGTAATCGACTGTTAATCTCTACAATTATGTAATGTATGAAACAGATCCTCTTTTTATACTGTACCAGTATTCAAACAAAATTCAAATACTATATAAATTCATAATCTGTAAAAAAATATTAAAAATTTATCAAGCAACAATATTTCACGTTAATCTTTTTATATGTATTGATTTGATCAAGTATATAGCAAACGCATCCGGTACCACTACTTTTATTATTCTAACACAATTTTTCTAAAACATTTTTCATGTTTCTAATGTCTCTATGTGACCGACTCATTTAGGAGCCTCTTGGAGGAGACAACCGAACGAAGAGGGGAACCAAGTAGGCATCGAAAGAACCGGAACCGGTGCTGGATTTAGGGGGCGAGCGAGAGCAGCCCGGACGATCATTAATAAACGAGGAGTCAGGCGTGTAACGCGATGCGCCCATTGTCTCGTCAAACGAATTAACCCCCAGGCTCTCCAGCGATTTGAATGGGTTAAATTAAGCTGGAGTGTCGTCGAGTTATTTCGAAACTGTTTATTCATTAGGTGACGGATTAGGGCCCTTAGCCCGAGAAGATTTATACGTAATAGGCATCGTATTGATATATAAGAAATATTGGACCTATTAAAATTAGATAAAAATTGGTAATTGGACATTTAAACTTTGTATTGTTTGATCTCAGTAAGATGTTACTGAACCCGAACACCGAGGGAAAAAATGTTTACTAACTATTACCAAATTTGGTAAATAGTAAATACAAACAAATTGTTTTCTCAAAAGTCCTACAAATGTTTAGCTTTAATACAATTTTTCAAGAGTTTAATTTTAATTATTAACCAAATTTATAAATAATAATGTGCTGCAAGAAATGTTGAAATAACGTTTCATAATTATCAATAATAGTAATATCCCACAATCATTTTCATTTCAAATTAAAACATCCTACTTCCTTGGCAACCATCAGAAGACACCAAATTATTACGCAACGCAGCACTATCTTAAAACACTACCCATGTCTCCCCCAAAGTCCACCTCACATCGATCATCATCATCATCCAAAATTCCAAAAGCGAATCCCCACTAAAAAGAAAACCAACACAAAAAAAAAAGAAACAAAAAGACAATACCGCTGCATCGAGATTCCGAGCGGCAGATTAAAGCCCCGAACTCGCAAGAAAAAGCCTCGCAGTCGTGATCAGAAGCGGAAAAGAGTCGCGCGCCCGCCGTCGGACCACCGTGATCTCGAATGGTATTTTCGAAAACCCGGACGGAAGCGCGACCAGACCCTTTCGAGGCTTCGGCCTCGGCACGCGCGCGCCCCTCATGAATAATTCCGGTGCCGCGCGGCTGGCCAATATAACCGATAACTCGGCGAGCGCGCGCGCGCGTGGTTATAGGAAAATATGAAATCGTCCGGGGAACTTGGCGGGAATTCTTTATACGCGGGACGCGCGGAATGAAATTCCGACGTTGTTTCACTTGCGCGAGCGAGTTGGAGCGGCTGGCGAGCTGCATGGGGATTTGTTGAGGCCCGGGGAGTTTGCACAAATAGGGCGAGTTTTCGGTGAAGTAGCTCTAATTTCCATATTACTGGGTTGGCTAGGAGCGAAGAAATGCGAGGTGAGCTTTAGTGTATCAGTTAGTGTTTTGTTCGTAGTTTTGAATTGCAGTGATGTCTTTGATGTGGAATTGGTAATGGTCGATGGTGAATATATTTATACGCGTGTTAATAAGGATGTTGTATAATAAGAGATAGTGTCTTGAACCAAGAAGAACAATCTTGAATAAGTTTCCAAGAGGAAAGTAATTAAGAATCGAAACCTTTTAGTTTGAAATCAATCGCTTTAATCGAAGGATGCTCGTATCAATGAATGCACATATAAGTCCAGTAAATGAACAGTACACGTGAAAATGTTTGATTGTTTGGATAACAAGTTATTAAATTAATAAAAAATTTCCCGTTATAAATTGCTATGTATGATCTCATTGTATGATTTATTCTTAACCATTTTACAATAGTGGATTCATCAGTATCATGTAGATTATTTTACATTCTGCTAATGTTTAGACTAAAACAGCATTATAACAATGTTAGGAACCACAATAACTACATTATTAGCGCATGTTCACAAACTGAACCAGTTTTTTATCTTAGGCATATCAAATTTGAAAGTATAAACCTGCATACTTGACATACAGAATTACCCATGTATGAGGATAGCGACCTAGCAAACTTTTTCCAGATGTTAGCACGGTGCAATAAGACTCCAGCCAATAAGAAGCGGCGATTCCTACGCTCTGATTACTTGGAGTCTTTTCACGCACGCGTCATCCACTGGCCTGAGGTCCGCGCTCGTTATCCTCATACCTCACACTTCCCAATAACATAGTATCAGTACCATTTTCGTGCTGATATTCCCAATTCACCATTCACACGACAAACTCATCAAACAATCAACCCGCTCCTTCGACACGCACCAAACTCTCCATTCAGGTTTACACACAAAACCCGACCCCAATCAACCACATAGAAAAAGATCGTCGCAGCTCTCTTCCGCAGCATCGATCTTCCGCTTCTCTCATCACCGCTCTCCCATTTTTTATCTCTCGCCCTGTGTCCGCGTCATTAGAGACCCATGTAGAGGTACCCCCTCATCCAAATACACGCGCACGCATCGACACTGCACGAAAACCGATCGCCCCGCGTGCGCGAAGATCGCTGCGCCCATCATCGACTTCCCCGGAGGAAGTGGATCATCTTAACGACCATCCAGATAAGGCAGCGAGGCGATCTCCATTCAACCGCGCTTGGTCGGAGAATCGGCGGTAGGCTCATTAATCAAAGGACACGGCCGCGCTAATGAACCTACTGCCGTGGAGAATCTCGGGAGGGAGTGCGTGTACGCATGGATTCGTCGTCATGGGGATGGAGACAGTGGAGAGGTAGATGCTTCTGCGGATGGACGTATTGGACGACAGGTTGTGTGTGTACGGTGTGAGCACTTCTTTGCGGTGTACTTGTGAGAGATGTATGTAGGAGAAAATGTAGGATGAGAGTGGTGAGGATGTATAGGAAGTACAGGTGCGTACGATGAACATAGCGCTGATTCGGTGGAATGTGGAGCGAAGCTCTTCCTGGGTATATACTCTTGTGAGATTGAGCGATAGAATGGTTTTGATTTCTGGATTGGGGCTTTAATTGAACACGTGTCCTACATGCTCGAGTTACTTGGCGTATGTGGAAGCTATAAGGCTGACTGTGAGTGATTATACAAAGCGCGACAAGTGCTTTTTAAATTGTTTGCATGATATGTATGTGTATATTATATATATCAGTGATTATTGTGTTATGTAAGTTTAGATAACATTTTTGGTAGCACTACTAGTACGTTATTTTAATTAACATTCACTTGGAATTTCACGCGAATGCCCTTTGGTTGTTTAATAAATGGAAGTATATATATCTAACTCATACAGTTGCGAAAATATACTAAGCTAACTGAAAAAATAACTCTAATGATTTCTCTTACGGAAATTAAGATAAGCATTATGTTTAACGCTCATAATACTTAATGGATACAAAGATAATATTTTGCATATGTTTCAGAGATTACTATTATATTTTAGAAATTACTATTAGAAGGAAAGTCTTGTATTATATTTTTAGCTGATAAGAAGAGAGATAAAGTTAAGATTCCAATAGTCAAAAATGTGTATTTGTATAATATTTATCATGCAAGATGATTGTTTCATAATATGAATAAATATAAAAATTCTTTTCATAATATGAATAAATATAAGAATAATCAGAATTTTAATCATTTCAATAGTACCTTTATAATATAAACATTAATTATTTTTTATTCCTCCACAAAAATATCGCTGATAAATCCTCAAAATGCAAATTCGTATCTTCAAGTTCTACTAGGAAACGATGAAACAAGCTATCGAAGTGTTACGAAAATCATGTTATCGGAGAGAAGTTTAAATATTTAAGATTGATTCACAACTTTAATATGATTTTTGATTACTTTAGCTTCTAATTTTATTTCTATCTATAAATACAATTTGTTCGACTGCATATTTAAAGCCCATTTAACATCTTACCTTTATTTAAAGAACGCGTGGGATACTCGAACATGTGAATTCTCAATAACAAATGAAATAACGAATGAAAACTTAAATCCTCGCTCTTTATCATTTAAGATTTCTTGAATGAACACATAATATGAATAATAAACTTAAAGGATAATCAAGATTGTAATATTTTCAAACAATACCTTCACAATACAAACTTCAATTAATTCCATTGTACACATTTCACCAAATATCTCGTACCTCCGCAAAAACAGCGCAACGATAAATCGCGCAAAAAACGCCGATTGGCCAGCCGGAGCCACGAATGAAAGCTCGTCATCCGCGGGGGGGCTCGAAAACGTCACTGTACACCCTCCATCAGCCAATCCACCGAGCGATCGGCATATCGCCGTCTCTTCCGGGCGCCCCTCACCCCATACACCCATACACACTTTAACGAGAGCAGTGTCGAGCCGCGGATTATATCTGTTGCCGGGCCGGCGTGGATTTCATCCGGGAGTTACGAAAAATATCAATTAAACATAAAAGCACGGGTGCGTGTCATCCGATAATGGGCGCAACGCTCGCGGGCCTCGAAATAATTGGCAAGAAAAGGGGGGGGGGGGGGAGCTCGAGGCCAGAAAATATACCGGAGATAAAGTCGCGCGGGGGGGGATTTTTTTTTGGTCGGTGTCTGTGTTTCGAGCTTCCGGCGAGAGCGTTGTTTTTGCTTTTTGCGAGATTTTTTGGAGTTAATTGGACGGGGGGCTTGTTATGCTGTATTTTACAATGTGAAGAGTGGCGCGAGGACGGGGGCTTATCGTCGTTATTGTAAATAATATTTGAATTCGCACGTAATTACGCGGCTGTACAATTATGTACCGTGGAATGGAAATGTTTACTGACTGACAGGAATAGTAAATGGGCACAACAGAGTTTCTCGTCATTTCTTTTTTATTTTGATTAATACTGCTAAAATACTCGCCAATGATTTTGAGACCATTTTGGAAAAATTAAATGTTTAAGTGCTTGCTTTTAGCCGATTTTAATGTCAAATTCATTTTAAGATGTATATTATAAAACTTAATTTTTGTATGCAATAATATAAATTATATAGTTATATAAAAATTATATTGTACAGTCAACATAACATTTTTATAGCGATATACGCCATAAGAAACTAGATTTAGAAGTAAAGTTAGAAAAATTTGCTAGTGACAAGATAATATTTTTTTAATTGGTGGTTATATTTGTACCTAGAACGAAAGTTTTTTTATAAATTTTCATAAATTATTAGACGGTATACCCATAGTTTTATAGGAAAAAATAGCAATTTTCAATGAAAATTGATAAATTTTCAAAACTGATCTTGCGCATGGTAATGTAAGTATAACGTTTGAAAAAAATTATGTAATATCTAACACCTGTACCACACAAAATTGTGAACTCCAAATTTTTAAAAACACTATTATAAAGAAAAATAAAATTATATTGAATTTTCATTGTAATAATAACGCAAAAAAAACACTTTTTTAATTCTATTCATGGGCAACACTTTCTTAATAATTTTTTTTAATCGGCGTTCATGGTTGTTATGCGATTATGTTAAATAAGATATCCTTAAAGTTTCAAATTAATGCATTGTAATCCTATGCGCATAAGACTTGCTGAACTTTGGAAAACGATAAATGGAGAAAACCGCACTTATGTAAAAATAATAAATAATTTTCTCATGTTTGTAAAATAATTTTTCTATCGCAGAATATCTATTAAAATTTTATTTTAATAATTTATATGTTTTCTGAAGTTTGCCTGCATAGTGTAGAGTAGATTTGAGCACGGTTTAAGATTCAGTTAATGTATAGGAACATGCGCATTTAGTTCATTAAAATGATTTCTATGGCGAATATTGCCAATACAAAATCATTTTCTGTTCTAAAAATGTACAAAGTATCAGAAAATGAAAAAAAAATGGAGTTTTTCGTCTAACTTTACTATTTTAAAAGTAAAATTCAATTTCTTTCCTTGAATATATTTTGGATTACAATTTAAATTTGCTTGCTCTGCCAAGCGTAGAAGTACCTACCAAATTTGTTGTAAAATTTAATTTTAATATTCATTTTGCACTCTTTCATATACTTATACAAAGTATTATTTTCAATAAGCTAACTGTCCCCAATAGCATAAGTTTTTAGTATAAAATAATTCTCAGATATATAATTAATCTCATCAACACTTCCACGCAACTGCCTAATTACCCGAAACTCCAACGAAGAAAAAAGAAGCTCTCGAGCGACCTTAAAATCCTCGCACATCGTGAATACCCTTACCTAAGGTGCGAGATTTGATCGTCCCTCTTCTTGCGTGGGAGGGCCCACGAAGAATTACCCGTCGCTCGTAAATTCCACTTTAGCTAATGCGCCTTATTTCGGGCGTGTACATTTCACTTAGCGCCGGCCGGCTCTCGAGCCGATTTCATATTTTATGAGAGACACGGCGTCTTCTCTCTCTCTCTCTCTCTTTCTTCCCCCACCAGCCTCCCCTTTGCCTCGCAATTACCCCGCAATAAATTACGGGCGCGCAGTCGTAAAAACTCGAAGATCGCTTATCTCGAGAAAGAGAGCTCGTCGTGCGCCGCCGCCGAGTTCGGACGGTAGATTGTGTATATGGTCGACGAAACGATGGAGATGTGGGCAAACTCTGCGACTTTTGCTGTTTAGGCGATTGTTCCCTCGACGTTGCACGAGCTTCAGTGGATATGGCAATGACAATATTGTGCAAATGATTTTTTTTTTAGTTCAAATAATAAATACTTTAAGATAAAATGCATGATTTGTTAAAATGTAATTATACAATAATAACAAGATACATTGTTTTATAAACCTCATTGTTTATTATAAGCATAATCTAGAATTATCAATATTTCAATTCTCGACATTTCAAATTTCAATCTGCGTGACACTGCATTCGATTCTTAGAAAATAATCAAGTGAACTTTTTTAACAAGTTAATTTTCTAAATTTATAGGTAGTTTATAGGTTAAGTCATTCTAAGAAACTAACTAATGTAAAATCAATTGGTATCATTATGAAAACATTTTTTATAGCCAAAAATACGATAAGAATAAGGCATTGCATATCGCGTTGTACACAGTAAAAAGGATTACTTGTTTTAAGAAGTAAATTTTCTTAAAATAAGATGCAACAAATTTAAGAACCCTTTTTTTCTTATTTCAAGACATGCTGAAAAGTTTCTTATTTTCTTAATTTAAGAAATTTGGTCGCATTGTTTACATGCGCAAAATGAGAGGTTAGGTTTTCGCCTTTATTGATTCCTTTCAGATTCTACAAAACTTCAAGTGCTAAAACCTGTGTAAAAATGATCTACTATACTTTGAATATCATTTATTTTCTTATTTCATAAATATCGTATGGTCTTGGTCGCGCGTAGCTCTACAAATCTTGTCGAAGTCAAGAGTTTTGTGAATTTTGTGGCGATCACGAGATCGTGCGAAATAAGTAATTTTTTTTTAATATAAGTAACTAGGTTTCTTACTTTCTTATTTTAGAAAAGTTTCTTATTTTAAGTAATTTATTTTTCTTAAATTAAGTACAGATTCTTAAAGTAAATAAAATACGCGAACAATAAATATTAGTATCATTTTAGTCCACAACATATTTATTATCAAGCGAATAGCAAAACAACTTTTCCAACAAGAATCTTCTTACACTGCCCAAAGTAACCGCTTCACTTCTATCCTGCGAACAATTATTTATAAAATAAATAAATAAATTTGCGTCTATCGATATAAAATGTTCCATTAGTCCACCAAGTCGTCAACATATATCTTTCCCTACTGCATCAAGCGACAAAATGAAAGCGTTCGCGGTTAATTTTCCGCGCGAACGACAGACTCGTCAATGCGAGACACCTATAGCAACAACAAGCTGACCGATCGACAGTATTCCAATACACCGCCATTTCAATTTTTACAATCGTTGACGCGCATAAACGCCAAAAATATAAAAGCTGTACGCTCGGACACACTACGATCATCGAATGACAGCTTCGCCGAATGACTGGCTCTACTGAAATTGGAAGCTCTCTCTTTCTCTCACACATACTCTGCCTCTTTTTATTAAGAGACTGGCGAGTGTCGATATGCAGAAGCGTCGATTGTCAATCGCAGACGTGCACTTTGTGCGCGCGCGAGCGTTCTTCGTTGAAATTATACAGTGTATTTGGGAAAATCGACGCTCGCGATGGATATGTATGTATATCGATTGCGCGCGAGCAATACGTTAAAAGCCCGTCAATTTCGCAGATTAAAAGCGACTTATAGCGGATATGCGACAGAGAGAAAGAGAATGAGAGCGAGAGAGAGAGAGAGAGAGAGAGAGAAAGATAGTAGAGAGAGAGAAAGATAGTCGAGAGTTGGTGTTTAAATGAACGACGATCGAACGTGGCCACCGTGTTTATTTTTAACGAGGTTTTATTGAATCGACATTTAAACAAAGTAGAATTAAAAGGCTGACTAATCTGCGAAAGTGTGTACGTTTATTTTTGACAGATACTATTCTTTGCAATTACATTTTATAAGCTTAGAGATTCACGTTGAAATTGGATTACAATTTTTTCGCATTTCATTAATAAACTTAAATTTACACTTTTATAAAAGAGCTTTACGAACTCCTACTCTTATACACCATTTGGCATTTATACACTTTAATAAAAAACGGAGAATACATTCATACAGTATTTACAGATAATTTATATATTTAAAATGCATCGGAGAAATGGCACTATTATCGGAGTAAAACTTCTGTATAGAAACGTTTGTGAGTTAGTCTGTCTGTGATCGTGCACGCAAATGCAGCGCAAAGTGTCTTTTTATTGGTTAGAAATTAAGAATTTGAATCTTAATACTTAGCGTGATGACAGTTCTCACCGCAGTTGAGTGTACACAAGCGAACTACATACACACGTCGTCTCTCATAACATAGCTTCAATCGAACTTCAAACTGTAATGTTCATTGTATCTAAATACATTATTTCAGACCTCACCATCCGAAGTAAACAGAATTCGTCTTCTCTCTCCATGCCATCCTCAAACCACTTCAACTTCACTAATACCTTCTGTCCACCTCTTCCCTATTCACAAAGCACGGCATTTATCCAATCAGCGATCCTCACCCTGTGTCAAATCACTACCCTATAAGAATCACCGCAACGCATACTACTCGCAAACCACAGCAGCAAGTCCTCAGCTCCAGCATTTCGCTGCACCAAGTTCTGCAACAGCAATAGCAGGAGTATGCGAGGAGAGAGAGAGAGAGAGAGAGGGGATCACTCTCGAGCGGCCGAAGAAGGAGAGATACCAATCTCGCTCCGGTATAACGATCGTTTAACGAGGGGGTCCCAAGAGTTCGCTTTCTCTCTCTCTCTCGCTCTTGGAGAGTTCTGCAAAAGAGAGCGAGAGAGAGAGAGAGAGAGAGAGAGAGTGGCGCCAGGCCCAGCGCAGCAAGCAGCAGCCGTATACATTTCAGTCGCGACATCGGCGCGAGCCGAGGTCCTCTGTTTCTCTCTCTCTCTCTCTCTTCTTCGCATGCGACTGCAACGGCGACTACGACGACGTCGACTATGCACCACGAAGAAAAACAATCAGCAATAAATTTTCGCGGGCCTCGATCGTGTGCCTCTCTCTCTCTCTCTTACTCTTCTCTGCTCTCCTTCGACTTGATTTTCTCTCTCTCTTGCTCCCTTGGTTATTTACGCACTGCGTTTCCTGTCCTCGCCCTGTTGCTCTCTCTCTCTCACTCTCTCTCTTTGCGTTGGAGTTTCTCTTGGTCTTGGTTCTTTCGTTCTCTCTTTTTCGAGGCTGTGTGCATGTGTGTACGTGTACAGAGCCTCGGTCTGTCTGTCTCTGTTGGGGCTCTTGGCATTATCGCTATCAGCTGTTAAAAAGTCACTTTGAATGAGAAATATTACTCGTAATTCAGTTGCAATCACTGGATCGTTAAGAGGCGCGCGCGCTCGAGTGAAAGAGAGAGAGAGAGAGAGAGAGAGAGAGAGAGAGAGAGAATATACGGCTTAATAGCGGTATTAACGCGGGGCCTAAAGCGAATGTCGCGCACTGGTGGTGGTTTTTTTGGGGCTGGTGACCGTGGAGTGAATGAAATAAAGGCGAAAATAATGTTTCTTTTATTTTGGAGTGGTGGTGGTGGAGTGTCTCGGAGGTGTAGTGACATCTGGTATGCAGAATAAAATAAGGCGTGCAGTTTTGGTTCATTAGCTCGGTTGAAATAATTAAAAGACTTGTTAGTAGACGTCAAATGGAAGCATCGAGAATAAAGACGTTTGGATATATTGTCGAAAAAATTATTGTGCTTGTTGAAGTCATGATTTGCATTGGGAATCTAAATGCATAACAGAATTTCGTATTACATGATGATTGTATCCTCCATGAACAATTTTTCTTTTCTCAAGGAGAAGGTTTTGTGATTACGAAAAATTCATTTTGTATTTTTTTAACGTATTAACATGTTTTATGCCTTGAGGAGTCCGAATAGACTAGTCTTAAAAAATGTCTGTAAGTAAGTGTGTGTGGGTTAATATGTGGCATGTAACCATTCGTTCAATGTGCGGTATAACTTTCCCAAACTTTGCACAAATGTTTGCTATCAATACCATGTATGCGCATGAAAGTTTCAACAAAAATGGTCGAATAATTCTTTTTATAGCAATTTTTTAAAATTTAAGAATTTTCATATTTTGGTTTTTGAATTATTTTCAATTCAGGAATGATTTCTGGGAAGCGAATTTCTTACACAATAAAGTACTCATAAAATCCTTCATTTTGAGATCAGACATGCTTTGTATGAGTCGTTTTTCAGTTGTTATACTGTGTGACAACATTTTCTTTTTCAACATTTATTACTCGAAAACTATACGACAAAAATCATTAAAATTTTTACTGAATACTTGTTTCATATATAGGTATATTCCTATACATTTTTAAGTTATAAGACGGTTAGTTTTCTGAGAAAACAGATAAAATGTCAAAAAAATGCATTTTCTTGGACACCGATAACTTGAGTAATAATTGATGTAATGCCTTGAAAATTTGAGAGAAAATTTGTTAGTTATTAGGTTAATGGCAGAATATTTTTGAGCCGATTTGGTTAATAATCTTCTGAGATATTAGAGATTATTCAATTTAAACAATACATTTTTACCCTGCATATTACGACATCTAAGCTTTATTGTTGTGCTTTTACTTGTAGACATTAAGTATTATTATATATGAAATTTATTATTCTACACTTCTAGCCAACTTTACGGTAATATTATTATTTTATGATTTATTTAGAAAATGATTTAATAATGACATAATTTATTTTTGCAATACTGAATCTGTATCTATTTATAATATAGTTTAAAAAATCATAATTTGTACACTATTTTGATGGTAGAATTTGTAAACTAGTGTATGTTAAATAGTAGTCAAAATTTAAAATGAGTGACTTTAAAAAATAATGCGTTCTTGTGTCTTATGCATTTTTTGCAATGAAAGAAGAAAAACAATAATTTAAAGTTTTATAGGTATACATTACGTTTGATTTTATAGATAAAAATATATTTTAGAATCAATGAAACATCGCTGAACAAAAGCACCCTGATATACGATAATATGTTTATTGAAAGATATTCATCTTTCAGTAGGGCACAAATCACTAAATGAAAATAGTATAAACAGGAAAATAACCATGATGGGCGGTACTGCGCAGCTCTTCTATATTTATATAATAATTTTCATTAAAATATTTTTGAGAAACCATAGTGCCAAAGCACTTGGCAGCGTTTTCTAAATTGTAATATAGAAGACGGTTGGATAGTATGCACATATCTATCGTGTCCAAATTAAATTTTTTATTTAAAATCTTCTTTACTTAAACAATGAATAATACTTCTAAACTATGGGACGTGATAGCGATGTATTTATATATTTTGGTTTATTATTTACAATCATAAGAAACGTAACTATTTTTACTAGAGTTTACTTCTTAATTACTGTAATCTCGTATCATCATCGCATATTTGCTGTCATCTAAACAGTTTACATTAAAAAAATGCAAAATAACTTTTTTATGTGTATTAAACGATGGTTTCTAATATAAACTATCATTTAATTTACTATTGCAATGTGTTTTTAACGATTTACGGAAAAATATTGGGTTGATAGCGAATCGGGACAGGGGGGTCATGAATTATTATGAAAATTACTAACTTTTGACACAAATTGTATAGTCTCATACTACATGAAGAAAATCTTGACTAATATAGATCTTCATTCATCTATAATCATCAATAATCTGTAAAACAAAACTCGAGTATCCGAACCAAAATTCCTCAAATACAGGTCCGAAGATTGACAGATAGACGCCAATTAGGTCCAACGATTCATTATCTCCAATTTCCGGAGACCTCCGTCAAAGACTCGTGACATCCACCTTTTTCCGAAACTCGGTTAAAAGCTACGTACACATTCGAGCACGGGCATTAAAGCCATTTATACAAAAGAGGGCGCGAGATAGCGATCTCCTTAAACCCGGTCATTTGCGCTGCGCCAGTTTTGAGGACACCTGTACGTATATCGGTGTCCTGTTATACTGCAGTGGGCTAATGGCCGTGCGTTGGCTGATCATTGTGAGGCCGACGAGAGACGAAGGGGATTATCCGAGTTTCTTAGATAAGAAGGGAATGATTTTGGATCACGTGTAACAAGGTTAGAATCGGCTGCGCGATGTCTGGCAAATAATTTTTCGTCAAATTAGGAGGTTGGAGGATGGGATGGGAGAGGATTAAAAGGATATTCGATGGCGAAGGTGGATAATTTGGCTTGGTTAGGATAAGAGCAGGTATAACGTTGACAGTTTTTGAGTTAATTATATGTACGGTATATCTTTGTCTGGGAGGAAATAGGCTGCTTGAAAGTTCTTCTGGTGCTGAAGTATGCAAGGTAAATAATCCGACTACTGGCAGCTTAAGGATAGATGTTAAGTATTATGTTGATTTTTATTTTTTTCTTAAATATGAATTATTTTTTTTTTCGGTTTCTGTTATTCAATCGTTGTTGTATAAAAAATGTATGATTTTTTCAATTTTTGTATTTTTTCAATGTATCTCCATAATTGGATAAGTAATATCTTTAATATTTGGATTATTGTTGAAAACTTGAGTGAACAAAGCTGTATTTTCAATTAATCACGTATTAAATTACGTTTTCATGTAGAATTCAAAAAGTTTGCTGAATTGGAGAATCGTCAGTAATTGATCTATCATTTTCAAGTAAGATATTTAAATAACAGCCTAAAAAGAACGTTGCGATTACGCTGTGCGTAAAATATTAGTTCATTCGTCGTTAAAAATCATGATTGTGTCCATTCACTGTACATTTTTTACAATGTTACACGTTGATTGATGTTTAGAATTTTCACAATGAATATAATGATAACACGCACTTGAGTTCATATTAACACAGTTGAAACGTAACAATAAAAATTCCTGAGCAATACTTATTCGCAAAAATATTTTATCAGATCGTTTGAATTTACGCCAAATTCTCACATATTTTTAGTGAGATTTAATCCGAATAAATGAAGTACACTATACGAAAATGCCAACTTCTAATGATAACATTTCTAGAGACCATAAAGATTATTAATGACACATTGTGCTCTTTAAACAAGTTATTCTTATAAATGAATATTTCATCGAATCGTTATCATCGTACATTTCCAAGTCACTAAAAGGAAAACAATAAACCTAACAAAAAGTACATTATTATAAAGAATCACAAAATAATTGTCAGATATACGCTAATTGCCTTATATACTCTTCTTTATTCCAACTACAATCAACTAATTACCTCGACGATGAGTTTTTAAAATGAAGGCATTAAATAACATCGTGTTTGATTCATGTTTACTAATCATCAACTACGCGCGTACCCGCACAAAGCCCGCAATCACGAATGTAACGCATATCTCCCCACTCTCTTTCTCTATCTCTCATTGTCTGCGCGTAGAAAATTAGTCCTATCCGCGTGGATCTTTATGACCCAATAAACTTTTCATAGCGCGGTGCTCGCGCAGCAAAAAGCGAAACACAAGACCCGCAGGGGTCGGGGGGGGGGGGGGGGGGGCAGGAGGTGTAAATTGCCCGGCGATAGCCATCGTCGAGCGAAAGAAGCGTATATACGCGTATAATATAACTTACGTCGCAATTAGCCCGCGAGAGCTCCGAAAAGCGATTCGGGGCTCTTGCGAGTTTTTGTGCCGAGCGAAGGGACACAACCGCACCCAATCGCTGCGTATACAAATGACAAAAACGAGGCGGGGTGACACTGAAATATTAATGAGGGACTTTTGAATTCATCACTTGGAGAGGAGAGGAGAGGAGAGAGTCGTTTTTTTGGGGATTTTTGTGGGGGACTTGGGTGAGGAGGTAGGGCGACGTGGAGGATTCTTTTGACCATTTTTCAAGTGTTTTTTGAATGATTTCGTAGAGTTGGGGGAGATAATTAGGAATGTGATTTAAGGTGGGGCTTTTACTGATTTGTTTCTAAATCTTTATTTTTGTTGTTGAGGGATCAAAGTTTAGGGTTGATTTATATTTCTAAAAAATTAATTTTATTGCGTTGAAGTCAAAATCAATTTTCTTTTTGTTGAAAACGACATTCAATAAGTTTATTCATTTTTGTACACTATTAAAGTATAAACATCCGTTACCACGATTTGTTATAGTTCATTTGTTAATATCAAAGAATTATATTTTTAAATGTTGTTATAAAAATATTCTAAAAATGTTATCAAGATACTACTAAAACTTTCATGTATGTAATATTTTGAACTTCAATTTTGTATTCAAATTGAAATTTAATAGGTTCACGAAGGAAAATGTATTCAAATTTAGAAGAAAGATAAAGCTTGTTTAGTTATATATGTATCTTATTTAAAGATGATATTAATGACAAAAAAGTTTCAGTTGATTTACATAAAAGTGGAATCAATAATCTTAAATACTATTATTTTCATAACTAATTCAGATGCGCATTGCGTACGCAAAAACTAGACTACCATTGCCGATTACTGTTAAAATTAAGACTAGTAGCTGGCAGATAGAGCTCCATCACAATAATAAGAATAAGGTAGGCTTAAAAGAAACTGTTAAATATTGAAATGTTTGTACGATGTTAATACGAACAATCGTTTCTTAAAAATGATTTGAACGTCTACCTTTGATAAAATTTAGATGATTGCTTCTAACAGCAAATTGTAGACGAGGTTTTTAGAGTGTCTCATACACTCGTTAACAAAAAATCTACTATATTAATCAGAACAACAGAAACAACTACTCTGCGGGCAAATACTCCTGCCAGCATTGGATTACACTAATAATTCATAAAATATGTAAATCTAATTAGCATTGAAAATTCAAACATCTTTCTTATTTATCCTGCAAGTTTCTCGTAAACTTGTTAAATGGATAAAAAATATTACGTATTTAGAGTGTTTCATACACTCTTTAATAAAAATCTACTATATTCATTTAAACAACAGAAACAACTACTCCGCGGGCAAATACCCCTCCCAGCATTGAATTAAACTGTTAATTCATAAAATATGTAGCTTTAATTTAACATTAAAAACCAAAACATTTTTTGTATTTATCCTGCAAATTGAAATTTCTTTTTAACAATAAAGGGAAAACCATTTTAAAGTAGGTTTCTGCTAATCCTACTACATCGTATGATTAGTTTTTCACTGTATTTATGTGTAAGGCTCATTCTTACAGAGAAGAGTCTACCTTTTCAAAGCATGAAATATATAGGTCCTTTAATATTATAAATGTAAAGATTAAAAGCGTTTCGGCCTCAAGACTGCCTGTAGGCCTCATCAGTATGATCAGGCAGTCTCTATCATAGACGCACGTATATTTAAAAAAATAAATAAAATTTTTTTTAACAGTATATCAAAGAAAATATCCAAATTTAATTATTTTTTCCATACCTGTAACGTTTTGTAGAAACAATTGTTGTTCTGATAAATATAGTAGATTTTTTGTTAAAGAGTGTATGAGACACTCTAAAAAGATCGTCTACAATTTGCTGTTAGAAGCAATCATCTAGAAACTGTTAAAATTATAATACCGAACAGTATTAGGGTCACGATTATTTTGCTTCCACGTGAAGCAGTTAACTTCAAGGCATAGAGCGAAAATAATACGAAGCAGCTATGATCAGAGTGTTCCAACCATACGTAGCGTTAAAGTGTGATCCGTACACTCTGAATACAGTTGCATTGTATTATTTTTGCTATACGCATTGAAGTTAACTACTTCGTGTGGAGGAAAAAAATCGTGATCCTAACGCTGATTCCGAACGCAAAATATGAAATGGTTCCTTTTATCCATTAGCCAATTAAAACTCAAATTTACTGCTAATAGTTATAATCTTAAATATATTCTTATAAAGAAATATCTTGGGATTCAAAAATACTGATTTGTTCCCGGGTTATTGCGAAGTCCGAATATTAACTGTACTTATTTCACCAAAGAATAAATATAAAAACAGATCCTCCTTCTCGTATTCCCGATCCATATGTTTCCAATTTTCAATCTCACCATCCTTCATGTTTGTCTCGATTATGTATACGTTTAAGAAAAAGAGGGGCTCATAAGGAATGCGTCGCACAGGTTCACGTGCGAACCCGGAACATCGTCATCTGCTGGAGATCTCGTGTTAAAGGTACGCGATGAGATCGATTGTTTTGGGCGAGCGCTGTGGTGGGCGCTATGCGTCACATATGAAGGAAGTCTGGGTGTTCCGACGGCCAGTCGTGAATATTAAAATCACGTGCGCTAATGAATGAATGGCACGAGGACTGCAAGGATATGAGGATTTTTGGTAAGATTTTGGGGAGTGAGGCTTATTTTTGGACCCAAACAACGTTTCTTTTTGTATTTTCCTTGAGCCACATATGTTTACTTGTAATCTAAGCCTGTGATCTATTTTTCAGTCAATCGCACTATTTAAACATTCGAAACGGTTAT
>OX424575.1:24786895-25022861 GCA_949152435.1 Gastracanthus pulcherrimus | reverse complement strand
AACACGTGTTTTTTCCGAATCCCGGGAACAACGGAGGAGTAGAAGAGGCCGAGGCCCGGGCGGAGTGTCACGACGATACGACTAGACGCCGGATGTTGGCCCGCTGCCGGGGGACATGTGCAAGGGCCCGCGATAGCCATCGACTCGTCTCGCTCGGCTAATTAGGCGCTGGGCATCATAGGAGAGGTTCTTCTCTTAGAGTATATAAGTTGCGGATGGAGTGTATAGTGTACTTTTTGTATGATTAAAGTGACGTTTGTCTTTCTTAGAGTTGAGGTGGACGTTATCTCTATTTACCATCCTGACATTTTGGGTCTGATGTGTGGGTACGAGTTGGATATGGTGGATGGTTTTTGTTTGTAGGTGTTTAGGTAGTTTTTGGGAGAAATTGAGGGATTGTGGGTTAAGGAGAGTTTAATTGGAGATATGGTTACATGAACGTTACAAAGCATTGTGCGTGAGGTTGTACGCGCGTGGTGTAAAAAATTGCTTTTTGATGGAGACTAAATAGAAGCGTTGTTTGTATAGGTAGGTTCATTATATGTACGTGTCGGTTTGGTACAAAAGACATACTTGAGTATCAATGAATGTAAATACGTAAGATAGGATTGCATTTATGTATAGAACATTTTTATAAACTGTATAAAACAATCCTTAATTAACGTTAATCAATGTACTGTGCACCCTATATATATTTTCAACATAGAAAAGTTAATTTTCTAGCAATTAATTAATAACTGATAAATTGTATGTCTAAACGTTTTATAAGACTTATAAATAAAAAGTATATTTATACTTTACTAAAACAGTGATAAATAAAAAGGAATAAAACTACCAATTTTTTGTAATAATAAGGAAATTAATTTTCATAAAGAAAGAGAACTGTTATCTGCTGCAATTCGTAACAACTACAGTAAGCATTCTTCTACGCATAATCGTACTGTACAAAAGATACATCTTGTCTCACGACTGAAAATTTCAATTTTCCGCAATGACTCATCTAATCCCCAAGATTCCTCGCATTCCACAAAATGCATCGGACCAGCAATAAAATGAAAAAAATCAACCAGGAAAAAGGAAAATCGTCCGATCTCCAAAACAGATATCCCTCGAATTCCCTAGACACAAATGTCTCCCTTGCTCATTTATATAAATACTCGGAAACAAAAAAAGCACGAATATTATACAGTTAAACCCCAGACATTGTTAATGTTTGTTCTTCAGGCAAAGTTCTCTCAGCTAGTGCCTCTGCAGCAGGGGTTTCTAGTGTTAGAAAGAGACAAATATATGAACAAATATATGTACAATTATCTTAAAATTTGAAATATATTACAGTAGTTTGGTAATCTACAATAAATACATAAATGTAATAGGTATTCACATTTAATTATATTTTTGCCGAAAATTCTTAATAAACCTGTTGTAAAAAAATACTACTTCAAGAAATAAAACGGTAAACTCTTGTGAAGTGCGTATTCATAGAGATTAAAATAACACTAATTTGTAAAAAGATAGCTTCACAACCGTTCACAACGCTATATCCACTGTAACTTTAAAGAACAAAAACTATACAAGCACCTTTGTAAAAATTGCATGTACTTTGTTTACAAACACACCGCAGACCCCCGTCGTTGATTAGCACCATATGGGAACACAAATATAGCGACGTTATTTAAAAAGAAAAATTATATAAGTAAAAAATTATACAAATTCGTAAATATTCTAGTCATTATTTGATTGTACAAGAATGCAAACAATTTAGAAACATGAAATATTTACATCAAATTATTTTATAAAACTGTACACTACATCGATTCGTAACATAACACATACCAACTACTGATGTTTTACATTCCGATTAGTTGCTGATACTAAGGTCTCTAACAATGTTTGCAAGTCTCACCCTCAACCGAAGCTTCCCATACACCACTGACCAGTTTCTCTCGCAACACTTTTCCCCCTCTCCCCCAAGAAACACGTAAACGCGGTGGCTGCCAGTTCGGCGCCTATATACCTACACTATACGTTACACAAAAATGCTCCGCGCCGACGTCGCGCCGGGGTCAGTACACAGCGGCTCTCCTCTTTCGCGGGACACAGGACACACGCAGGGGCGGAGCTGGAGCCAGTGGAAGGTCGGAAGAGGCTGCGCGCCGAGCGCAGTGGAGCGAAGCGAAGGGTCTCCCCGCAGCCGAGCGCGCGGAAAAACGATCCCGCGGCGAGATGACGCCGCGCTGGCGCCCCCGCCTCGGCTCTTGCTTATGGTCCCTGCTCGGAGAGGATCGTAAAAATCGGTCGCCTGCTTGAGAGGGGATATATGTAGGTACTCGTGTGGGAGATTTAGTTCAGGGGGAGTCGGATATCTCGGGATTCTTGTGCGGAGGTTTGGTTTTTTCGAAGGTTACGGGTGGTTGGGGTTTTTCGAGGTTGAGAGAAGGAGTTGGATTGTTGATGGGGAGGAAATTGGGCGAGGTATGGGTTGATTGTGGAAGATTAACAGAATGTTCATTTCTTTGGATGTTAAAGGGGTAGGGAATATAATTATGTCCTCCTATCAAGATCGTCTGATTGTGGCATTAAAATAACATTTTTGAACTTCAGTGCGTAATGTGTGACTTAATGACCTGTTTCGAACACTTTTGAACACGATTTTGGGTGGCGAAGGCATATTTCGTAGTAAAATTTATCTAAAAATACATTCAGTGGACTTAAACAACGATTATATTTTCAAAAGAGTAATCAAAAACATATTTTGTGACATGTGCAATGAATGTCTCATAAAACTCTGGAAATATTTTTGTATTATTGAATTAGTTTTTCGGAAGGCGCCGATGTTATATCAGTAATTTGCTAAGCATAAACAATAAATTTGACCTAATGGATGACAATGTATGTACATTTCTCTTTAGATATTCAATAAGTGGTCAGCTTATAACGACGAACACGACACAAAAGAATAAAGGGAAAAGTTTTTCAGAATTAAAAATAATAATTTTAAGAATAAACTATCGCAGTTCATCCATATTCAGATAAATTAATTTGATTTTTAAAGATTAATTCTGGTCTTTATCAGTTTATGGGATTTCAGTACTTAAGGTGACAAAAATATCACTTTGGATGCTGAAGGATCAAAGTCTCTTCAGTGATTTGTCACTTATTACTGAAAAGATAATTCATCACGGTAAATAATAAATATACCAGCATTTACATTGTTATTACCGTAACATAATTATAAATTACTGTTTTTCTGATTAAATACACAAGCTCTTTTCAATCAAATAAAACGCATCCACTCCTCTGTCACATTCTTACGCTAAAAAAACGATCCACAAAACTCCCATCGCACGCGCATTCTCAGCTTACGCGACTCCTGTTTTCTCATTCACAAAGCTCATTCATAAAATCCGACAACCAAACAAGCGAGACAGTGCAATCGCTACCCTCTCTCTCTCTCTCTCTCTCTCTCTCTCAACGATGAAATTAAACGAGTGTCGCGCATAAATCACGCGCCCAGGCGAAAGGTGGACGCTACCACGCTACTCCGCTCGCACCACCACCACCACCACCAGCAGAAGAAGAAGAAGAAGGCGTACAGAAGAAGCAGCGAGCAGCGCACGGGGGCGAAGATATACGAAATAATGAGTTGTTTCTCCTCGGAGGTGGCTGGCCATCGTCGCGATAAAGGAGGGGGCCCCCAGCTGAAAATTACGCGCATAAATCAGACGGCGTTAATATTTTCGGGGGCGTTGTTGGGAGTGCTATGCTGCGGGATGAAGCATCGTCTTTTATATATACATCATGGTATTCGCGATCTTCGGTCGTTGCGATGGAATAAGAATTGAGATGGGAGAGAGAAAGAGAGGGAAGAGCATTGAGAGCGAGCTGCCGTGCGCGCGGTTTTCTTTTTACGCAGCGTTGATTGAGGATTTAAATTGAATGAGGAATTTGTATTTGGTGGTGCGCGAGGTTGATTTATGGATTTACGAACGGGGTAAGTGTGGGTATTAACTGCGGTTGCAGCGATTGATGTTGATTTTTTTAGAAAGTAATATGTAACTTATTAGGAATTTTATTTTAATATTTACTAGATATATTTCATAGCATTTACATGTTGTTATATTGCTTAAATTTATGATTAATCAAAGACGTTGACCTTGAATGACATAAACAGGGTTATGTTATTCATGGTAAGTTTAGAGTATAAATTCATAAAGGGTAAGTAATTGTGCTCAATACTATGCTTGTGAACAATGATTATGGATAATAAAGAAATGTATACTATTTTTATCTAAAAAATGTATTGCCTTTTCTATCAATAAATAATGCTTGCATTTTCGTTAAAATAGATATTAAGTTGCTCAATATATATAATTACTTGATTGAAAATTTACATTCATTCGTTTACCCAGGTATTCATACATTTATCCAGGTATTCTTGCCGCGCTGACGTACGTAATAAAATAATAATTTAGGGTGAGTACATCAGCGAATGAACGTTTAAGCCAATGACTGAACAGGTCACGTGAAATTTTTATTTACTCAAATATGACGTAGTTTTTTAAAGGCTTTAAGATTAGGAGAAGCAAGTTGCTATCTTTCAAAATTATGAAAAATTGTTCAATTTTAAATTTTGTTGAAAGTGTTCATTCACTGGTAAGTGTTCACACACTGATGTAGTAGACACCCTACTCTGACTAGAAGAATGCACAGGATATTTAAAGACGGTCGCCCTGAAAGACCTCAAGGATAGTAAAAAGCACACAAAGGAAGTTAGAGAATTCAAAAAATGCGTAGCTTTAACGTTTTGGTGATTTAACGTTGGTGATTATCGTAGTTCTATCTAGATCTTATTATTCTCATTAGAACGTAGGGTCCATAGGGTATTTGATGCTGCTCTTTTCAAATTCAGGAAATTTACACTCTTTGACCTAGGATCAAAAGTAGGAAATACGAGTGTAGATTTATTTTATTTTGCTAATAATATATATGTATCCATTGAATATTTTTCATTTACATTCTAAAGTTATCTTTTCAAAATCTTGTAAATGCCAGTTCTTACAGTACATCCACATTCCTCAGTAACTCAAGGGATCACTTCAAAAAATGAAATGGACAACATCCGAGGAGAAAACAGCAAAAAAAGGCACAGTATATCCATACAGACCACGAAATCGAAAGAGTGGTTAAAAATTATAGTAACCTGAGATCGGTAGATCATTTCGGTGGGAGCGGCGCGCGCCGGCAACCCGCCTACTTGTTAGCCAGCGCGGAGTTTGCTCAAACCTCCTTTGGGACTCCTCCGAACAGTGTTACGCCCGCTAATGGTCCACGAGTAACGAACTACCGTGAGCTTCTGCTGCGGAATTGAACTCATAAGCTCTTCGCAATACGAAACTGTGAATTTTTACGCACGGTGCTTGTAGCAGATGTTGTACTTATAAGCTTTTTGCAGTATTAAACTGTACTGTGGATTTTTACGCTCGCAACTTGCTTCGTATAACGAAATCAAGGCAATTTTGTGGGTGGTTGATTGGTAATACGTTCTACTATTGGGTAGAGTTATAGTCTGATAGTTATGTGTTGGAATATCGCTATGCTTTAGCATACGTATGTGTGTAACTGTATTTATACACTACTACATGCTTGTAGAAAAATGAATCGACTTACTAAGAAATGTCCCAAAGACATAAACTGAAATGAGAGATATAGAAAAGAGTGGGAAACTATACGCGTCAGCCCCGATATTCTCTTATGCCCTTTTGGCAAGTGTTTTTAGTCATACTAGAGCATCTAGCTAGAGCAGTTGTACATTACTGACGTAATTCCTTCCTTGTACGAGTTTGAATAAACGAAAGTTATTTTATTTGAAATATACACATTGTGTATTATCATTTATTTAACACCCATTTCCAATATTACAGATGTAAGATATTGAAATTTTCAATGGTCGATTTAATTATTATAGCCGTTTTGTTAAAAATTAGTTTTCTAATTATATTATGGTCAGAAATAGTTTTTCTTTCTTAAACTAAACAAATAAATTTTATTAATTAAAAGCTTGTTTTATAATCGTTTATCGTAGAAAAATTATATAACAAAATTGTTTAAACGTTTGAGACATACTAATTTTTTATAAGGATTAGCATATTTATAGAAAGTCGAGTACGTACCCAATGTATAAGCAAATCAGTAACTTTTGCTATACAACTGTTTTTCAACAGACGTGTATCTCCACCAGAATATATATTGTTACATTTCCAATTACATTATGTAGATGATTCTTCTCAAAAATGTAAATACATATCTCTGCTCAATAACATTTTTTATCATCTTCACAACAATGCTCAGATTACGTATAGGATTCTACTGCCATGAAGTTAACATGAAATCAGCAATAAAACCCCTTTTTCATGTAATTTTTGCAGATTATAACGATTACTCGACTTGACAACGCAATCATCGCCGCGCCAACCCAATCGTCAGTTTATAACAAGTGTACCATCCAGTATCAGAAGCGTAATATCCATGTGGGCGGTCTTACACTCCTTAAATCAGCAGCGCCCCAACCCTCTCTCAAACACAAGAAGCGAGCAAGCAAGCGAGCAACCAAGCAAGCAGCAGCAGCAGAGATTTCAGCGAGCAGTGCTACCTCTTATTTGTTTGTTTAGGCCGGATAATTAGAATCCGATACAAATGGTTATTATTTATTGCTCGCTTGCGCTCGCGCGCGAGAGATAGAGAGAGAGAGAAAGAATCGGTAGGCGGGTAAGGGAGAAACAGCGTGATTGCCTTGCGTTATTAAAACCGTCGATATAGCTTCGAAATAAATATGCTGAGAAAGAGGAGAAGGAAAGAGAGAAAGAGAGAGAGAGAGAGAGAGAAGGCCGAAGACGAGGGGTGACGACGTGGAAAATTTAATCGACGCGCCATTACGATAGGATCGAGCTGATAAATCGCGATGCGGGTCCAAAGTAATTTCTCGAGATGGAAAAATTAAAATTTTATTTAATATCGCAGCACTGGTTCCATGATAATTAGATGTTGGGAATTTTTGTTATGGAAGGAAGTGTCTTATTTCAATTAACTCGTGCACGTGTGTATGTTTGAACATTTTTGTGTGTAAGGTTAAGGATAAAAAGATGACGGGGTGTAATAGGTTTAATGAGTTTTGTTACTGGCTTTAAATTAAAAAGAAGTATAATATTGTGTTCAGTACAATGTGCAATAAAATATGTATCTTCATATTAAAAAGAGACTAGAATTATAACACTTGAGCTATACATTTAAATTCGTCTTTTTAGTGCTTGGTCGATTAACTTGGTTTTTAATAAAGATTTTAGTAAAGATAATGATTCGTACTATATAATGAATGATTTTAGTTGATAAACTAAATTATATTAAAGAAAATAAGTTTTTAACAAAATAATTACTTTATAACCAAATAGGGAAGAGACATAATTTTTTAAATATAGATATTTAATTAAGTTTAGGAATTTCTTAAAAAATTGCTCTTTTCCTAAATGAGAATTTAAATTATTTAGAGAACACGTGGTTAAGAAAAAGAATATGGTGGACGCATCGTAGCGAATGTGGATAATAAAAAGATAGATATACAAATATAACATAACCTGGTTGTGACTGTGCAAGGGGCTTCAAAATAAATACAAACATGACGATTTTGACTAACAGATATTTTATAAATATTTTATACTAAAATATAGATAAACTTTAAAATATTAAAACCGACATCTTATTTAAAGAAAAAATGAAGAGTATTTTATTAGCTTGATTTGATTGTTTAGGAATTTTAGGGGAAGGTCACTTATAGTAAATTTATTAACGATTTTTTATTGTAAACAAAATTTCAACCATGTCTTGAATATCTTGTCTCTTCCCTCTCTAATTTAAATCGTTAAACTCCTAAATTCACCACTCGAATCCTCAAGAGACAAAGTCCCAACTTCTTACTCCTATTCAAGAAAGAAAAAACCAAAACAATCCTTCTCTACGACCTCCTCCTTTCCTCCAACCCAAAGCTTCAACAATATCCCTCAGAAAAACCCCACAATAGCAAAGAACACACATCGCACACTCACCAATGAATTCATCGCGTCCACCTAAACGCCATCCAGTCACCTTCTTCACCTCCCATTGATGACAACAAAGCCATCGACTCTTTACGATCACCGACAATGCGCACCACCGCACCGCTTCCTTGAACAAAAGACCGTCGGTATACGCACTGGCCGATATCGACGCCCACCGCCTCGCGCGCGTCTTCTTAATAAAGTATAATAGGCGCGTATATACGATCGACTGATGCGCGCACCTGACGACGCGCAGGCAGCAGCTCGTGAATCACTGCGCTGATATGATGCGCCGGCTGCCCTGGGCGTCAGCGATGTGTCTAATACGCGAGTCGTAAATCAGCGAATTTTACGAGGGCCGTTACGCAGGCACACGACGGCAGCGCGTGTGCGTATCAGGTATGGATGATGGAATAATAGGATGGACGTGGAGAGATTTCTTTTTTGTTGTATGGTGAGGATTTGTTAGCGTGTGCTACGAGGTGTGCTAGGATTCGTTTGATCGTGGGTGTCGTGCGAGGATTGATAAGGATTCTCGGTTCAGGGCATTTTATTCCTTTCTTTTCATGTTTAGCAGTATTCGAAGACAATTGATTTTTTTAAATTGGATACATTTTTTGGCATTGCAGTCACATTAAGATTATAAGAAAGGATACGGAAATATCGCAGAATTTATGCGGCACTGTATACTTGGAGTCACAGGATTCCTGCGTTCTGTATTCTTAGTGATACAGAACAATTATATTGATGATTTGACGTCGTAACTTCTGATTGAAATGAAGACGGACAAAAAATTACATTGGTAAAATTACTTTATCAAATATGTCTTATCATATGTCAGCATGTTTTTATAGGCAAGAAGGCATGGATGCAACACACATGCAGAATAAAAACACAGTATTTAAATTATATATAGTTCCCGTGGAATTTATATAGACTTATACAAATAAATACATATTGTAAAAATAACATCTAAAACGAGTAATAAGAAACCTCTTACAGATAAATATTGTTATAATATGAGCGAATGTATAATCAGTCAGAGTTTAGAAAAATGATTGGTGGAATTATTTGCTCAACTGTTACTTATTAATTTTATCAATATGAAATTCATAATAAGGAAAAGCGATGTTCCTAACACTTGAATATAAATTTCAATTAGATTTCAAATACCGAAGTTTTCTGACCTCGATATTCAGTTCATTGAATATCAAATATCAATAATTTAAAATCATCATTACTATAAAAATGCTTTAATTACCATAATTTAATTTCTATTTATTAATGCCCCTTCTTTCGTTAAAAATCCTACTTATCTTATATATATTTACAATTAAATATTTTAAATAGAGGTATTTCAATCATCAAAAGCAACGATAACAATACCGTTAGCTAAAAGATAAAATTGTTTTCGTCGCATTGCAAACCAATTTTTCGTCTGATAGATTAGATTAAGCCCTAAAGAATTACTTAAAATTAATATCATCTTAATTAACAACTCTCCTAATTCATTACATTGAATGCCGACCCATATGCTAACCAGTTATCCACCATAACAATCCAATCCAATCCCCACTCGAACTCCCACTTCAACCATTACCTCTCGACCTCTTCCAACTTTTTCACCAGCCACCGCACATATCTGCGTCTCAATGACGGCATATCTCTCACCTCCCGAGTCCGAATTAGCATCGTCGGCCCCCAAAGCCTCGTGAAGACCTCCACCCCCCGCTCTACATATACGTCCTATACGCGCCATCCGACGCTCCCCCCTCGGTTATAATAATCTATCGATGAATATGCAACGGGTTGGCGCGAGCGAGTGAGACAGAGAGTCGAGATCCACCTATATGCGCGTACGTCTGGGTTAGGGTGTGGATATGCGCCGGAGGTGTGAGGAACGGCTTCGGAGAGACAGAGAGAGAGAGAGAGAGGGGAAAGGCTGCGGCAGTAGGCATGCCAATTACTCCCTCGGTAATTAAATCAACACCGCAGCCTAATCAACGTTTGTGCGCCCTACCACTGCGGCGCTGCTGCTGCGGATAGTCGTCGTCGGGAGCGCGCATTTGGGATAAATAAATCGCGCGCGATCGTCGCGTCTGCTGCTAGTAGGGCTTTTGGGGGCTACAGCTTTGGATCCACCATGTGTGGTCGGCTGGCTGCCAGGACTGATATTGCGGACTTTCCGGTTTCTTTGTCTTGGGTAGGGGAATTTTCAATGAGAGAAGTAGCAGGAGTTCGGTTTGCATAATTAATTTTGTAACGAAAAGAATTATTCTCATTCTCTTGAAAAGCGACAGTTTTGAGGTTAGGTAAAATACATTTCCGGGCTAGTAACTTACCATTCATTGTAACGTTACTTATTTATATCCTAATAAGACTTTCTCTTCTAGGTTTATTTTCTATAATTATATTATATTGTTTAAAAAATTCCTCGTTTAAAGTTATTTACAGGTTCATATTCGGATAAGAAATAATCATATACTTTCTCTAAACCGTAAAATACGAATTTACTGATACTAAATCGAACGATTTTTTGAATAATTCAATTTCATAATTTTGCTTCCACAGACCGATGCGCGATGACGCGCGTTACTCCATTTTGTACACCGGCGAGTTACCGGCAGCTTCCCCCACTCCACGGTCACGTGTCACACTGGCTCAACTACTTGCGCTACATCAGAGAATCATATTTCCTCTATTCTGGTGCTCTTTTGGTTAAATATGGGCTCTAACATCCATGCCTTTGTTTCTAAGAATTTTGTATGACTCCACTGAATAATCTTCTTTTGTTTATACCGAGACTCTTATACATTTGACGCATAATCTTATACAAGTCATTCTTATTCTAATTATTTTTTACGAATAATTACTCAAAGAATTTATTAATTTTCTACGTAAATTAATCTTCCGAATAACATACAATTTTCATTACTTTGTTTGACCAAAATTCGGCTAAACGCTACATATAATATTACTCGATTTCTGTTCGCAAAATTAAGTTTAAATAAAATATTCATTCATTTTAAATATTTGTCGTTAAATTAGTTTTGACACAAAGTAGAATATAGCATTAATTTACTAAGTTTATGACAGTTTTTACAACGCGGAATCGAATAACATAAAATAATTAATGGAAAGACGTTAAAACGGGGCTAAAATTGAAACGGTGTTTCCCAATGTCAATTGAATGTACGCGCCGTTATATCACCGGTGGCATAATACAGAGTCGTGCGAGTGTTTTTACGATCGCGATTATGGCCTTGTAAATCAAGCGGCTCAACAAATCTCAATATCCAAACAGCTCCTGTCATCGCTACATCAAGCCATTGCGCACTGTCAGCATGGAAACCCAATAAAGTCTCATGAACGAATCGTAAAATGCCTTGGCCAGCGCGAATTTCCACCGGCATCATGCGCGAAAAGTTCTGTGTAACGCGAATACAGAGTGTATTTCTGCATTTCCTTCTCTTGTACATACTTTTGCAATTATTTGTGTTTGTAGTGTGTAACGGCAGTTAAAATTGAAAATTTTAATTGCTAACTGAAAGAAGCACAAGGTACTCTTTAGATCTACCAAGCCATGCACGCAGGGTTATAAAAAATATAATCTACTGAAATGCACATTGATTCTATCTAAAATAGAAGGCTGTCTTAGCTTTTCTATAATATGTAGTATAACCCTTTAGTTACTTGTTCTGAAAGATTGAAAATAAGACTTCTCTCAAACAAACCAATATTCTTAGGTCCAGTCCACGCAAATTTTATATTTAAAACTACTACACAGCAGTAATGATTGACTACTGACTCACAAAACTATTTCAATGTTTATAATATTTAATTTTTCTTCACTTCTTTAAAATTATCGTACAAAGATTAAAATGTATAGATACTACAACTTCAAAATTTGAATATTTTAACAGTTCGCGTGTCCACGTTGCACTTACACATACCCACCGACTTCGCGTGACCTCATTACGTCACCGTAAAATCGTCCAAACATGCGAGCTTGCACACGAGACGTTTTTCAAAAAAACCTCCAATAAATAATTCACACCTCGACACATATACTCCCATATCCTCAAACCTTCTCAAACCGAGAACACTCGAAGCACGCGTTAATTAATTCCCTCCGTGTGCGCGCCCTTTATCGCGCGTAATAACTTCGCTCCCGATAATACACCGCGAAATTGAACGCGCGCGCTCGTACATACGGCGAATGATAAACGTCGCGGCGATTAATTACAAAAACAGCGCGTCCGCTCCCCCAAACGACCGACAAGCCGCACATCCGCGGTTGTGGCGTATATATATATCGCTTTTCCGCTCTCTCTCTCTCTCTCTCTCTCTCTCTCTCTCTGTCTCTCTCTGTCCGCGTGTCTCTCTTATTCGTCGGAACGACGGCGAACAAACGCCGCGCGACTGAAATTAAAAATGGAAGCGCGCGAGCGCGGTCGACTGTGTTTCGCGAAACAAACTCGCTTGCGCGCGCGCGGCAAAAATGGAGCGTGTTACACGCGCGACAGAGTAGCGGGGAAAGAGAGATGAATGAAAAAAACAGAAGAAAGTTTGTTCCAGCTCGTGCCGAGGGGACCCGGAAATATTGCGCACCGGGCGTAATTAGTTTCGCGAGGGTTGGATGGATATTTTCATTGTTGATGTTTTAGCGGAGTATCGAGGTAATGAAGGAAAGATATATGGCTATTTGTTACGGTATGTTAAATAGATAAGCAGATGGTTCAATATAGTTATTGATATTCAATATAGAGGCGTCCATTTTGAATGGGCGTATACCAGTCAGACATATTAGCTGGATAAAATAATTTTAATTCTTTTTACATATTCTTGAATACTTATAGAACAAAAGTCATAGTTTAAGCACTAAGTTGCTTTAAATATATACCAATAGATGCAGCTTTGGTAAGATGTCCCAATCGTTTTTATAGCCTATGTATATTGTTCTTTAACCTTACAAAGGTTATCTTTGATTACATCTTGTTTTCGAAGACAGTAAGCTATAACCTATCTATAGGTAAAATTATCTATAAGTAATAGTTACGTTAAGATCAAAGTATTATAGGCTTCTACAACTAAATCATTAGTGGCAAGCAATAATATTTTTTCAAAATTCATTTGACACTGTTCATTCTTCTTCATTCACAGAAACCAGGCACTGATTTTTGGACACCCGAATAAATTTTGTATATTAATCCTGGGAACAGTAAATTTTTAACCACGTTAGTGAACGAACACCAAGGTAAAATTTATTTACTCTAATCCGGAGACCAACGAGACCTTAACCACGCAGATGAACCAGCGCTTAAACAACCTCAAGAGACCTTCCAGATTTTTCGCACATTCGAACTCCTACAAATAAACGAAAACCTCCCATACTTAAACTGATCTCCCATACCACATCTACACAGGTGTACCAGCAACACACACGCAACCATTGTGAACGGTCTACGAATACACACACCCACGCACGCACTTATGCAGACGTATTCGGGGCCGTATCGCGGCCCGATGTTATCCGCAAACACGCGGGTTTGGCCAATTTATCCCAAGAGAGAAAGAGAGAGAGAGAGAGAGAGAGAGAGAGAGACCAGAGGATCCACAGCGAGTGAGAGAGAAAAAGATAAACCAGGACGCGGAGCTTCAGCTTCAGCTTCGAAAGAGAAGGACAGAGAGGCAGAGAACAAGGGGCAGTATTGTCGGCCGGAATGAATTCGACTGCAGCTCCACGCATGCCCTCCCCCTCCAAAATTTCTCCCCGCCCACGAGCAACCCTCCTCTGTATACCATACACGTTTTCCCTCTCGGCGCGAGGTGCGCGCAACAGCAAAATAAAAAACACCGTATACACGCGCTTCTATCGACGTATAATTAAACAGGAAAGCCAGCGTTTTTCGCCGGAGCGCTTCTTCCGCTGCGATTGTGGCGTTGTTTTCGTTTGGTAACTGACTGTATCCGCTCGCGGTTCGTCCGCTAATGAATCCCCCGAGGCTCTCCGGGGTGTTTTAATTATCGCACGCGTATTATTCGGTTTGCGCGTGCGGCGATGGCCGCGGGGGCGAGTTTTTCGAAAACGAGCGCGCTTGCGGTGTTTCGGTTTTTGAGCGAACGACGGGGTTAATTAGCTCGGGGAACGTTGTTGTCGAGGGAACAATGCTGATGAGTTTGATCATGCTCGAGTCTTGAAATTTTGTTAAATGAAAAAGCGTTCTTTTGTCGCGATATCGAATTTGTTGCGTGGCTAATTTGCAAATTTGCAAGAGGTAATGTATAGTGTAATGTTTAATTAAAAATAATAACGAGATTTGAAACATAAAGCACATTGGACAGCTTCTGATAAATATTCAGATTTCACCGTTTTGAAATAGTACTCAGTTTAAAAGTAGATTGTTTCGTTCAAAGGGAACTCTGTAATCTTCACTGTTAAATCATAATAAAATTACGTGAGAAGTATGAAAAAAGGTTGCACGATCTTTCGAAAAATTCATCAACAGCGTGAGCTTTCACCCCTAACCTAAGAAAAATTTCCATACTCAAGAGCATACATTTATGAGCATCGACAACGCAACATTAAACAGTGTTGCGATAAAAATGTCCGGCGCATGATTTATTCGCTAAAAATATAAATAGCACGATGAAAATGCAAAAACTCGTCAGTATTCTTCTCTTCATGCTTACATACACAGTCGATCAAAAGAAACGTGATGCGTATAGACTTTCGGGATTTAAGTAGCTACGCTGTATACAGTTGTATTATCGGTTATTTTCAGTGCATTGAATGGTATACGCATAATTATGTAGAGTATTATACCCACGGTTATTATAAGGGTGTCTACTTCCAAGACCATCCAAAAATTTAAGGATAAGTATCAATAAATTATAAATATAATCTACATATTTTTTTACTAAAAAGTATAAAATTAAATAAAGTTTTGAGAAAAACAATTATAGACACTTGATGTAATTGACAAATTTGTACTTGTATAACATATATAATATTTTATGTTTAACATTGATAAAATACATTTTAGTTTCTCACTTTCGTGATTTATAAAGTTCATCTTCACGATACTATAACATTAAACTTTTTATTTTTCATTTGGAAAGATTTTGGTTTCCAAAATCTATTTATTTGCTACTGTGATACTAGCAGCAATTTTAGTCTCATAAACTGAAAACTAGGGTAGAGGAAAATTATTCTCAGTGCCAGAGATAAAGATATTGTGAGATACGCTACATAGTTATTTTCCATAAACACAATATTTTAATAACTTCAAATTATGTTCAAATTAAGCTTTCAAATTGTTCTATATCAATACGGCGTCTAATCTATTTGTTCAAAAATCGATCAGCTATTGATTTCTTGACCAATAAAAAAACCCTTTTCGACACGTGTGTTTATCTTCTTTTCAAGGACCATAAAAAATGAAAACTTTTTTAAAAGAAATAAAATATATACAATGCCTTTTTTATATCAGGTGCACAAATACTCAGGAGTAGGTTTCATAATTTAAATTATTGAAATCGAGAGTTACAAAAAAAATTCAGGTATTATAACATAAATACCGCTGCCAATTCTAATATGAATTTCTTTATTTTAATACATTTTTTAAATTGTTCTATTTTAATTCTTATTAATATCTCAACAAATGTGTGTTTTTTATCATTGACTGTTGTCAAAAGATAAATTACAAAATATTATAAGCTTATGATTAAAAATTGCATTATTGATTTAAAATAATCGTAAATAGAAAAATAGTTACAAAACTAAAACGAATCTTTTTTTTCTAATTTCGTATGTTTATAAAAAAAAACGATAAAAATTCGGTTGTTTAATAAATAAATAACATAAATATATGGTATATACTGCATAACTTTTAACTTTTAAGAAACTGCGACTAAATTACAAAAAAAAAATTATAAAAATGACAAATCATTATAAAACAAAAACGAGTCGATGAATCGAAAATAAAAAGAAATATTTCTTTTCATCAAATATAAAAAAAATGAGCGTTTCGTAAAAAAATTCCGTGTAATACACAAGAAAGGTAATAAAAAATTATTAAAAAAATATATCCTGAAATATCTTGAAAAATAAAAGATTTCATATTCTGGTCAAAGAACTCAGCCAAGACTGCCAAGAGATAGTGGAAACCCTTCCCATTTTAATTTATTCATAAAGATTTTCTATCATTTGTTTCCAAAATTCCTTATAAGAAATTTCGGAACATATAGCTAATTTTAAGCTCTTTTAAATGCATTATATTCGAATTGCTTATATTAATTTTAACCTTTAAAAAATCCCAAAATACTAAAACCCAATAATCGAAAAATCGATAAAAAACAAAAAAGTATCGAAAAATTAAACATTTCACATCATATCAAAAAACACACACACACACTCACGCACACACACGCTCACATCTATACGGATATATTTTATAAATGGCCCAAAACATGTTTCTAACATGTTTTATAGAAAACATTTTTTTTACTATTACTGGAGCTGCCTTTAGGAGGGAGCAATAGCAATGCGTATGACGCTATAAATTTCTCCGGAAAAATTCAGAGTGAACAGTTTTTTTGGAATTCTTTTGATACATACTTATATAAGATCACTCAAACGAACTAATCACTTTCTTAGTTGTTAAAATTTAATTAATATAAGAGCATGAACAGCAGATACAAGTAGTAGTTCTTTTTAGATCTTCCTACAAAAATCATATGTAAAGCGTTCTTCCTTTAATAACATATTCAAGGTTATCGTTCGAAGGTTTGTATATATATATATATATATATATATATATATATAATACTCCTATTAGACTATTTTTGAAATGATTAGCATCCACTTATATTTATTTTTAAATTGCATAAATATCTTGGGACTTAAAGCGTTAAACTATTTATTCTCTTTGGAAGTAGCTTATAGTCAAGAACTGAACAGTTACAATGAAGAATATATCTTTTCAAAAATAAAACTTCAAAACTTCAAAGATAGAGAATACACAATTATAAAGAAATATTATTTTAAAAATGTCATTTAAAAAGTTGTTAACACTTTATAGCCCAAAAAGGCATTACTTTCAGTAAAAAGTAACAGATATTAATTACTTTACCTTAATTCTGGCAAGTCGAGGCTCCTCCGCGGCAAGCTTGGCCAGGGCCTGGTAGTCACCTTGAGCTGCTCTCACCAACCATTCCCGTGACTTCCCGTCCAGTTGCTGCTCCACGATTTACAGAACGAGACATTAAGGAACAATGAAAAAGAAAACGCCATTCGCGGCTCGATAATTTGCACCGACAGAGAGAGTATCTTATCTCCAAGAAACGGATATTGGTGAAGCTTTAGGACGAAAAATTGTGTCACCATCTTCAATTGTTAATAACTTCGAAACAAACTTATATTTTCAAACGTGACACGTCTTAAATTTAAACTCTTACCATCTAGTTTTATTTATTTTTGATCATTTTACAATTATCATTTGCAGAGTTAGGATTCAAAATAAAACGCTCCTATTTCATTAAAATAATGCATATTCAAATTAAAGATGCTCATATTTCAAAAACGAGGGTCTATTGAAAATTGTTATGATCGCTGAGCTTCATCTTTGGGTACCAGAAACCATCATCAAAGCCTCACTGAAATCCGTTTCCCAGAGGTGAGATACTTTCCTTGTATGTATCAGTTATTTTCGGGATATTAAGGCAAAAGCTACAGAGCTACGGTTTATCGTAAAGATTTTACGTGAATCCTATTTAATTTGATCCAGATAGATGCACAATTTAACAATGAATTTTGTTTACTGTATTTAATTTCCGACTTTTAGACTCGCGAAATTTAGTATTAGTTTTTCGTGTGCCGGAAGCAGAATTGTGCATATGTGTGAATCGAGTGATCGCGATTAATTTCCGATTCTATAAAAACAATTAAATCAAAAAATTGAATCCGATTCAAAATCTCGATTCATTTGAATCGGAGAAATCGGATTCACACACGAATATGGACGGTTGAATCACGATTTTTATTTTCAATTCATTTGAATAGGGCAAAATATTTGAATCCCGATTCAAATTAATCGCGATTTTGAATCAGATTCAATTTTGTTTTCAATTGCTCGCGCGACGTTGTTGTTCGATTTCGCGCGCGGATCCTATACATTTAAAAATTTAGTTTTATATCTTATAATAACCGTATTGGAATTGTTACATATGTACTTTTTATTATATGAAAGATTAAATAATCAATGAAATAATTAATTAAACATTCACTTTTTATAGCTAAAAAATCCATGCATTTTGTTGTACGATGAAAGAGAAAAAATCGAGCGATATTGAAATCCCTAACCTAAAAAAATATGAATTTTTTTAACTTATTATTAATGCATGGTAATTTAAATTAGCACGAATATATTGTTTTTATAAACAGCTCGTATGAAGACTCTGTTGAATGTATTTTCAAATTTATAAAGAAAATGTCACGCTATAACAACGCGGAGCGCGATCAAAATCGTTAGTATATAAAAAAATGAGTAGCAAAGAATCTGTTCTACAATTTACGATAATTTTTATTAAGTGTACAGACTTAAAACATTCTAAATAGTTTTTTCAATTTGAAGCCATAATTTTGTATACATAATAATTCTTTCTTTAAGTAAAAGTTATAAGGGGAACTGTAAGGGACCTTAGGGTCCCGTCCTGGGACCTTTTCTAAACTATTTTATAATTCCAGATAATAATCTAGTAAATTCAACTATGTATAATTTGTATAGACAACGAAGGGGGTCATGCCACTTTTCAAAAACGGAAATTCTTTGTCACAAAGATGTGTATTAGAGGTCCTCAATCGGCGGACACTCTAGCATCCGTTTAAATGGTCGGAAACAAGAAAAGCAAAAAAAATGAGTTATAGAATGATATTACGGAGGTGATAAATTTAAAAAAACAATAGAATAGCATGAAATAAAATTTCGGCGGGGTTTAGAAAAAAATTAACTTTCATTTTGCGATAAAATTTATGGAATTTTATAATTCTTAGTATGTTATAGGTTTAGTATCTCCAGAATCTAATTTTATATATGTAAATAAAAGTTGATAGATTGAAATTGTATTGAGGTATCGAATCCGCCATTAAAATAAAAAAAAATCTACTCTTTTCTCGTCTATAAAGAATGCCTCCCTTAAACAACTATTCGAAATTCTACAAACATTTTTGAAAGAAAAACTGCTTAATATGTCCATCGAAATAGTGTAACCATTATCGGTTGAAATTTCAAAAGATTCCGATATTATTTGCAATTAGAAAACAGTTTTAAATATTTTCTGTGGTAAGCAATACATATAGGGCCCGTATCACATCCCCTTAATAGTTTATTTTAACACTAGGTGAAGTAAATATTGAAAAATTAAATTTAATATGGGTGTATATTATGTAAAAAAATCCTTTAAAAAGGGCGCAGTAACTAAAAGAGTTAATTATACACAGTCGAGATTAGACATTAATCTGATTTTAAATATCGATTTTTCAAAATATTAGTGTCTCAATTAAATAGTCTCATTTTTCATCTTAATTTCTTTCATATATGAGAAACAAGAAATTTTACAACGGTAAAAATTAATCACATGAAATCGCGCTTAACTAAATTAAACGCCACGTCGCCTAATTCAATTTACCCGGCGAGGCGTAGCTCATAATGACAGATAATAAAAAGGATCTCGATAAAGATAATGACTTGGATGATGATGCTGTACTTACCGAGGCGACGGAAGCTCTGTCATCCTCCTCGGCCCCCTGTGGAGCAGAGAAGAAAAAAGAGAAGAATATTAATCATCGTTCAAACCCGCTGTAAAAACAAACATACAAAAATTTGCCGTTCCCCCGCTCTTTTGTTTTATTACTTTTTTTGCATTAACGTGTTTGATTAATGTGCTTTTCCTCTAGTGTTTTTAAAATGCGTTTACTGAGAATATAATTATATTTAGCAGGGCAGAAATTCTACCTTTTTCTGACTTATCCAAAAGAAATAAAATTCTGTTCACTTAAAATTATTATGAATTACAAACAATGTGGTTTTCCAGTTCTTGTCGATTATAATTGAATTCTAGATTTGGTTAATTTACTTTATCCTACTCTGGTAGCAAATTAACGAGTTTTTATTGTTAACGTGTTAATCAAATGGAGATAAAATTATCAAAAATTATAATTACCACTTTAAAGATGAATGATCCGAATGAACTATCTCTTTATTAATATTCGACAATACATTAATCTAAACTTAAAATAGGAAATAAATATTTCATGAAGTTTGTCATTGTTAAGGAGTTTCGGAGGTATCAGAGGAAGGTCTCCCCTCTTTCACAGCCTACAAGCTTGACTTTTTGTTTACGTTTTCATTAAAAACTCGGAATTATATGCGGTGACACGCATTCAAATTTTGCACACAGCTTCGTAATGAGTTGCTTGATAACGTACATAGTTTTTTTATTTTATTCTCTGTTTTTTTTACATATATCGCACCCTACGACAATCTGTTTTAATAGCTGAGTTCCGTAAGAGCAAATCTTGAATATCTTAAATATACCATCTTAAATGTTGAATATCTTAAATATACCATCTTAAATGTTGAATATCTTAAATATACCATCTTAAATGTTGAATATCTTAAATATACCATCTTAAATGTTGAATATCTTAAATATACCATCTTAAATGTTGAATATCTTAAATATACCATCTTAAATGTTGAATATCTTAAATATACCATCTTAAATGTTGAATATCTTAAATATACCATCTTAAATGTTGAATATCTTAAATATACCATCTTAAATGTTGAATATCTTAAATATACCATCTTAAATGTTGAATATCTTAAATATACCATCTTAAATGTTGAATATCTTAAATATACCATCGGTAACAAATATTGAACAAATTTAGGGAACTCCTGGATTCTCTAAACAATGATATATGTGAGTTTCATTACGTTCTCTGATTTTTTGTAAACCCCTGAACCTCCTTAAGTAAATTTGATGTATTAGTACCTATATTGTATACCAAAGGTGAGACGCAGGATTTTTTGTCCTCGTGCGGTTTGCAGTACGAGTCGAGGCAAGGAAGCACGAGCCGAAAACGAGTGCGTATTGCAAGCCGAAGAGGAATACTACAATCATATAAGGGCAAAAAATAGTATATTGCGTACCAAGGGTGAAAAATGGGTCTTTTTTGAACGACTATGGAGTTTGCAGTACGAGCCGAAGGCGAGTGCATATCGCGAGGCGGAGACGAGTAATGCAAATACACGAGGACAAAAAAGCCCACTCTTCCGTGGTGGACACCATATTTTTTGTACTCGTAACACATGTCTTGACTTAGCTTCCCCCTCCCCGAAACACGTGGTATCATCCGGATAGTACGCCACATTTAGGGCCCTAAATATCTTTTTGGCTGAAGTTTTGTCTTGTATTTTTATTAAGTATATGAGGAATTCCACAAAAAGTATATGAATTTCTCTTATGGGAATTTAACATGGAAATTATCTACTAAAAACGGCTATCACTGATATAACAATTACTTGACTTTCGAGGATGCAAACACTTTTTTCGCCCAATTTTTAAATAAAGTAGAGAAAAAAGCTTTAATTTGAGACGTACAGCGTTTAAAAAGATTAACAATATCAAAAGTTATGAGTGATGAAAGATAGTGAATAAACGTAAAAAACGTGAAAAATGGTAAAAAATGAAAAATTATGAAATTAAGCGATTTTTTCGAGCTTATTCACTATCTTTTATCACTCATAACTTTTGATATTGTTAATCTTTTTAGACGTGGTACGTCTCAAATTAAAGCTTTTTTTCTCTACTTTATATTCTATTGGGCGAAAAAATTGTTTGCACTCTCAAAAGCCAAGTAACTGTTATATCAATGATGACCGTTTTTAGTCCATAATTCCCATGTTAAATTCCCATAAGAAAAATTGATATACGTTTTAAAAAAATGACATTGTCTGTCCTGCGTGTTGAACATTTCTTACATATATGATATGATCTATAGAACGAGAAAAGGATGGTTACAGAGGTGTGCCTCAACTCTTTTTTTTATTACTTTTTGAACCGTCTAATAAGGAGAGACCATGGAGTCCGGGTTTTGGATATTGATGGAACTTTTGGGATCGACTTTTGGAACCTAAGAATGAAGCACACCCGTAATTTTATCCAATGGGTCTTTAAATCTGAGATAGTGCCAAAAAACATTAGCATTTAGATATACTATCAACGTTAATGAAATATGCCGTATCTATCGTACAAAGGTCCATTGGATAAAACCACGAGTATTAGGCTTCCTTTTAAGATGAAGTGGTAAACACGATTTGGAAAAATGTGCAATTTTTGTATATTTAATGCAATCTATTTTTTATATTAACAAATTACGAATAACTAATTTAAAATGCATAATTAACGACCCTTAAAACCCGTAATACTAGTTAAAGTCGCTTGGACACACCGGTGCGTCCGAACCACTGAAGAGGTTCATTAGATTTATCGTCGTACTCGCATGAGTTTTAATCTTTTATAGTATTCTTTAAAAAATACTAAACTATTAGTTTTCATTAATGCTTAGGTGACGCAGTACCCTACTTTCCCCTAATAGTTTTATTTTAAATTATGTATCAGACGATATTGTGAATTAGTATACAAACTTTATAACAAACTGATATATTACTTAATATACGGTATGTATTTATTAATAAAATAAATATTATTTATTTTTAAAGAGAATTACACACAGGAATTGGAATCTACGACTAGAAAAATGAACGAAGAGGTGCATACTACACTGGAAGATTTAAAAAATGCTATATCGAGCGCCTTTCGTGATGCTTGGAGATGTGACCCTGTTAATTTTCAAGAAGGTTTGTACATTTAAAACGTTAAGGCTTTTTAGAAATGTATTATATCATCGCATCCATCAATCTTAGGTGTCAGTCACATTGAACTGAAGCACGTATTTCAAAAATATATTGTAAATGAAAGAGATACAGCAGATAATTCCACAATGGAATGTAAAGGAGAGTGCTCTGATGTTAATCCTAGAAAAGTTAAAAGATGTATGGTGAAAGGTGTCGGTAAGTGCATAAAAAGTTTATATAAAAAGTGTTCTTATTACGAGTCCCCGGAGAGAAAACTTCGGCTGTATCAGTTTGAAACATAAAAATATACAAATCTGTCAGTTTTGCTGCTTCTTGTCGATCAATACTTCCTACAGAATATGCCTTGTCTACAACTATGGTTAAACTCATGTGATTTTAATGAATTTTTTCCAGCGGATACTGTAGCTCAAATGTCCTATAAAAGTACTCCAGATCATGCTATACATAATGTTTGCACTATACAACGAAAATGTGCCGGCAATTTATGGAACTGTAAAAAGGAATATAACTTATACTTGGTCAATCGTTTGGCAATTTGTTCTGCAGTAAGTTCAAATTGCAAAAGTAATATTTAATAATTAATATAATATTCAATTATCATGTATGAGTATGGTATGACGGTGTAGATGTAAAGATGATCATATGGAATAATGTTACCGTAGGTGAAATAGGTCATTACGGATTAACAAAACGTTGTGATATGGCAATAGTCAGAGAACAGCTTAGATATGCTAAATTGTTTACTAGACAATGCGATGTTTGCGTATGTACCTGTGATGATAATGATTTTAATGATAAACGATCTGTAAATAAAAAGGCAGAACGTTTCTTCTTCCTTGGTTCAATTTCTGCTTACGTAGATGAAAATTAGTAAGTAGTGCTATTTTATATACCAGTAAAAAGTTTCATAAAAGAAAAATAATTATAAAATAAAAAAATTAATATTATTATTTAATATCAGTTCTGATAAATATAAATGTTAGTAAAAGTATATATAGTAACATTTTAAACTCAATGTTAAATTGAAATTTATTCTAGTTAAAAAATAATACATTAAAATTAAACAACGTATTCATCGTTATATTCAACCTCATGAAATTATAACTAAAATTAACTATTTTCAGCGTTGTAACGGGTGCACGATTGCGGAAAAAGAATAATGTAGTTTACATTCAGATATAACATGGGAAATTACTTGAGGAAGGCATTATAGATAACAGCACTATGTCTTGGGAAGAAATAGAAGACGGTAAGATATATTTCTTCATAATATGACGATTTGAATTTTGTACATGCTACAACCAAAATTATACTCTCATATGGTGACGTAAAGAAACATGGAAAAATATTATGTGTAATGCACATAATCTCCAATGAAATCCACAAACCCAGTCATGTTATATTCCCAATCGATCTGGTTTGTGTAATACATAAACCTATCTTTGGGATTCTGCGGAATGAAGATTGTGATTGCATCATGCATGAAAGTGACGTTTGATTGTTTAAGGGGCCCTAACGACCTTAAAATTACAAAAAAATTGTTTATATTTTTTTAGATGAGGATAAATTACTTATCATATACTAACAATTTTCTACGATAAATTTATCCATTTTATCATAATCTAATGAAAAAATTTCTTTTTAATTTCTTTTATGATCTTTTTCTTTGGATATAATACAATCTTGTACATTTCTTACTCCGCCGAAAGGTTTTAGGAGTCAATGTAATCAGATTGGAGTTTTTGACGTTTTAGTGTTCAAAATACATATAATTAGAATATGTGTGTAGGAATTAAAAAAAAATTATCGGCCAAAATTATAGCCTATTTAAGTTTGAATTATTCGATTTCTTTTTAATTTTTTCATAAAATATGGCTTAAATAGGCTATAAATTTGGCCAATAATTTTGTTTTTTAAATGTACATACTCATATCCTCATTATATGTATTTTGAACACTACAAAACCTCAAAACTTTCAATCCGATCAGTTTGACTCCCAAAATCTTGCGGCAGAACAAGAAATATACAAGGTTGTGTTATAACCAAACAAAGAGAACTGACGATCATAAAATAAATTAAAATTTTTTTTTATTATATATTGACCTAAAAGTACATAACCAATTTATGCGGTTTACGGAATAATTTTAAGGTGATCAGGTCCCCTTAAGTCATTATATCGACGCCTCAGTGGAAGAACCTCCCATCTTAGACTGCGCGTGAAGAACATCCTATCTAAGTAGGTGCCTCAAGAATAGGATGTTCTTCACCGCGGCGAAGAACGTCCTATCTCAGCTAGCGCAAAGCTAGCCGCAGCGAAGAAGACCCTACCTCGGCCCGCACGAAGACGCCTAGAAATATATTATCTGTATAATAATATTATAATAATATAATATTATAATATTATAATATTATAATATTATATTATTATTAATATTACATTATAATAATATAACATTATAACATTATAATATTATATTATTATTAATATTACATTATAATAATAGAAAATTATTTTATCAGAGATTTTAATGAATTTTTATGTTTTCAAGATTTCTGAGTTAGAAAACCGTGTTTTTAAAAAATGTCTGTATGTATGTATGTACATATGTATGTGTGTATGTGACAACAAAATTATGTTATAATATTATTATATAGAAACGATCTTCTCGCTGCGGCAAGTTAAGAGGTTCTTCGCGCGAGCTGATATAGGATGTTTGAAAGATACGATGAAGAAAATTTTTTTATCAGAGATTTTTTTTTGTAAGTATGTATGTATGTACGAGTACATATGTATGTGTGGATGTGACAATAAAATTGTGTCACGATAACTCTTCAAGTAAAGCACGATATTAGCTGAAATTTTGCAGAAATATGCTCAGCTTAGAACTGATAAGATTTTGGAGTTTTATTAAATAAAGTTTTTATTCCACACTCGACCAAAATGGCCGCTTTTTGCCCCTGAAACTCGGAGCGAAAGTAGCATATATTTCCCGTAAACCTATTTGCGGAGCAAACATAAAATTGACATTTTTTTCTTTTACAATTTTTTTTACAATACTATCGCTTTATAATAAATTGATATACATCCAGTGATTTTTTACAAAAAATAAAGAAATTGCTATTACAAAATAAACAAAATATTTATTTACATATTTTCTATTTGATTTACACAATCTACAAAATGTACATATATATAGTAGAATGTATATTCTACCTAGATGCATCCACTAGATAAGGTGCATTCGCGCGCATATTCATTATTCTACATCAACCTTACCAAATGTAAAAAAACGCGTCGGCCCCCCTTTTCCGGGTCAAAAAGTGGCCACGGTCGAGAGTGGAATAAAATACTATATGCTACACGGAACGAAAGTAGATTTTTCTCTCGTGTGATTGCTGCCCTCGCGAGAAGATTTTTCCCTCGGGTCATTACTGCCCTCACTTCGCTAGTGCAGTAAACCCACTTGCGGGAGAAATCTGCTATTTTCGCCCCTTGTTGCATAATGTTCTATCTTTTTCTACAAGAAAAAAAATATATAAATTTTACAAAATTTGTAAAAATCAAGCAAATTATATTTTTGTCTCTTTACACACTGTTTCTATTTTCAAACATATTGAAAATATGTTCATTTTTTTAAAATAGACATAATTTTCTTCCAATTTATATATCTAGCAATTAACTGAACTCTATTTTAGTGAAAGAAATAAAATTGATTTTTGATGGACTTCAACAATAAAATATACTGTTAAAGATCAGTAGTGTATTATTTTTTAATGAACAATATTAAATAAAAAATTACTATAAGAAATTTTCGTGTAGAGATATGGTGAAAATTATTTTAATTAAGTTTTAAGATTATCTCAGACTGGCAAAGCTTATATTTTGCCTTAATAATTATTGTGTAATAAACGTGTGTGTCTATTGAGTTCACGCATTACTTTGTTTCATGCAAATTTCCATAATTAAATTCTCAAGTTCGAGTTATTAGGATCTTTCTTTGAGAAAGCATTCTTCTAAAGCAATTAGTAGCGACTTTTCTGTTGTCGAGAGAAAAATAATTTTGTAAAATAAATCGATTTTCTTTCTCTGACGATATTTGAAGGAAATCGGCAGCATTTTATCTAAAACTTTACAAAAAGGTACATCTCATGATATGTATGTTTTTTTAGATCAAAAGATTTTTTATTGTCTGAGATATTGAGATTATGTATTTTTAAAATCTTTTTTTTGATCGCGTATATCTCAAGAACGGCGCGGTTATTTTTCCAAACAGGGCTCATTTTTTTAGTTTTTAAATAAAGATTTATTTTCAATTTGAGTATTAAATTTTCGGATTTTTTGTCATGTTAGAAATATTATCAATTTAGTGTAAATGCATTAAGAAGAGCATAAAATTACCTATCTTTTACAGCCGCAAATTTTGGATAGGCTCATGCCCTTGTTTTGTTATACATGTAAACATAATATTTAGCTTAAACGATTATATTTCGGAAAGATACAGCAATATAAAATTAATTTATAAGAACACCTAATTTCATATTGAAACAATTAATATAATTTGAGGAAGCTAGGTGCCAATGAATTTATTTAAAACTAATTATTATCCTAATTTTTTTAATTTGTTGTCTATTACATTAGATCAGCTATTAGACCCGAGAAATCATTTTGTGATGCACTGGGAATATAGAACCATCGAATTAAGTGAGATAGAGGTACCTAAATGGGCATGTTTAGTAGGACTGGGATTTTTTCAAGTGAAAAAGAATGGTGTTGCACGTTTAAAATTGAAAATAGAATCATTGCCATTTGACTTCCGTAGCGGTCAATTTGTTGAGGACGTAGAAACAAGAGTAATCGGAAAGACACTCGATAACAGGTAATTTTATGTTACACTCATTCTGTTAATAACTGTTACCTTTATTTGTACTAAAGTATAACAAACAGAAGCGTTATAATAAATATAGTATAAGTATAAAATTGTAGATAAAACGTTTTAATTAAGGGGGGGTCTCATGTCAATGAGGTGATTTCCAAGTGCTTTTTTTACAAAGAAATTATTTATTATCATTTACAAAACTTTGACCATGATAAAAGATACATTTACAATTTTTCCTTCTATTTCCTACTTTTTCAAATGTATCTTTTATCATGGCCAAAGTTTTGTAAATGATAATAAATAATTTCTTTGTAAAAAAAGCATATATATATAGCGATCACGCGCAGAGGCTCCGCTAAAAACGGCACGAAAGCTGGCATCCTTAAAAAAAGTCTTAAACAGACACGAAAAAATCCTTAATAAGATTTACTTAGTTGTTGAGCAAATTTTACTTAAAATGTTGATTAAGACTTGCTAAGCAGTCGACAGGTTAAGTAATTTTCGCTTAACTCGTCGAGCTGGACCAGTGAGATAAATTTTGTGTAAACAAACATGTTTATATGTTTTTATCAAGTTAATAACATTTATTTGTTTGCAAGTAAATTTTGAAAAAGTTGTAGGAAGGTGTCGGGAATTGAATTCGGTCCGCCCAGACGAGGAGCAAGCGCCCTAACCACTAGGTTAACGCGCGAACTGTTTGTTCATCGCGAATTGGAGGATAGGTTCTTGCTCGATCATTAGACATATTCTGCTTAATTTCTTAAGGTGATGTCAAACCCCGTGTTACTGGTAAATACGGGGAACCACTTTTTTTATTAATTTTTCAATTTTAAGAAAATATCTCTATGAAAAGTTGTTCTTTTTGGTTGGAACAACAGCTTTCCATAGAGATATTTACACAAAATTGAAAATGAAATGAGAAAAGTGGATCCTCGTATTTGTCGGTGATAGGTGGTTTTAGCATCACCTTAAGTAAAAGTTATTCAACTATAATTTAACGATTTTTACTCTACCAACTTAAGCAAAGCTTACTAAGGATTTTTTTAAAAACCAAAAAGAATTCTCTTTAGTATTAGAATACCATTCGAATGAACGAACATTTTTAATAAAAAAGTGTAAAAAGAGTAAGCGGTGTTACTTAGAATACAATTTTAGGTTTTTTAAAAACAAAAATGGGTTTTTATTTTACAATTATAATTCCATATTGTTATAATTCATAGATGTTTGAGAATTATCCGTAGGAGAATGCGGATTATTATTATCTTTAATTTAAGTCTCGGAATAAGTTGATTGGTAAAAAGTTCGACGAGTTATCTTTCCCGCCAGTTTGATAAAAGTGGTTTCGAGAAAAACGCGTTTAAAGTTTTCGGTGGTACGGCGTGCCCCGTGTTAGTTACTCGACGCGCAGCGCTCGTACCTATTCTTTAGATCAAATATGGCGCTAAACCTCTAGAGTTATATTCTCTATATGTACAGGAAGTTTTTTTAGCAAAAGAAATATATTTTTTGGACAATTTGAGACCTCCCCCCTTAAATTTAAGTTGAAAGTTTGATAATTTTATTAAATACGATTGTTTCTATTTGTAGTGCTGGATTAATAAACGTTGAAGAATTTCGCGTAGCTGATGCTGCGGTGAAAAATAATATTATACTGACGAACCAATACTTAAATTTCTCGACGAGCAGTTTTATATACGACGTTGGTCATACAATGTTACCCTTCTTGGATATTCAAGAAGTGACGACAAATATACCCGCGCCAATGGCTGGCGCTGGTCTCTACTACAGACATGCTGAGGGTTATGGAGATTTCCTGGGACTTAAGCTCAAAACTTATGATATGTCGAAACATTTTCATTTAAATACAAATAAAGTAGATGATTATCAACGCGATTCGAAACCTAAATTTTCATTAAAGAGTAATGACTGGGGAGTTGGAACCTTTTTAGGTTAACACTGAATACAGCTAGTATTAAGAATTGAGAATTCTTATGAAATAATTTTGCGTGCCTGACCAGGCGTAATTTTTTTGTATCATTTATTATTAGAAATAAAATAAATAAAATTATATATTTTGTATTTTTATTATAAAAAAATAATTCTCTCACAACACATTTAAAAGCGCCATTTTTACTTCAGTTTTATGGTCTTAATAATTAGTAACTAGCTAACTCGTTATCTCGGTGCTTATTAATACATTACTTCTACAATTAGGTTACAATTCGCAATTATAGAGTTCATTATTTATACAGAACATTTAAAAAAAGAACAGTCAATTTTTGCTGCAGTTTTTACATACTTTAGTACCTGGTACTTCTTACAAATAGTAGCATTGAATCTCATACGTTGCTTTTAAAATCTTTGCAAAACCAATCACTGCTATATAATTCTTTTTTAAAGAATTAAAATACACACACCATAAACTGATCCTTTATCTTAAAAAAAATCATCATAAAATTTGAAAGCCATTCTTCTCGAGACTCGATCTAAACCCCGCACGCAAATAATCTAAATTAAATCAAATATGCCAGTTTTTCCGCCCTATCTCCCTTTGCTACGAACACTACCCTCCTGCATCTCTCTCTCTCTCCCCATCTCAATCGCCCCGCGGGTCGTCTCCGCACCCTTAACGCACTCTGGGTCGTTCGATCAGCCAGGCCGTTAATCAATCTCGTTCGCGCACTCGTCGACGATGCCGATGCTCGGCCGCGATAAGGAGAGCGCCTGTGCAACACCGCACGCGCGGAGCTATGGGACGACCCACGCTGAGCGCCATGTGGCTTTTGGCCATAGTTTTTACGGTCCTTTTATCGGCTCTCCTCTCCATCCCCCTATTCTACTTTGCCTCTCTCTGTTTTGACGTTGCGTCAATAAGGATATGCGTGCGAATGATGCATTGTTGAGAGAGGAGACTGGGATTTTGGAGATGGAATGAGGATAATCTGAGTTCCAGTGAAACTGTTTTATGAATGGAGTTTGCGAATAGAGAATTGCGATTGGTTAGATTTGGAAAGAATTTGGAATAATTTACGAGACCACGGAGTTTGGGTGACGGATGTTGATCATTTATACTTTGGGGATCGTTTTCAGGCATCTGAAAATAAAGATAATTACAGATATACTATCAGCGTTAAGAAATATATTGTGTGATATATCTACTGCACAAAAGTGTATGGAATTAAATTATGAATTACTGAGCCTCTATTCTATGTTCAAAACGCGATCCTGAAAGTTTTATCAAAAGCTATGCCCAGCCTTTGTGATGTACCCATTGTCTGCGAGTATAATATCAAAACGCAATGATATATTAGAAAAAAATTATTTTCTAATTTCTACTATTTATTTGAATAACTGGTTCATATGGTATCCTAATGCTTGCCATTATACGATTTAATTGTTTTGTCTAAATATTATTTGAACTTCAATACAACATGTATTACATTTGATCATGCATTTATGATAAATGATCAAATTCACAATACACAGAATGTTCCTGGATATGGTTTCTGATGATGAGTCGGAAAGTTAATCATCCGTAAATATTGTTACCAGTACCAATTTATTAAAACTCGGAAATTAATCCATCAAGTTTATTCTAAATTTAAAAGATGTCAAACCAAAGAAATATCCATCAAAATTCAAAGATCCTATTAAATAATGCCAGTTCTTGCTATGTGTGTATCATTATATAATAATATAATGTTTCTGAATATAGCAGCTGATTGTGAGTCGATATCTTCAACATTAGCAGTTTTAGAAATGAAACCTAATATTTTACTCCACTTCTCCGAAAATGTCGTCACCAATTCAGTTCTAATACCTTCACCTATTTGAAATTCATTATCAAATTGAACTCAACCAAAATCCAAAAAGGCAATACAATAACAAATATAACATACATTTGAACAATACCTCCGATATTCATCGAGCAAGTAAAAAATAAAAGAACAAACGAGAAATAAGCACCGAGTGCAACGTTCAAGCTGCACCGAGCTGCAGTGGAACATCTCGCAAGAAAGAGCCTCGATACTATACACGTCGAAGAGCCGGGCCAGCTCGGCGATAAAATTATCTGATCCCCGTGTGACGCTAAACGACTACTCATCCCCGTTAAACTGTTTGTATTTTCACTCGTCACGACGTACCTCTCCCACTCTCTTTCTCCCTCACCCATTATCATTTATTATTTCGCTGCGGCTCGCGCGAGATTCGAGAGATTTCCAATCGATACAGCCTCCTCCTATACACACACGCCCGCTGGATCAATATTTACACACACTCGCGCGGGCGCCCCTCGAGATCCCGACTGCATTGTGTCGCGACAGAGAGAGAGAGAGAGAGAGAGAGAGAGAGAGATACGTGAATCGACGGTTGAAGGCTGATTGACAACCCCCCGAGCGCGGAACGGAACCCCCCGTCGCGGGGTCAGGTGCTGCGCCGAGGCGAGACGAGGCGAAGCGAGCTGGATATATATCCACTCGAGGATCGGATTGGTGTATATGTGGTGTGGCTAATGTAACAGCTACAGCCAGATGTGAAAATATCGAAGGTGTAAGTGGAAGTGTAAGTGCTCGGTTTGGGTGTATTGTTTGTGCGCGATGGCTTTTCCTTTTGGTGATTAATGAGTGTGTAGTGTGGTAGAGATTGATCGGAAAGCCTTTTTCAAAATCTAGAGTTTTTGTGTTATTTGTGATAAATATCTTAATGTTCATGTATGATAAGTATTTAGCTGGAGTTGAATTTTTTAGCAGTATATGAATATGCTCGGTCTGTCCACCCTCGAAGAAAGCAATCGCTTGAACCAAGAAGAATAATGAATGTTTAAAACCCAAAGCTCAATTGTAGACGAATTTTGGTAATATAAATATTGCGATGCTTCAATCTAAAATGCTGGTAATCATTCATTTCTTGTAAAAATAATTAAATGGTGTATAGGAATACAAATGCTGGTCTTCCAGTTATGCTATCGTAGTAGCATTCTAGTGTAAAACACCGCAACGTTTCAATTACCAAATTTCATCTACGATTGAGCTTTAAGTTATAGATATTTATAATTTGATTGATACATGCTAGATAGATAGATGAATATTTATGTATGCAAATACTCCATGAACAAAAATAATAAATTTGAATAAAGTGCTATAAGAAATATATTTGTCAACCTAAATTTTACCTATTACTTAAAAACATCAACAAAAGTCTTCTTCGTACCAATATTTAAAGAAGATTCAATTAAAGCAGGTTTAATTGAAATAAAATGATTCCTTTTGAAATAATATTCAAAATTACATAATAAAAGTTAACAATTACTTTCCTCCTAGCAACTTATTCAAGATTATTCCTCTTGGTATTCTAGAGACCATCTATTCGAGTACATGATCCGTGTATCTTCACAATAATATCTTGTAAATCTATAATTCTTTAGACATTACATTATGAACTCATTCTAAAAGATACATAGTAAAAAATAAAAAGTTCAGGTGTTTATTTTGTGTACACAGCCATTATATAAACAACCTTATCCAATGCACAGATAAATAAGATTATCTTCGTCTTTCTATTTTTGATCCAGAGTGTACAGGAAAAACGTCCTTAATATGCCCTTTCACGCTCGTATGTACATACGAGAAAGTGGACAGTGTGTAACGTAAGGGGATTCAAGCACTATAGCAATATGAATAGCCATCGGTGATTTAAGATTCATTTTATCAATGAACCGGAGCTCATTGTGCGTGCGAGCGAGCTGCAGAGAATGTGTAATTTGTAGACTATGCGTCGGGCCGTTGGAAAGAATCATTAATCACTGAGCTCAAAAATGTCCAGCAGGATACTGACATTCAGGTTGAAAATCATTAAATAAAACAGTTACAGTTTATTAGAAGCTTAATAGAGTATCTATGAGACACGTACATCATTTGCATTAAGCATCTATCATTTTTTTTACTAATAAAAATTATATATTGATTTAGATAAGATTTTGTTTCAAAGTACATCATCAAAGAAAATATATACTGGGTAACTGAGTAAACGTTATAAATAACAATTATTTGATGATTAGAAAATAAGTTTATAGTATAATATAAAGACTTCATAGAAAATATATCAATTGCATTAAACGGACACACAATTTTTCCATCTCGCATTTATGAACTAAAGTGGATGCAAAAAGGCTAAGCCATTATTTATTTGGCGTTCACAGCGTGTTCACTCAGCTAAGACGACAAAAGTGTTTCACCCCCGGGGGGAGATTTTATACACATAAGCCCGGCAAGAACATAATCTCGCATTTAACAACGCACTTGCGCTATACGCCCCCGCTGACTTCCGCAGCCATACGTGCGTTTAATTGTCGGTTCTTGTCCGTGGCCTCGAGTCCCGAATAGAAGCTCCGCGTGAACTAACGATCCCGACGCATTAGATTCGAGAGTTTCGTTGGATGGCGATGCATTGAATTACGATGGTTCATTATGAAGGGGAATAATGACATGGCCTTAGTATTGTTATCTTGGTGATTTTATTTAAAGTTATTGCGTTGGACTGAATTATATAACAATGCTTTGATAAATTAATAGGTGTACATATAAATAAAGCATTTAATAAATTTATATTTTTGTTTAGGTTATTATATGTCATTTATATTTGATTCTGTCGTTATTTCTTCTTTGGCAAATGTCTACGCAGGAGTAACATTGAAAATTAATCAAATTACGAGAGATAAATTATACTCTTATATAAATAAAATTAAAAACTTATTTATTTAATAGAAGTCGAACTATTTATAAAATGTTGTTTCGACTAAACGTATGATTGATGTCGCTGCTATAACAATCAAACTTAGTGTTGGTTGAACGGCGAGAAGTGCGGCTATAGATTTTCTTTTGTCATTCAATTTACCCTAAGAGTGATAAAATGGTATTTCATATAACATTGTTACAGACAATAACTGTGTAATTTAAATTCCTTTGACCCTCGATATATCCTGGGGTCCTTTTATTTTACATATTTAGCTTTCTATATTGGAACGGCCATTTTTAATTTCGTAATTTGCACATCAGAATCGTAATTAGTAAGCTCCAGTTCTCTTATGTACCAAGATTTGCGTAGAAAACTAAAAATGTTGGAATTATCAAAGATTCTTTCTTGGGTCATTAAAAAAACCCCGTTGAGAAACGACGTTACTAATTAGAGTGTGGTAAAGAGGGAGTTAATATGCATATAATTTCGTTTCCTGTATTTTTGTTTGTAAAAAAGGTAAGTAATTTTAGTATTGAAAACTAAATATATAAGAATTATAATCCATTATTAATGAAATTTACTCTGTCTGAAATTTACTGTGTTCTCGAATGCCCTTGTAATGTGAGATATTTGATTACGAATATTTATTGGTTATATGTATAGTTTGCAGACTGACCCAAAGGATTGAGATTCATCAAAGCTTATACATTGTTCACATTCAATACTCTTCTCACGGTTCTTTACACATAAATAAAAAAACAAAAAAACCGCAAATTCTAGAGATTAACACAAAGCCATAAAAACTGAAACAACCAAAACACTTCCGAAACCACATGAACCCCTCAACCGCACTCGCCACCCCAACCCCATCGCTTTCCATCCATAAATTAATCGCGACGTCGCGTCAACGCGCCCCATAAGCACCAATCGAACGACGCGCTCGTCCATCCGAAACTGGAGGCGAAATTTCGTATGCGTCGTGCCGGACTCGATTAAGGCCCTGGCTGTACGATCGAGGCAAAGCTCAGCTCCGGCTCCGATCGACGCACACGATAGAGATGAGAAGGAAGCTCCTCCCTGCGCGTGATCGATCAAGCGGGCCGGTGGCGCCTGCGAGGCGCGCGCCAGCGTCATTCGGGCTATAGAAGGAGGTGCAGGGCTTTAATTGCGATGCCGGCGCTGCCGGTGCCGGTGCGTTAATTAATTCCCGGCGACGATCTAAATTAAAATATTAATTACGGAGGTGGTATGAAAGCTTGCGCGGGATTGAGCTTTGTTCTCGTTTTGTAGATGTTGAGGATGGTGTGGGGGTTTGTTCGTGCTGCTTGCGTGGCTTGTTTTTTGGGAAGGTGGATTGAGACGTCTCGAGATTAGTTATGAAAATTGGATTAATGGAAAGACACGTTGAATCTAGAAACACTCATCGTTCCGTGCTACACAAATTAAAATAATTTTTTTTTCATGGAGAAAAAAAAATCTTCTGCCAATATATTGGCACTTAGCTTCCTCAAACTTTATAAATTGTTCCAATATGAAATTATTTATTCTATTTAATACTGTGGTGAAAAAGAATAAGTCTATTGCTTTTTAATATGTCGAGATATATGTATATATTTAAATTTTGTAATTTGTGAATTCCAATTTTAACTTAATGAAATATTATTCCTTACAAATTGTATTGAAAAAGAAAACATAAAAAATATGTCAATTAACTATAAAATGCTCTACAGTTTTCTCTTATTTTGAAACTATTAATAATTTTCTCTTACAAATTATTGGAGTAAACGCATATTCTAGTGATAAAAACAAGGGTTTTTAAAAAATGTTCGTTACGCACATCTATTAGACAACGTCTATTTTAAATAATTCAAGAACATTTTTAACTATTAATGAATGAAACTTAATATTTTTGACTATGTTTAAACTCAATTTATGGTCTGAAATAAATAAAACATTTTTTGAACCTATGCAAAAGTATAGCATAGATTATGAAAAAATATTTAAATTGAGTAAAAACTTAAAAAATTTGTGCATATCAAGTTACATTTTTTTCGATTGTCAATAATAAGTTTTGCAACAGTATAATTGATGATTAAATTTTATTTATGAATATAATGTATACTACTTTTACAAATAAATTTTTTTCGTATTTTTGTAACTTTGTTCGATTTTATGAACAACGGATTTATTAATTAATTATAAAAATATCATAAAGATGAAAAAGCGGTATAAAACAAAAACGAATCGATGATTCTTAATTTTCTTTTTATTTTAAACTTTATCGAAAATAAAAAAGAGCTTTGAATGACTAAAAATACCGCACAATACTCAAGAAAAATGCGATTAATTTATTTTCTAAAAAAACCTTTTTTTCTAAATATCATATCTAAATCAAAAATTCAAAAAATTTTTGAAAAGAAATTACCATAGTAAATTAAAAATCATTATAAAACAAAAACGATTCGATGAATCTTAAAAATTCTTTTTTATTTAAAATCTTTATTAAAAGAGGAAAAAATAAGCATTCATTGGTAAAAGTTATCGTGTAATACTCAACAAATAAGCAATCAAATTTTTTTAAAAGAAATATAATCTCAAATATCTCGAAAAATAAATGTCCTCATGATCTGAGCAAATAACTTAGCCGATAGATAGTAAAAAGCTACCTTTTTGAAAAATTTCAGAACGAATAATGACGTTTTACTCAAGTTATCGTTTGCCATAGAAAATCGATATTTGTTACAAAATGATTTTTTTCTCATGTATAGAAAAATAAAATGACTCCAAAATTTTACAGAATAATCTTCTCCATTATCCTAATCCCTCAATTTTAGTCAAAATTTTTCCATCATATATTTCAGAGAAATAACCGTTCAAACAGGAAATAACGTTTCCGTATATAACAAAAGAAAGGAAACATCTTATCCAAAATTTCAGGTGGTAAAAGATAGGAAATTTTATGCTCTTTCAAATGCATTTTCACTGGGACGATGATATTATTTCTAACCTACGAAAAAACAGGAGAAACTAAAACCAAAAAATCAAAAAACCGAATCGAAAATATTATTATGCCCCTTCCTTTAAAAAGAGAACAAAATGATCCCTGGAACATTAAGTTTTAACATTGATTGCTGGATATATGAATGCTAAAAATAGTGTATTTTGATTCCTTATGTCGCAAAATATGTTTTTAGGAAAACTTTTTTCTTATTAATATCACAAAGCTTTCTCTTTGAGGAAGCAATAATAATAATTATTATAGAAGTTTATTAGGAATATTATCAGTTGGAGCAAGTCCTATAGACGAATGGATAATGAATAAAGTCTTATATAACCACAATTTTCTGATTTAAACAATATGCAAAAAAAATTATAAATCGCAGTTCTTTCAATCTCTTCAATCTTTTAAATTAATATATTGTCTCTTATTTCAACTTTATTTTGCATTAATTTGAATAGTCACTATATAATGAGCGGTACCTACTGTAAATAATATAGTCTCAAAGATAGTGCACCACAACATTTAAGAAAATTAAATTTTTCACAAACAGGAATACTTATGATTTTCTACTTGATATTTCCGGTGTTATGGTAATCCGCTTCAGAATAAGAATTGGTGATCAAAAAGAACGTGCGAAGTAATTAATATAATAGCGAAAAAACGCTTAATATATAATAGAGAATTTGGGTATACTACAAAGTTTAGCAATCATCCCTAGTCCACGCCTAAAAGTCGTATACAGAGAGGCTTAATCAACTTAGCTTAAGAACATCAACTTAAAGAACACAAGTATCATGGTAGTAGTAAAAGTAAACAAGGGACTAACTATGGTTTTGCGTTGTAATACGGATGAAAGCGAAAAGCTACAACCCTTAGTTGGTTTTTACACATTGATAAAAGTAATCTTTCATATGTAACGACAAAGTTTATAAACCAACCTTTTTAAAATGTCTACCTCATTAAATCGAATACATTCGTATTATCCAGGGAACATATTCTTTCATTAATACAAATTCCTCGATAATATACGAATTCAAATCATGTCCCCTTACATTTTGTTTTATCGAGGGTTTGCTGTATTATCTTAAGTACAATATCGAGTAAATACTACCCATTAAACCTCAAGCTGTCTTTCGCACCTTTCCCAAAACAAACGCTCCTACCTTCCACAAATCTCTGCACCTCAAACATTTGCTCAATCCTCGAGATAACCCATACCTCGATCCAGCCTCTTAAAACGTCAAAAATCGCGTAAGCCCTTATCCGATCCATTGCTCAAGATCCTCCCGTCCCCACTCAAAAAAATCAAGACACCCGCGCTCAAATATTTATACTCTCTTCCTCTCCGGTCTCTGCGCTATCGTTCCTCAAAATCTTATCTCCCGCGCGAGCGCAATCTTCCTCCTCTCGCCTCTTTATTTACCTCTTCGCCCTCGTTCTCTCTCTATCTTTCTTCTGCGTGTCATTCTCCCCCTCTCGCGAGGAAGAAGACACTTCTAAGGTGGAGAGGAAGAGGAGCAGCGAGCCCTGCGATGCCATTACGATTAACTCTCGCTCTCGCTCTCGCTCTCGGTCTCCCACTACCACACCTTTCTTCTTCGCAAGCTTATCTGATAAGCGCGCCATTATGTTTGCGCGGCTCCGCTGACTGGCCGATTCGCCTGCTCTTCCGCTCGAATCGAGTGTAGGTAATGTGGGTGTGCGGCCCTCCTCGCGCGATTCCCTTCCTGCTGCCCAAGCGTTGCTTGGGCATGATCCGATGGAGAGGATATGCATGTATTTCGAAGGATATATGCTTGCTTAATTGCTTGTTTTATTTTTCGATGTGGGTTAGATGCTCTGACGCATTTGAATATTAATGATTGGAATAATTCTAATACGTTTGGAATTTTGTTTCAGTGTCGGTGCAGTTGAATTTAACCCCCAACGCGTCCAAGGAAATATTCATAAATTTTCTAGATATCAATAACTTAATATGAATCTTAGCTTATTTTATTAAGCTGTTCCCGCAACCCAAAAAAAAAATTAGTGGAGCATGTTATTGTACCATGTTTTTGAAAAATAAAAATGTTTGTGTAAACGTCGCGATATCAGTCTATTATTGAACGCAGTTTTCTTACGTTCACTATAGTCTCATTAATAGCACAATAACTTATTTGAATAAAAGAAAAGATGCGAAGCAAAATACTCTACAAGAAATTTCATATAATGTTGTTAAAGATGGCTGGATTGGAGTTATTTGTGATAGAATCTGGTGTCCTGGTCTAATTGTAGAAATTAAAAGTAATGAATTAATCACAAAGTTCATGTCTCGCAATAAGAAGAATTTTACATGGCCGCAGGTCGATCATATTCAGACATTGGTGTCAACACAAGTCTTATGAAATATCAAAGCTCCAAATGAATTTAATACGAAAAGAACGCAAAAGAATATTTTTAGATTCACCGATAATGATTATAAATATGTTAGCCAAACAGCGAAAAAGTATAAAATTTATGAAATTTAATTACACGTATCTACTAATGAATTTCTGTTCTTATTGTTTATTATTTATAACTTCGATGGATTCAAATATTGAAAAGTATAATAACTCGAATAGCATAAAAGTAAATTTACTTGTTATTTCAAACATAAAAAGGCGATCAGTTTTTTAATGAATGTCCGTACCTATCAGTTTATGTTCAATAAAATAGAAATAAAACATGACTTGAACTTTATTGTGTATATATAATATAAATATAGCCATGAGAAAATATATTTATACAAGAATTAATTTGAAATATAATTAGGGAATGTATAATTTTACATAGAGACAAGTATTAAAGTCAATTTTTACATGTTTTTGTCAAAATTAGTATTTTTTGTTCATTTTGTTTGAAGGTATTACTGAAAGCACAACAGGGGCTTTCGTAAGTGAAAATTATAATAGTTTCGTAAAAGACTGAATTCTTCTAGCAATAATTCTAATGCATATCCACATTTAAGCACTGTGCCGATGAAAAGTTACAAGTACATCAATTTGTATGTAAACGACGAATTTTACGAAAAATTCTGAGACAGTAATGTGGTTGTAGAAAAAGTATACCCCAAGCTGGGATTTGTTCACGATTCTTCCCATGTTCAGGATGGCCTAGAGAACCGAAAAAACTTGGTCCGAAAGATATGCTCTCAAAATAAAATTTTAGAGTTTTTGAACCGACTTATTGCAATTTTCTGTGGATTTGCCCATACATACATTTTGACTCTATATAATGATATATAATTATACATGGCTATATATCGTGACGTGTGGATGGGTATGTGCATGTGTTTTGATGAGTGATGAATGTATGTAGATGAGTGTAGATATATATTTTTGTGTATGCGTGTTTTTCTGTAGAGCGTGTGTGCAATCTTATATATATATATATATATATATATATATATATATATATATATATATATATATATATATATATATATATATATATATATATATAATTGCATCTAATAGTTTTTCCACAACAAGCGATTGAACACATACACATATATATGTGTATATATATATATTAACATATATATATATATATATATATATATATATATATATATATATATATATATATATATATATATATCGTTATATATTGTTATTAATAATCATGAATACTCAAATATATTTGTGTTGCATTTTAACAATTCGAAAATTGTATATAATAGTACATAATTTTGTACGATTGTATAAAACCATTCATGACTCTCTCACTCTGGTTATATATGATAATACATGATCATACATGTTTAAGCGCAATTATATAGAGACAAAAGTTATACGAAATTATATACAACTATATATGATTATATATGACTATTACGTGATTATATATAATTATGTATAATTAGATACAAGTTATATATAATCATATATAAGTATATATCACTCAATTTTACCTGGATTTGATGCAGTATCGATACATATTTACATATAATTCTAATACACACATATCAATGATTATAACAGGTTTGCTAACATAGTACTTTTACCCTAATTTAATTTTTATTATCTTTTGCAGCACAAAAGATTTGACACGAAGCAGCAAAAACAACCGCAAAATTCGCACGACGCACGGGCCACGTGAAGATCGACCCGGGCGATCTCGATGTCGCCCGCTCGTTCGCCAGCTGATTTTACACTGATAAGACAACGACTAGGACCATCGGTATTTCAACAACCATGGCCCAAAATGTGTTTGGCGTGCGCCAGCTTTATATAAATAAGCCTCGATCCGTCACACTGATTCTTTCTTTCTTTTTCACTATCTCGGGATTTAGCGTCGTTTTGAGCTCGTCACAGGAGTGCCTCGTATCAGCGCGATTTTCAAATCGTGACGAGCGATGCGCGAAGAAACAGAACGAAGGTTGTGTCGCTAATTGCTGCATTTGGATCGTCACTGTGTGTTTTGATGCTTTAAGAAGGGTGTAAAACAAAAATGATTAATTATACACGGTTCAGGGATTAAGCATTACAGGACCAAATAATAACAACTAAAAATCAGTATTGAGAAGCAGAAGAACCTTAATCCTCCTGCGTATTAATTTATTTTTAAACGTTCGTATTCGATCAAGTCTAAATTTCCGACTATATACGCTACGAACCACTGTAACCTATTATATTAAAGCTATTATATTATTTAGGTTTAATTAGAGAGATTGAATATCACGATTGACCTTTAAATTTGCGATACGAAATACATGCAAAACATGTTGGTTCCTTAGGATTAAAATTAATGAAACACATGAATATTGTCCAACAATCCACGATGTTGCATGAATTATACTTACGGACTTAAAGGACTTATATAATTCAAATATTGTTATCGCAAGATGTTATAACTGTATACAATATTACACCACCACATCGCCATTAACTTAACCTCGAAACGGTCATAACGACGCTCAACAAATTCGCTTTTACGATCCTCCCTAAATTTTACAATGTATAAAAGCCACGCCATATCCCCGTACCACCGCAACTCGCAAGCATATATACACCACCGGCCGATAATCACCCCGGCCCACAAAAAGCCCACCAAGTCAATTACAAGCCCGAAAAATCTCTCGACAAGACCACGAAACATCAAAGCAGCCACGCTCACACACACACACACACACATCCCCAATCAGCATTCACCATCTACAAAATCAATTCATGAGCATCCTCTCCTCGACAACACGAGAGCATCGCGCGTATAGTCCGACACACAAGAAATCCAGCGCAACTCGAGCCGCAGCGCAGATCATCCTTATAACCCACACACATACACACACAATCAGCCGAACAAACATCACACCCGCGCCAAAGAAGAAGAAGAACTCGCGCACGGGCTCGGAGGGTTGCAAAAGGGCTCGCCGCCCGAACGCGGAACACGAACACCCCACTACAAAGTATAATGTATAATACGTCCGCGCGCCTGGACTGCCTGGCTATTCTCATATTAGAGAATAACGCCAAGGCAGTGTATGCATACGTACGTGTGTATATATATATTCGGACGATATGACGTCGGCGGGGTTGGGTGGGGGACGTGTGTGCGCGCACGAGAGGCAAAACATGTTCGCGGCACGAGGCCGCCCGCGGAATTAGCTTTATTATGGCCTCAGGGGGAGGGGGGGGTAGAGATCTACCCCCCATCCCCCTTGTCTCTTCTATATACGCATAACTAGCGTGCTGCGGTGTATGTACGGAACAAGGCGTATGCGCGAGCCAGGCCAGCGTCCTCCCGATATAAGCTCGCCTCTCCTCCTCCTCTTCCTCCCCCCCTCCGGCAACGAATGTTAACCGAACATTTTCGCGGCTAGCCGCAACCAAGTGCTGCGCTGCTGCTGGACGCTATATATGTGCGTGTAACGCGGATGAAGCGGGTTGGGAGGAGGATGATATTAGCGGAGCGGAGCTGGAGTGTATAGAGCGAAGCGCTGGACCTAGATAGCAGGAGGATTTATGCGTCTTTTGGACCTGGGGATGTAGGTGGGAAAGGAGGACGAGGGTGGGGGTGGGGGTGGAAGGGGTGGGAGGAAAGGAAGAATTGGAGGAGGGGCGGGGGAGGCGTGGGAATTATGTATTTGGACGGTGGGTTTTGAGAGGGGTGAGGTGGGAAATGGGTTTGCCTTGTACGAATTGACCTGGATGTAGTGTTTGACTTTGGGTTTTGTATTGTGGCAATGAGAGCTTGCAATGTGTAAAGGAGCTTGCGAAGGTTAGCGAAGGTGAAAATGTTGATTAAGTGTTATCTTTGTCTTTTAGGTCCTGATTTTTTTTACTTCGCGTTTTATAAGATGGCCTATACCATGTTTAATTTTGTTATTATTTACGTATATATATAGTACGTATTGTTAGCACCTATGGTAAAATGAGTTGTTGTTTGTTTCATCGATGAATATCGCCCACTAGACTGAAGCACTCAAAAATAATAAAGCCCTTTATCAAGAGTGTTGTTTCAAGTTTGAAAAATGAGTATCATCGTTGCTTGCATACCTTATTTTAATCTAAATATATGTCCATAAATATTTGCTTATCATCTAAATCAAATTTTCAAGTATTATTTAAATTTCGGAGAAAGTTTCTGGTTTAATAAGTCGTTTCAGAATATCTACATATAATATTGATATTGTTGATAAACAATAAAGATAAATATAATACAAGAAAGGTATTTTTAGTATCAGTTGCTTAAAATTCAATTAACAAACACTATTACTACGGTAAATGTTTATTATCTTTATTTATCTTAATTTCTTTTCGTATCACTCAGTTGTCAGACGACCTAGCAACCCCGAAGCCGACACTTTTACCAGCTTGTAGCCACTTTTGACAATTACGAATAAACAAGCCTCCACTACAGCTCAAAATCTACAGACTTTTTTCAATTAATTAGAAAGCGTGGGCGGAGAGAGCGAGACAGAATACGCCGAGCGCGGGGGCGCCGCGCCAGGGAATTTAGCATAGCGCGCCGTCGCCGCCGCCGCGCTGCGAGATCGATTATGCGATTCTGCGGATAACGTTGGCCCTGATTTATTCCCTTAATGGGCGTTCGTGCATTCATTTCGAGAGCGCGCGCGCGCGCTCGCTCGCGCACGGGCAGCAATTCCGCCGCAGGGTAGTCGGGGCCTTCCGCCTAGCGCATAAGCTACTCTGGCGCTGACAGGAAAACTCTCGCCGGGTGATTCAGCGTTCGGTTCGGCGACGCCTCCTCTAACCATCACTATCATGATGCGCCTATATAGCAATCCCCGCTGCTGCTGCTGCTGCAGTGAACTGACTCTCTCTCTCTCTCTCTCTCTCTCTGTCTCGCTTTAGCCGAATTGACGCTTTATATTACCATAATTAGAATGGGAGCAGTAAAACACTTCGTACGCAAGACTCTGCGAGCGCTGCTGCGCGAGGCTCATTAGCTTTGACATAATTAATTGCCGGTCGAATTGGCGCTGGTGCATTCTTGCGAAAGAAGTAGCGGGAGAGCGTGGTCTCGATGAAATTTCTGCAGGGAAATACGGTTGTTAGGGGTATGATGAGTTTGGGGTATTGTATTTTTTGGTTTTTGGTAAGGTTGATTGAAAGGCATCAATTGAAAATAACATTTATCAGATAGACTTTATAGGATGTACGTAAATGAAAATGACAATTCATCATGAAATAAATATTTTACTATAAATTGTGCAACTCTGTGTAACAAACATAACCCTAACTCAGGGGGTTAATTACAAAAAATCTATAGGTAGTTTCAACCGCAGAGATTTCTAAAGATTGCTATGCACCGAAAGAGGATTAATTAAATTCAAAACAATTTAGTTCAAAAGCACAGATTCAAATAATAGTTGAATCCTTTCATGATTGAGATCATTTTTGGTCAAATAGAGTTCCAGAAGTACCAGGGATACATTACTGAGAAATCTTCATATTTACTATATATATCTTCAAACATTTTTATAATAGGTATACAAAAGTTTTTGTAGCTCTGATCACGAAACCATAACGCATATTAAAACATTCAAAATGGCGTATCATGTATTCGAACTTTTTATTGGAGCTCAATGGCAACCCCACTTTAATGCATCAGTCCAAAGAGAATAATACTTTGCAGTCATAAAATTTGTAATACTATTATAAAACAATTATAGTTATGTTATTTAATTTACGGTTCAAATCGCATTACACAAAAAGTCAGGGCATTGTTAAATGACGGAACTTGATGGCACAGGCACTGTAAAGGTCCTAGTCTAACCGATGATTCACGAATAGAATTTACGCATCCAACCTAATCTAATTGCTCATTTCAATCGCAAGAAAACATCTTTACCAGTGTCCATGTCCAAGTATTATCAGAGTTCCGGTTTCTCTCAGTGTCCATTCTGACAATAACCAGACTTTTTGCTGCATCATATTATGATTTTTCAGCATCAAATAGAAGCTACAAAACATCCTCAAAACATTTACAATGTTTCCAATCGTAAAACATTTGAAAGGTCTTTTCTTCTAAGACCCCTTAACTTAGGTCATGTAAGGGTTGATCATGTAGCAAAATATAAAAAATCATGTCCACACAGAACTGACGCCCAGTCTCAAGAACTTTCTGCCTCGCTTTCCGCTCACAATCCTTCGAAATAAAAAAGCTCTGATCTGAACAAACCTAACAACAGCACCAGTCATCAATCCAAGACACCGAAAAATCACTTCTCATTCCCCACCAAAGTACTCGAACGCATGTACAACACGACACGACAATCCATGTCGAAGCCCTCATCTATACAAAAAACCCTCTCGCACAAACACACACCGTCTCGTATAAAGCGCGAAAACGGGACAAATTAGCGATCACCACTGGATTATTAGTTCCCCATATATACATACATACCTACACACGACAGTCGTACTCATTCTCTCTCTCTCTCTCTCTCTCTCTCTCTCTCTCTCGCGATGATTCATGAGTCGTATTTTCACGCCCACGCGAATATTCGTCGCGTCGAGAGCCCGCGCGCAAGCGTGTACTCGTCCGCTGCGCACATATAGGATGAATCCCCGCGGTATACGCGACGCGCGGCGATCATATCGCGCGCCGGGGGCCAATAAATTTTGCGCCGCAGCAGCGCCCAGAGATGTGTGTACCACCGATATTACGCGCAGCGTGGGAGAGGCTGGGGAAGAGGAAAGAGAGGAAGGGGGTCGTCGGGGGCCAGGTGGGTTATGGCTGTTCGCGGGCTGATTCTTGTTATCCGATCCTCGTTCGCGGGGATCTTCTTTTGTTCGGGGCCGCCGCGCTGGCTTTTGTATAGTCGAGGATCGGGGATACCGAGCGGTGGATTGGTGTACATGCTGGCGAACGGGGCTAATTTGGGGATGATGTCGAAATAATTTGCTTGTAAAGAGTTGCTGATGTTTGGGATTTTTTTACTGCGATGATCTGCTGGATGTGTAATTGGAATAATTATTGTATTGTAATGATTGGTAAGGTATACAAATATATATGAGTAATGAATAAAGTTAAATTACATTAAATATTATAACCCCATTTCAATACCCTATACAGTGCGTCTCATAACTATAGAAACACCAAAAATTTTTACAATTAAATCTGTGTATTATACCTTTTCTTAAAAAACCTGTAACTTTCGAAGCAAAAAACCAAGGATAATTTTAACAATAGCAAATAAAAGGCAATTTTATTCTCTTTAAGACATTACCAAAATATTGTGTCTACATTAACTTATGAAAAACTCACGGACGGTTTGAACAAAACTTGAATACTAGATAAAAAATTTACATTGATTTAAATGGGTCTAAAAATTTAAAGTGTTTCTATAGTTATGAAACAACGATAACTTCTTTAATGTTGATGCGAAAGAAATATTCTAGTAATGTTTTAAAGAGAATATATTTTCCATTCATTGGCTTTTTGCAAAATTATCGTCGGATTTTTGCTTCCAAAGTTACCGGTTCTTTAAAAAAAGGTATAATATACACATTTAAACGTGAAAATTTGTGGTGTTTCTATAGTTATGAGACGCACTGTATGTCAATAGTAGAAATCCACTGAATTATATAACATTTGATTAGAAAGTTGAAAAGTAAAACCTTTAGAAATTCTATTTCCAATTAATTCTATGGTCATTTCATGGTACCACAAGTGCAAATAACATGCTGATATTATATGGAAAATATAGTTTTTTATAAAAGTCCAGGTGGTTAGTAACTTGTGTACATCATAGCTTGAATGTCAAGTTCCTACGACCATGTATATAAATTTCGATTTTATACACATACACGGTTAAAGAAATAAACATACAACATTGTTTGTCAAAGAAGAATAATGTAATTTGCATATTAATTTTACAAACAAAATATTCGTAGATAGTGCACAAAATGTTTGCTACTTTGTTACACGCAATTAACAAGCAACATTTGTACGTTCGCCCATTGTCGAGAATCCTAACCTAAAAACATATTCATACTATGTGATGAGCACTTAACATATAAGAATGCCAAATATAACAAATACATATAGTATAATATAAAATGCCTAATATAAATATATCAGGTATTGGTTGCCAGATGCGAATGGATATAATAAAACGTTTCCAAAATCGTATAGAAATCAACTACAAGCGGAGTTCCGACTCGCGCATGCGCTGAACTTGGTATTCACCAAGAGACGCGAAAATTATCAACGAATTTTAACGAACGAAAAACAAAATTTACTGTTAATTCACTTTTAACCGTTTAAGTTTCGCTCAAACACATTTTTCTTTATGCAATTCAATATTTTATAGTAATTATTTTAGTTCTTTCATATATAATGTACTTGCATTTTTATGTATACGTAGGGTTATGTATCAAAGGTCCGGTGACTTTCATAACATCATCTGCATTAAATCTATTGACTGCGTATCGTATTTCTATGTTCAATCAACATGACAATCATATTTTTTGACGAATAAAGAGATCAGATATTACTAGAAAATTTTTGTAGATCACACCAGACTCAAACTATATTAGCATAACGTTAATTTTTATTGATTTCTTGTGTTATAAATCAAAAATCTATTACTTATAAAATCGACTTAAAATTAAATCAATCCCACCTAATTAACCACGTTCAAACCAATAAATAATATATTCACTTGCGTACAACCACGATCATTAATGAAGATCCATTCATAAATTCTTCTTATCCCTGCGCACAGAAAGTTTATCGCATCCTTCCTAACGTTATTAACACGGCGCACGGGCAACATGACGTTGTGCCGAGTCACGCGTGAGAACCGATCGAGGGCAGGACCGAGAGAACTCGTCGCTCGTCGCGGAGGCACAGCAAGCGACGGATCGACAGTGCGTAGGTGTTTGAAATTTTGTTCATTTACCTGGCTTGCTAACGAGCGCAGTGACGTCGTGAAACAACAACGGCAACGGCAACGTGCCGTACACGCGCACACGTGGTCTTACAACACTCGATATGTTACTCGTAACGTCCATCTAATAATTACAAATTGATTTGAAATTTTATACGTTGTAGCTTTTAGCTTTTTGTTCGGACAATGAATGTTCACTTTCGTATAACATCGATTCGAGAGCGTACAAAAACGTCGGATAAAGCATATTTATAGTGTATGTAGGTTCCGCAAATAAAAATATGTGTATTTAATTCTAAATGTTGTTTCATGAAGTATAGTGGATGATTCAGAAGTATATCTACGCATTTTTTGTTTTCTTAGGCATATGGAATTCACATTAAGCGAGTTCTTTCCATAGCATGAAATATAATCAGAAATAGCTTAAAAGTTATATACAAAGATCTTGTAAAATTTTTAGATTGACTCAGTTTTTGAGAAAATTCAACACTTACTTTTATATTATGTGAGTTCCCTTCATTAGTTCTAATGGTCAGAACCATTATAAAATTCGTAGATTGAGATACTTTTGGTTTTATCAATGTCAAGATCATGTAAAAATTTCAGGTCGATTCACTAGTTGGTTCTCGAAATAATTTAATACAAACTATTGTAAATCAAGAAGAATGATTATATGCTTCGGTGCTATCTTTTGAAATAAACAGATATTGTATTGTCTCATACCATACTTTTTTAGTATTTCAGTCATTTTACCACACAGAATATGTAGTTCTACAATTAATATTTTTATTTAGAACAAAAAAAGAAGCAACACAAGGAAAACAAGTTATAGGTTGCTGAAATTAAGAACAATTCCTTCCACTGCTCAAGTTGCGAACAATACTTGAAATTTGTCAAGTATCGAATATTGACATAAATATAAAGGGAACTCTCTTAGAATTGACCTATTAAATGAAAAGTTATTTAAATAATATACCGATTTGAAAATCACGGATCCTAACAAGGTCACCGAGAACATTACAACACAAAAACAAACGTTTATATCGATGAACTTGATTTTCAAGCTACAATCCAACCCGTTTAGAAAATTCCACACTAACCTACTCAATCAGTACTGCCATCCCTCTCCCCAAAAAGAATCTTCCAAACAAACTCCTCTCAACTTCACCAACTCAACGTAATCGTCGCGAACACATTCCACACCACATCACTCGCTCGCTCCCATCCACGTACACACACACACGCACATACACATCCACACAACCGCGCGAGGGCGCGTGTGCCATCATAATCCCCTCTAGTAGTCATCATCCCTCTCTCGCAGGTGTGTATACGTATACACACATACCTATATATATATATACATCCAAAGCTGGAGGCCCGCTCCCCAAACCCCGTAGAGAGCGAGAGAGAGAGCGCGAGTGAATCTCTTACGGCTTACGCGCGTATAAGGCGGGATAAAGGCGTGAGCTGGAGCTGCGCCTAGGCACGCTGCTGCTGCTCTATCCAGGGGCCCGATATACACACGCGCGTACACGTATACCTATGTGGCCCCCCCGGCCACGCGCTTCCCCGGGCTAATTCCGGGGCTGTAATCTGTGGGTACCATCTCAATGGATTAGCATATAGATAGCGAAGCCGAAGCTGAAGCTGGAGCAAGCGTGGCTGGTTGGCTGGCTGGCTCGTTGTTTGTGAGTTCGAGAGAGGATTGGGTATGGGTGTGTGTGTAGGTGGGCTAGATCACCGAGCGACAACCGCGACAACCGCGACAAAGACGACGAAGGGAACGGAACGGAGCTGAACGGAGTATCTATCTGCGAATGAGGAATATATAGGGATGTGAGGTGGCAGGGTGCACGAGGCTGAAGACTGATGCGGTTATTAGGTGAGGTGAGGTGAGGTGGAGGATGGAGGCATGAAGCGTTGATATGGGCTTAGGTGTTTGGGAGAATGACGATTGAATTGCGCGTGGGGTTAAGTGGGTGGACTGGAATGATAGTAAGTGTTGAAGATAATGGTATAGGTTAACTTTTAGTCTTTAAATTTATGAGTTGTAGAGGAGGACCTGGAATTGTTCGAATTAGTCTAAAAATTAAATGTTTAACATTTAGCACGCTTTACGTAGTACATAATTTTGAAAACCTTGCTGTTACAATTTCTCATAAAACACCTTTTTCCGTATACCTTCAAATGACACACAATAAAACCTGAACATCTTGTTTCCAATTATAGAAATCCACAACACACACACACACACATCCGTACTCCATTCAACCTTCATTGCCCGATTAATCCCACACTCCCAAACAAATCCAAAACAACCACACCAAAATCCACTCTCCTCCAATCCCAAACACACCACCCAGTGCCATTCAATACCATCCTACGCACAGAAAAATGATCATCCGAGTACGTAGAAGGGCGAGGCTCGCGAGCGCAACCACTCGGCGATCGGCGCGCAACGCGAACGAAAAAGCCTCGCAGGAAACAAGAGCAATAACAAGCATCAGGAAGGAGACGCCGCAGGGCGAGCTGCTGTCTCCTTTCGTTTCGTCGCTGGCGCGTGAGATAGCGCGGCGCAGCGGCAGCGTCGCGAGGTAATTTGTGCTCACAGCAGGCCTGAGCAAACACGCGCCACGGGTGGTGCGAGCGAGCGGCTGGCTGGCTGGGCCCGCGCACGAAAAATTAAATAACCCCGATGACTGGTCGCATTCTTCGCGCGGGTTTCTCGCTGGTGTGTATACCAAGTGCTGCTATACAGCTGTACGCGTGTGTTTTGCATACTGCGAGAGCGCTTGTTGCGGATTTGTTATAAGGGAAAATCCCTGGGAACACGTGTCGTCGATGTTGCGTTTGTATAGAGTGGAGTGTGTGGAGTGGTCGTGGTCTTGAGTCTAGGCTAAAATGTGGATTGGATGAGATGTGTATGGGTGGTGTATGTATGTATGTATGTGTGTAGGAGATAGGATCGGCGCGGCAAGTGTGATGAACGAGGACAATTCAGTTTGCTAGATGGAAATTATCATATTGAGTGGATTGATTGAGATATTAGATGGGGATATACGAGTGGTGTGTATTGTGGTAGTAAGTAGCGAGGTGAGAAGTAAACATACGAGAACGATGAAAAAAATGATTCTTTGATTTTAAAAGTGTAGCTGATAGTTTAGCTAACTTTTGTGTTTAGAATTGTGACTACACGGAGAGAAAAATATTGTAATTGCTACTAAATGGGGTTAGGACTGAGTACAGTGCAAGGTGGGTAAATCGGAACGATAAAGCCTATTTGGACTGATTCCAAATATAGTATAGTAATCAATCCTCCTTGGATAATTGAATAATATTGAGTAATTATTTAATATTTGGCTTATTTTATATGTTATACATGTATTATTCAAGAAAAATGGCTTAGTATTTAAACAATTATCATGAAGTCTATGTGTATAGGCATTTTGTTAACTAAGTCCTAACCTGCGTATTACTGTCAACCCATTTTACTCTTCGTCTCCGAATTCCAACCCTAGAATAGTAATCATTACTAAATTTTTCTCTCCGTTTAGTATGAAGTAAAGCATAAGAAATGTATAAAAAAAACCTCGATTTTATATTGCGTTTCTATTTTGTAAGCTTATCACAGCGTTTTGACAGAAGTTTAAGAATACTACACATGCTCAGAAAAGAATTAGCGGTAGTTAACTCCAGCGTTACCGTGCATTAACTTTGCAGAATATGACTCCGGAAGTTTGAATTTGAAAAATTACCCTCCTTGTAAGGGGTAGAACTTAATTGAATTTACTATAGCACAGATATTCAACAATTTTCTAGCTTCAGCTTAGGTTATCTAAACATCAAATAATGACGATGCTAAATAGGTTTCTGATGACAATGCAAATCACCTGCACTCCGAAGAATTTTTTCAAACTTATAAAACATTCCCGTTTCAATCTTCCATTGCCCTGGTAGAAAATTATCTAGTTTTATCGAGGCCCTTGATTATTCCCATGGAAAACTAGATATATCTACATAGTTCTAGATTAATTTTCCACCAGGGTGGTAATGGAATTAATTAAAATATGTGTATTACCAATTATTTTGATCTAAAATTTTGATAATTTGCATTCCAATGTTGTCAATTATATAGTTGTCGTTGACTTCTAACTGTAGATAAGTATACTTAGAGGTGGAGACCACGGAGTTTGAGTCACCAATTTTGTTAAAGCTTTGGGGAACATTAGCACCAGCAACATTAACAATAGCACCTAGAATGTATGATATATTTCACATGTTAACCGGGAATAGATATACTTTACATGATAACCGGGGGTACTAATTGGCGCTACCGTCAAGTTGCATCAAGCCGATTGGGCTTTATTTTTGGATAGCAGAAAACAATCCCTAAAGTTTTATCAAAATCTGTGACTTAAACTCCACGGTCTTTCCCTGTTAGTCTGTGGACGAATATATTGATAAATATATTAATATATTAATTCTTAACCCTTAACTTGGATGAGGTTGTTATTTCTAAAATGATTCCATAGTATTCATGAAATAGTTTATTATTCTGATTAGGTCTAATTCACTCATAGTAGAATGAAATCGTTGAACTCGTACTTCGAGTGAAATTCTATTCCGAACAAGTGAAGTTTCATACCAACACGTTTAGCGTGTTCCTTTTATATGGTCTCGTCATTTTTAACTATCCGGCAAGCAATCACTTTTTTTAATCTAACCCTGACATACCCATTATGACATATTTGCTCCGTTCACTTCGAAGTAAAATGTATATACTACTGTTAGCCCTATTCATCTCAAATTTTTTAAACTCGCTTCCAAAAGAACGAAGCAAACATTCTACAATGTGCACCAAAGACTCAAGAGAACAACTTTTGGCCCACAGTATGCTCAATAATCAATTAATAAAAGCAATCAACTCCAACGAAATCCCCAATCTCGGCCAAAGCAAACTTACACAAAAGATTACCCCCACAAAACAAAACAACGGGCAAATGACGTGCCGTGGTTGCGCGAGAGGCGCCTTTCTCGCCCGAGCACCGTTTCTCTTTTTACTTTTCAAAAAGTCATCCCGCAGGCAGCCAAGACAACGAGGTGCAGCAGAAGCAACAGCAGCAGGAGCAGCGGATATACACACACACACACACTGTAAAGTGGGGCCCATGGGTAGTGAGTCGAGCGCCGGCCTCCCGCGGACTTATGAATACAAATAGCCGCTCACTGCGCGACTCAGATCTCTGATAAGCCGATTCTTACTTCGGCGTCGCGACTCTCTCTTTCTCTCTTGGCATAAAGCAACGGCTCCGGCAAGAAGGAGATAAATAGATAGATATATAGATGGAGAAAGAGAGAGAGAGAGAGAGAGAGAGAGGATGGAAAGAGAGCTGCGGACTTGGTATAGCCGAGGTAGAAGGCAGAGAGTTTAACGGAAGATCATTCCGCGCGGCCGATCCCAATCGGATCGAGTTCGCGCAAGGACGTGTACGGGCCCCAAACGGGAAATATATATAAGAGAAAGGGCAAGGGACGAGGAGGAGGAGGAGGAGGTGGACTTTAAGATGCTGCTGCAGCGAGAGAATAAAATTATTATTCGTATGCGGGGGAATATTCAAAGATGGAGGATTTATGCCCGGCGAATATGTTAATCTTTGCGTTCGCGGTGATATTCGTTGTTGCGGGGGGGAGAAGGAGTTTCGTTTGGTGCAGCGCGCGAGTGGAAGGAAGGAAGGAACAAATCGAGCCAGAGGAATTTCTCGTGCGCGAGAGAGAGAGAGCAGTAAGATGTATATATTATGGGGATTTATTGAGTATGTTGCTTGGGGTGATATATATTTGTAAGTGAAGATCGTTGGTGCGGCTGTCTTTTGGATTAATTTAAGGAAAATACGGGATGGAATTGAAATGAATGATTTTCAATGATTTGGTAAAGCTATTTTTCTTTCTTGTACGATCCTGGTAGGAAAGTAATTACAGTAAGAGTCTGGGTACTATTAAGACGGGTACTGCGAAAACTTAGACATGGATATAGTGGATGGACTATTAAAAAAGCGGATAGAAATCTCCGATGTTGTCCTGTAATTAGTGGAAGCAATTACAGTATAAAGTAAAAGCCTATCAATCTACTTATCCCAGAACTGAAAATAATGGTATACAGAGAGAATTTTCTGATAAAAATTACCATATATCGTTGTAAATGTGGGACATCCTGATTTCACGGGAAATATTTCCCCGATAAACGGTAGAAATTAACAATATTGATTATAATTTTTTGCATTTACTACGATAATTCTTTTCGCGAATAAGGGCAACTTGTACCATTCTGTAATGTAAATTTTACCATTCATCTGGATAATTTTTCTCTGAAGTCAGAACGTCCCAGAGCGTACAATGATTTTTAAGGTAATTTTTATCAGAAAAATCGTAGGTTTAGTTGGGAGGTTTCATACACAGACAAATCATAATTTTTAATATTATGTTTTGATGCTTCGTACAATTATGGTAAACTTATATATCTTGACATTCGTCTTACTTTATTTAAACATATTTTCGAAATTTCAGCAATCAAATGCTTCAAAGATCATTGGTCCCTCGTCATAATCCAAATCACTTGACTATTGTCAAAAGAATGACAGTTAAACGTAAGTAAAACTGTCACTTTATCCGAGTGAATTATCACTCAAAGCAAAAGAACGATAATTGAAAAGCAAAGTTAAGTTAAATTATTAACTTCTCAAACAATTTTCAAAAACCACTCTTCTCAAATCAAAGATCGCACAAGATTATTACACTTCTTCTTATACCAGAACAATTAATCACTACTACAAACAAACCTCTCAATATAAAAAAATCTCTATCCATACATCAAACTTAAAATACGCCAAATCTCTGCCCAACGCCTTCCGACCACCTGACAATCACCGTCTCGCTGTCCACGTGCCGTCCACCAAAATGCCATTACCCCCGACCGTCCGAAACAATCGTAACGAGCTCCAGCTCCAGCATCCAGCATCGCCAACCTCGCGATAAGAATCGAATCGGCCAATGACAAATTAGGAGTAATTCGATTTAAGTCCCGAGGAGGGCGGGAGGAGGAATGCCGTGTCGCTCAATCGGCAGGGATCCTTATCGACGCGCTCGATCGGCCGGATCCACGCCCAGCGAGCTTTGCATTTCACCATCGAAGAGAGAGAAAGAGAGAGAGAGTAAGAGACACTATCGATCCTCATCTGTGGCTAATGTCGTGTAAGAACGTCCGCGCGCGGCCCGCTGCTGTCTTCCTGGCATCTATTCGGTCTGCCTTGCTGCTGCTGCTGCTGCTGTCTTTTCTCTTTCTCCGGCGGCGGTGCGCTTGGCTTGTCCCCCGGGGGACGGGACGAGCCGATGGGCGAGTGAGAGAGGGAGGGAGAGGGAGATCGCATCGCCGACTAATGTAATCTCGTCTTATTAATCTCCCTTTTTCAGCAAAGTGATTCTACTTCCTTGCACAATGTAGTTTACGGTGTTCGTGCCTGGGTTTTGTTTTCTGTTTTGGTGTTGGTTTTAGTCCGTTGGTGTGCTTCGAGGGTGGAATCGATGATCACTTGTCGATTTGGAATGATAATTTTTGCTATTGAATAATAATAGGATACACTGGGTAAATTATTATTTATGCGGATTAATTGTTGCTGATTAATGACTGATTTTACAATTTGTGTACGCATGTACATTTTAGGAATTCAAAATTCTTGTGCATAAAAAGTGAGTAAGGCTAATCTATTGCTACGACTATAGTGGAATAGCATTCCCATTTATGGCTATAGGGTATTACCTATATATTATTGGAAAGAGTTGGACCAATGTGTATGCTTTATATTATATACAAATATTTAAATTGAAATTTATTTAACAAATATAAAAGGATTGTAAGGAAAACATATTGAGTTTTTATTTATTTTCGATCCGATTTACCGGTTCAATACCATAGTGTTCAATATTTACAAAATATCAAACGTCCTGCAATGAAGTCTCATCAATAATTTCTGTTAATTTTTTGTCATACATTATTTTCTATACCAAATAAACTACGTTTTGTTGCATGTTGTTTTTTTTTATAGCATCGAACTGTCAATAGATTATAAACTTCCGATTCTCGACAATACAGGCTCACTTTTATAACATATCAAACATCCAATTCAAAATCCCTTCAGTCTATGAAACAAATTCAAAAAGCATTATCCACACACGCATACTCAAGAGACGAGAGAGTACCATTTCCAAGTGCACGCAAACGCAGGGCGGAGCAAAAATTACGATCCCACGACTTGACGACGAGCCACCGCACGCGGGGCCAACGAACGTCGCGCGCTGCCCAGAAATGACGCGTCTCTTCGGCTGTCGGATCGAACTGACGATCAGTCAGTTATGACGAGAGCGCGCGCGAGGCGTCCAACGCCCCGCGGTGAATCGTCCCGCGGCCACGTGAACCCGAGATAACAACGTTAATGCGCGCGCGTGTGTGTCTTTCTTTTAGAATGGATTTTACGCTGCGACGACGTTGATTGCTCACAATGATCGTGTTGGGCATCGATTAGCTCGGCTTATCTGATTAATGCAATAATAAATTGGATTTTTCAATGGTCAAATTTTGATAGGCACACCGTGAGAGATTAATTGTTTTAGAATGCTGTTAGTGGGTAATGCGAATGGAAGGATTTCTGTTAGTGTTATTATTATTTAATTCTATAATACTACATTTTTTCGTATTATATAATAGAATTTGTGACACTTTATTTATTTCAATTGTTAAGAAAAAAATATTGTAAATATTGAAACAAATTTGTTTGTATTTATTTTAGCTGTCGGATAATATTTGAATAAAATTGATTAAAATGGAGATCTCGGCATTTTATATGTAGTGTTACGGATTCATAAAGAATTATTTTTAAATGTTATAATGGTTTTAATATCATACAATTAATATTTCGACTAATTTATCTCAGAACTGCCGATTTTGAAAATTAACGAAACATTAAAGGAAATCAACATTGCTTTTGTATCTTAAATGTACTCAACATAAATATGATAAAATATGTAACAAACAAGCATGATTATACAAAGTCCATAAAAAAAATGTATTCACATCCTAAATTATCATCAATTAGTAAGTTAATAATTAATTAAGTTCCCGCACTTTTAACGAGCAAACACCAGGACACCTACATCACCTGCTACACCCATTCACAACGCTTTATAAACACCACAACGCGCCATTCAAAATCATCGCATAAAAACTATCGCAAACAAAACTGCACTCGGTAAAAATCCAACGATGGCAGTTCATAAATATCGCGCAGCTCGGCTCTGCTTTACGAGCGTGACGCGGCCCCGGCGTTGAGCAAACAAATTCGATGCGCGCGCGCTCGTATAACGACACCAATTCGAATGGTAATGCGCCCGAGCGTCTCGCGCACACGCTTTTGCGAGATTAACTCATAATGGGATAAATGAGTACCAGTGCAGCTTGTTAGGCGCTTCTAACCGTGTATATATACATATATATACACCTAAGGTGGATGGCATATCCCTCCCTTGAGTGCACGTAAGAGCCAAGCGACGGCAAATTGCTCGCGAGATCGCTTTCACCGAGTTTTTCTTCATTATTCTTTTATATAGTCTGCTTTTAAGGTTGTACTGGACATACAATCTAAGCATGTGCGGGACAAAAAAGTCTCGGGTTTTCTCGTCTCGTCCCGAGACAAAAAAAATCCCGTTCCGTCTCGACTCAAAATAACAGTCGAGAATCCCGGGATCAGTCGGGATTCCCAAGCCCAGGCGAGATTCCTGAGCGCAGGCGAGAATCCTGGATCAACTCGGGATTCCCGACCAATCTCGGGATTCCCGTTCAATCTCGGCAATACTAATTTTAGGATTCTCGACTAATTTCGCGATTTGAGAAACTGTAAGAAACTGTAGATACACCTGTATTATTTATTGCATCATAAGGTTTTAAAAATTATGAATGATGAGGTGAGAATTGTTGAGAATTGTATTTTAAATACATATCGACGGACCCTAAGAAGAAAGACATTTCTCGACGTTTCGTTTAAGAAGTACGTATCTCGGCATTACGTTTTAGAAAGATGTATCTCGACTCTGGAGTATCATTTAGCGTCTGCAATATGTACTTGCCAGCATTGCACTGACGATGACTTACTGGCAAAGTACTGGAGCCGAAACGCTATTATATAATTTTATCATTATTCCTAAAAAAAACATTTATTCTTAACTTTTATTTACATTCAAAATATTTTTTTTCTAGCTCAAACTCTCCTCTCTTCAGGATGTTATTTTCGCATTAATTCTTTTTCGGAGGGTAAAAGACTGTTATAATACAGTCACCTATCCATATTGGAGAAAGCGGAATGACAAACGTCGGTTTGGGTTGTACATGGGTTTGTAGTTTGTGGAGTTCATTACGTTCTCTTTAAAAAGAAGTGCTTATAATCTCGGTAAATAACTCAGCCAATAGATACGGAAAGGCTGCCTTTCTTTCAATTTTTAGCAACATTCATACGGTTTTACGCCAGTTATCATGGGTCATTAAACATCAATTTTCTTATCAAGTATAGAAACATAACATAACCTACCTTAGTAAAAAATACAAACATTTTTCGGCATGAAACAAATAAAACAGAGAAAAATGCGGTTTGTTATGCCGTAACTATAACTAAGAGCTTTCTATAATATAAATTTCTACAAATTTGTTATAAAATTCAAATGATTCGCCCAAGAGTTTTCCTGAATGGGTTTAGTCTATCCCATCAAGGTGAAAACAGTGAGATAAAATAAAATATACCATCAATATACTTCTCTTATTGAAATATGACGCATGTACTTAGCTTTATTGTGTCGAAGAATTATTCTCTGTTATACAGTATTAAGTTCAATCGTTAAAGACTTGAGAGTACCTCATGCAAAAACCGACACCGTTTCTCTTTTAGCGACGTTTAATATTACAACTAAAAACTGATTTGGGAACTAGTTCTGAATTAAAAATATCGTAAATCTGATAAAAAGAACTTGATAATAGTGATAGTTTATACGTTAAAAATACGTTTTTCTTAGAGAAAGCAATATACTATTGGAAAATTTCAGATGGCCTGCTCTAGTTTTACTTCAATTTTTGTGAGCCATGGAAAATTGATTATTTTTAAAACAAATCCAAGAGTGGAACACAGTGAGGGTAACGATATGCGACCCATCTTTTTTATATAAAGATTTCAGGCCTGCCCTGCCTCACCAATATGCTTCCAAACGTTAGATTTACGAGGAGCTTCGGGAACGCAAAAATGGTCACATCATTTCTCGTGTTTTTAAATTGTTTAAATTTTGTACAATTTTTTAAGTCTCACTCAATCTCTCGGCAAATTACCGTTCCCAAGATACATTTTGTGTGGATGGTACAATCCGTTGCAAATCCGTACTCAAATCCATACATTCAAGTACATTTTCTTCTACTTGAAATACTCGTAAGAAGACAACATTGCCTTTATTACCCATCACTGGCATTGACAATAGCGATTGATTGTGACGTGTAGGATCAAGATTTTAAGGTCTTACAATGGTGAAATTAAAGCTATGACCATGTGTTTGTAGAGAAAAAAATTTCAGAATGTTTGCAGTTAAATATAAAAAGTTTAATAGTCTTATAAAACAGTACATTATTTAACGCGTGCCCGCACTAGCTGCGCACACTATTTTTCGGTATAATGGGCGCAAAGCTCGAATTTGTGCACGCTTGGATGCGCAAAGCGCATTTTACACACGTAGTGCGGTTCGAGTTTAAGATGGGATTCTAGCGTTGTATTACCAAAATAACGAAAAGAAAATTTTTGCTTAAAAGTCCTCTTTAAGTATATCTAGAAACCTCGATAAATTTCGATGTAATTTACGGGGGGGGGGGGGGGGCAATATTTTCTCAGGTCGCGTTAACGCAGTATAAAATACGGTAGCGAACGGTATGTAAGCTCTATAAGCGCGGAGGCTAACGAAATTCCTAGCGCGTTTACTGGTGTGAAGGTGAAGTGGGAAAGAGAAAAAATGAGCATTCAAACGGTTTAGCTTACGTGATTTGAATGCTGTTATTTTTTTGTTGTCATAAATACGTTTTTAAGGTGTTATTAAAGGTTTTTAAAATTGAAGTAATAGACTGATTATTTAATACTTTAAAGGGTCAGGACAATTTCTACTCGTTATTAGAATAACTAAACGTAATTTTATTAAAGTTTAAAAAATAAAAAAATAACGTAAACTTCAAAACACTTTTTAAGTAGTGATCAGTCGGAAATCCTTAATATGTTAATTATTTTTTATTGTATGGGTATGGACAAAAATTAAATAATGAAGATAATAGCTAATTTGATCATCTTTACAAATATTCTGCATATATTTAAAAATGAGTTAAATTCTATAACTCAATGTTGAAATATAATTATGTTAAATTCAATACATCTTTTTAATAATTTCTTGTCGCTTGAATATTATGATTTTACATAAGCTTGCAGTAAAAGGATTGCAAAGAGTTAATCATTGGAATTAGTGAAAGGTTCAATGATTTCATAATATATAAATAGAAGCTTTGACATATGGCATTGCGATGAAAAATGTGAAAACCATTTTACCTGACTTCACACCTCTCTCCCTACTTTGCTATAAATAGTTTAAACGTATTGTTTAAATCATCAGTTGAACTCGTGCTACCATGGGGAACAGTTCGATAATTGTATAAACGATTTTCTTTTAATAGCACATATACTCTGAGATAAGTGTATAGTAAATTCGACCAAGTTTTAACTAAGTTTATAGCGGGAATTTGATATAAGTAATTTTTCTTGTTAGTCTGACTATCCCTCTTACTAGGGATTATAACTAATAATAAAATAATATTGAATAATCTTATAGTTAGCCTTCTTCACGGAAAAACCATTTCATGGCAAAAACCAGTTCTAAACATAGCATATGAAATAACTGTGAGTCAATAACCGAAAAACTTGTGATGGTATTACTTTTATCGGTACAGGCACTTAAATTTCAGACTTCTGCTTTAGCATCGTGTGGAAAACCTATGTCGCCGTATGGAAAATGAAGTTGGCGTCACTTGTATACAAAGGGTGCGTCAACGATAATATAGATGCTAATATTGGTTGCATGGTTGCATAAAAACAAGTGTCGGTCATGAGTTTTGAAGCTGCGAGTATTTGAATTTATGGTTATTCCTATTTTTAGTATTGGTTTTTACCATGGAAAGGCTTTTCCGTGTTGTCCGTTTGTTTATCTTTTTTACAAAATTCATTAAAAGTGCTGCATTTATTGATAATTACGCTCTCAATCTAGTTTATAAAAGTTAAGATTCTAACCACATATTTGAGAGTAGAACTCCGGACTATTCTCAGCTCGAACCATAATCTAATAAAAGCAAAATAAAAGTAGTTATAATAACTAAAGGCTTGCTTACAAAGCGAGAATAGTCAGTTTACCACATCACTTCTCTCAGTGTACACTCAGCAATCATGGTAGAATAAGTCAGAGCCGACGGTATGGTACTCTGGGACATCATGGAGAAGTTCTTCAACGGCAGATCCATTAGCTCTCTCCTTGACAGTTTGCCAAGCGAACTGACCCTTGCCGACGCCCGCGGTCACTGCAACATTAGTCCACTGCATATCGCGGCCGAGTGAAGCAACGTCGTCACGGCTCATTTCCTAATCCAGGCCGGTTGCGACTTCAATGCCCTGGACGATCATGGTCTCATACCGCTGTTCTACGCATTTCGCTTCTCCGAGGCATTCCAGATAACCGAGCTCCTGTTAATCGCGGGGGCGAATATCAACTGGATAAACGCTGATGGCCAAAGCCCGCTTTTCTTGGCCAAGCTCTATCCCGATTCGTTAATAACGAAGGTCCTCTTCGAGACCATCAGAAGGGTTATAGTCCACTCAGAGGACTTGACCACAATACTGCTGGAGGCTGACTGGGCGTTGCCCCAGAGCATCGGCCTCGGCAACATCAACCCTACCAAATTCATGATCAAACGGGGAGCGGACGTGAACCAGGCCTACAATAACGAGTTCCCGCTGCACAAAGCGATCGCATTCGGCGACCATGAGCAGGTGCGCCTTCTTCTCAAGTGCACCGCTGATCCCTTGGCCAGCGACGTCGAGAGATGCACGGCTCTGCATGAGGCTGCGAGCTGTGACGAGAACAACGTTCGTCTCTGCGTCCAGCGGATTTTGGATCACTATGTGCCGGTGGACATCCGTAACAAGGACGACGACACAACGACTCTGCGCGACGCGGCGCTCTTCTGCAATGCCGAGTGGGGGTGACGTCGACGCCACGGACTCTGACGGCCAGACTCCACTGTTTCATATCTTCGAGAACTTCCTGGTGACTCCAGAGAAGAGGAGACGGTCGCTCAAACTACTGCTGGAGTACAGAGCCGACGTCAAACATCTACAGCGATTGGAAGCAGAGCGCGTTGAAAGCGGCGACCGATCTGCCGGATCAAGATAATGGCGCAATGTACCTACTGGTGCAGCACCTGGCCAAGCTTAAGTTTCTAGGTGAAATGGTCAACGAGAACTACTCGCAGTAGATCGATGAGAAAGATGGGTTGAAGAAGTACTACAGACAGTACGAGGCTGAGATTGCCAGGATGAAGGATATCCATATCTACGGAAGAGTACGTCTGGCGAATGTTTTGGTGGAGGACATTGATAAGGTCGTCGTTTACACCAGGAATTCAAAGTTGATGGATATGATGCAGTCAAATTGTTCGAGGATGAAATTTCCAACTTTTGCGCAGTCGCTTCAGCACAAGTTTGACAAGGCTACGAAGAAGAGATTGATGATGGTCAATGCGGTTTATGTACTAAGCTGCAGTCTGAATAATCTTCAGCCACCCTATCTTGTTTTAGAAAAGATTGTTAGCTATTTTCGTATCAAGGACTTACGTAAACTAACGTGAAACTCTGTTCTCCGAAACATTTCTTGACAAATATTGTTATTAACAATTGTACATTTATATCAAATGTGTATTGCTTTATTATTATGTATATAATAACTGAGATTCTCAAAACGAGTGTTTCCAATAAATTGTTTTCATATAAAAAACATATTTTAAATATATATAACCTTCAATGCATTTACATTATCATTAATTACTCAACATGACATTTTCTTAAGGTGGTCCTATAGTAAATTTTCATAAATTTTTAGATAGTATTCCCATAGTTATGGAGAAAAAAGCTAACAATTTCGAATGAAAATTTATGTTTTTTCAAAACTGTCCTTGCGCTTGGGAATGCAAGTATAGTATTTAAATAAAATTATGTAATTTCTAATACCTGTACCACATATAATTGTGAACTCCAAATGTTTAAAAACATAATTGTAAGAAAAAAAAAATTATATTAAATTTTCATTGTAAAAATAACCTAAAAGACCACATTTTTAACTCTATTCATGGGCAACACTTTCTTAATAAATTTTTTTTTAAATCAGAGTTCATGTTTGTAATGTGAATAAGTTAAATAAGATATCCTTAAAGTTTCAGATTGATTCGTTGTAATCCTATGCGCATAAGACATGTTGAATATTGGAAAATTTTCTGTTGTTTCTAAAACAATTTTTCTATTGTATAAAATTTTTTTTGATTAATTTCTTTGTTTTCTAAAGTCTGCCTACATAGTATAGGGTAGATTTAGGTACAGGTTAAGATTTGGTTAATTTAGGAATACGCTGGATTGTGCGCAATAAAGGTCGGATGCAACATACATATAAATAACTATTAAGCTCATTAAAATGATTTCTATGGCCAATACTGCCTATACAAAATCATATTCGTTATAAAAATGTACAAAGTATCAGAAAATGAAATAGAAAAAAATCGATTTTTTCATCAAATATTACTATTGGACCACCTTAAGCTATTAGATACACAGCTTACAATTAATTTCTATTTTATGTCATTTTTTAACATATGCGGGCAAGTGTTTAAAATCACCTATACAAAAATAAATAAAATTTGATGCCAATACATTAGTACATAGCTTCGTCAAACTTAATCTACTGTTCTAACATAAAACTCATGGTTCTGATATATTACTTTACACTGTTTTTTAGTTTCAAATTTATTTTCTTCATGCAAAATAATTTTACTAAAAAAGGTTCACTAAATATAATTCTTATTGTTACTTATTTATCTCTAAGTAATTCATTTCGAAGAAAAAATTCAGAAAAGTGTTTGTCATAATTTTTAACAATATCAGACTAAATTCGAAGAAAATCAAGCATCCTCACAGGACATTGGGCATTAAGGGGCAGGCCTGCATTAAGGTGGGGTTCTGGAATAAATCTGATCAATTCTAAGTTCAAACGTACATAATATGTCTGTAAAATTTCAGCGCCTAGCAAGCTTATCTGCAAGAGCTATGGTGGACACAAATTTTGATTTGGCACATACAAACGTACATACATACGTACATACACATCTACATACAGACAGACAGACATTTTTTAAGAACATATTTTTCTGACTCAGGAATCTCGAAAACATTGAGATATATCAAAATCTCTGATTCGAAAGTTTTCATCGTTACAATCCTTGCTCTTAAGGAAACAAAAGTGCAAACAATAATTCACATTATTACCGGCAGAGTTGTAATAGAAAAGTGCAGACAAAAATTAATATAATGAAAACTTCATAGAATTCGGTCACGATTTTGCTGCAAAGCTAAAATGTCTATTAAAGTATCAGTCGTTTGTCTGTCATTTATACAATGCACAACTGACTTATTGACTAAAAAAGTTTTTTACTAAAATGTGATTTTCAATGCTCATATTGCTCGGGTTACATTTCTCCACTGTTCTACAGAAGAAAAATTAGAAAAAGTACTTTGAAATATTAATTATAATAGTTTATTACTGAAAAAATAACGTGATGGTAGTTGATGGTAGTTGTATAAGTAATTTGATGGTAGTTGTATAACCGGTACAACCTTGTGTGCTTCTAGTCTGATTAGAGCAGCTAATTTACTTCATGGCGATATTGACGGAATAATGGCGGGAACGAGGCAATTTTATTTTGTTTACATTGGGGAGGGAGGCTCTAGTTCATTACTATGCAAAAAGGTTCGTCAAGGGGATGTTGCACAGCGAGATCTTTATCTTCTTCCGGTGTGTACATGAGCTAGGAGTTCGTTATCACAAACTTTAATTTTAAGTGTAATAAATCGCAATTTTTTACGAGGTAATTAATTTATGTATTTTTAAGCAGGTTGTTAGAGAGTGCTTTATGTTCTTTAGCTGTAATTGCTTTCTTTAATTTGTTCATATTTTTATGATTTATAGGATATGATGATATCGCGAATCATACTTTAGGAATATTCTATTTTAATGTTAAGTCTGCTTGGTTTAAAAAATCTATTTATTATACGAATTTAAGTACGTTTTACAATGAGACGTTTGATTAGTATCTAGAAAAATTATATGAAATACATTAGAAATGAGATAAGTTAAGATGATAATGGAAAAAAGACAAACGATAATCCAATTTTATTATTAAAAAAATTCGTGTCATTTTGGCAGCATGATATTATCGATTACATTACTAAAGTATTTGAGTACAAAATTTAAATCTAGTATGCAGAAAAGTGTATAACTGAATTATCATGCTAATATTTTATTGAAGGCCCGAACCGACAATATAAATTAAATTATCGCACATTCTATACTCTAATAATTATAACATTTTTTCACACCACTATTATTTCTGCCAAAATGCACTAGCGCCAACTAACAAACCGCGCAAGATTATCTTCGCCTACTCGCTCAACTTTACGCGCGGAGTGAATTAACAAAACACACCACCTCTTCTCTCTCTCTCTCTCTCTCTCTCTCTCTCTCTCTCGCTCTCTCTCTCTCTCTCTCTCCACAGCCATAAAAATTTAATGATAATTAATTCGTTACAAAGATCCCGGCACAATAGAACAAAACGCGCGGCTCCGTCCGGTGCTTTCATACACACTCGTACACACAACACAAACGTGTGCATTATTTAATTACGCAAAGCGAATTTCATCAAGACACACACACACATACACAGCCGCGCGCGCACGCGCTCATACTCGCGATTCTTTTTCTATCCTTTTTAAGAAGACTTAAAACTCTCTTTTCCTTTTCTTCCCTCTATCTCTCTCCTCTTCCCACACACATATAGAGAGCGCCACGGCTCGCTACCGTCGTCTTGTTATATACCCATATGGTTTCCTATAAAAGCGGGACAAGATAAATCTTATCTCGCCCTAGACATCCTGCGCGAACAAAGTATCCTAATTAAAATAACAGTACGACGCGTACGAGGTCTTTACTTCTCTGCTGGGCTGCGCGACCGCGGCGCGACGGCATGGCGCGCGCGAGCGCGAGGTGGAGTCACGTGGGTATGCGCCGTATCTATTTATCTGCCAACTGTTGTATGCCGGAGCGCCGCCGCTCTTGTCTCTCTCATTTTTTTTCTTCTTCGTCATTTTGCTCTATTACTTACTCTCGTTCTTAGTCTGCTTGATTCCTTCCTTATACACAAGCGCATTTTCTTTTATAAATGATTAGAATTTTTCTTTCGTGAGTTGAGTATCTTATTTTTTATTAGATTTCTGGAGTAGAGTATTTTTAGTCAATAGAAATTTAATAAAGTGTATTGTTTACGGAATATTTGATTTATTTTGGACAATAAAAGTTAATTGGCAAGTCAATTGGTTCGAGGGACAAATACAGTTCGTATAGCTTATATTTCAATACTAAAGAATGGACTGTATTTGAGACGCAAATACAAAGGAAATAATGTTTAGTCAGGAAACCACGCGAAATAATAATTAAATAATAGAATATTATAGTATAATTGTTTCTAATGTGTAAAATGAAGGCTAGAAATAATAAGATCTGAGATTCCGAAATATTCCAAAAACATTAATATCCTAAATCCACCGCTTAAATTACTAACCAATAAATCCAAAACCTTTAATCTTTGAAACCTCAATCCCCTAAATCGAAAGTTTCGAATAATTAAACCCCAAGCTTCTAAACCTTAAGTCCTTACACATCAAACCCCTGAATCTCATATGTCCAAACTTAAACCTCTAACTAAAAAACCTCAAACTATTAAAAAATTTATTTAAAATTTAGGTTTCAGTTGTTTAAGGTTTAAGGTTTAAGGGTTTGAGAGGAAAAATATGGGGTTTCGTGATTCAAGAGGGAAGAGTTTAGTGGAGGGAATTAAGCATAATATTAGAAAGTTTAAGAGTTTGGGCTTAAACGATTTAAAATTTAAGGTCTTGGTTTTTTTTAACAAGCTCTTTTGATAAAATTTATTGTGTCAATTATTTTGTATTATGTTTTATTAAAATTTAAACATAATTCATTATCAATTTTAACATATTTCCCGCAGTTTTCTGCCTAAATCAACATTGTTCCCTTCTTTTTATACAGACAACTGCCATCTTTATATACAGCCCTTAGCTTCTTCAAACTGCTTACGAACAAACAAACAAAAAATACATTTTTTCCACCGGTTCCAGGTCTCTCAAACCTCAAAGGATCATCACATCAAGTGCACCAAGCCGAGTGATCACGCATAAATACACTCGTGTACCATCCCACCTCCCATCCTCTCCTCTCTTTGTCATTCCTCCAGTCTAGCTTCCACAACGAACAACTATAACGACGACGACTAACGTCGCGCCTCTAATAACGCAGCAGCAGCTCGCCTGCGCCTACTTCGAACTGGCAGGTGCCTCCTCCCGCGATCCCTCTTCCTCATCCTCTCCGGCAAGAGTCTTATTATACTACGAAGCGCGCGCGCGCAGTGCGACTCTGATTAATGGCCGAAATATTTCTTCTATAAACAATGATATCCCGCCGCACTGCCTCTGCAGTTACCCGTCGTGCGCATATATACAGTGGCATTTTTGCCCCGCCGCGGGATGAAAAATAGAAATCGTCTATGGGAGCGTCTCTTGAGGCGAAAGTAGATTAGAATCGGGAGATAAAGGAGAGAAGCGGGAGACGAAAGTTTCGAGTCCCCGTAAGGTCCTGCGGAGTTTAGGCTGTGTTTCGTGTAAGACCGAAATCGGGATAGCTGCCGATTGACTTGGGTGCAGTGTGTTGCGCTTTTTTTTTGTTGTTTGCTCGGTGGAGAGAAACGTTGGGTTGGTATGTGGTGCAATTGAAGATGTAGTGGGGAGATAGCGCGCGAGTTTGTCTATTAGTGGTTTGTAGTGTGCGGGCTTGTTTATTGTGTGGAGACTTTGGCGAGTTTTAATTGCCATAATGAAGTAATTGGTACACGAGTTATTCGTGTTTCTTGCCGAGGGGAGTCGTTAGAAGAAAGGAGTTGCCGTTGCTGTTGTTATTACGTAGTAAATTGTGGAGAACGCTGCGCACGTATGTGATTTACTATGGAAAATGTTCTGTTAGAGAACGTTTAGAATTTTGGTGTTGACTAAATTGGGATGCAATCGAAACGAGTTGATTAATTCTGTGTGACAAAATCATTCATTTTCTTACGGATTGTATCATTGTTGCGTTAATTCACGTTTCTAAATTATAGAACGGATTATACTTTTAAATATATTTTTATGTTGAACCAGTTATGCAATCAATGAACTTTCACCTAATTATCTATACAATGTGTTATGAATTAAAAACCAGTTTCTAATCAATTTCCTAACCGATTTTCTGGATTAATCAGAAATCGATTAAAGGATGAACAATACGAATGATAGACAATGGATTTTTTATCAATAAATTCGTCCGATTTCTTATAAAACTTGGTATACGGATCCGCAGAATTCTAATCGAACCTCCAAATCGCAAAATTCAAAATGGGGAGTGTAACGCGACGTACTCACTAAAAAAAATAAGATTTAGATCAAATTCATTGTAATATTTTTGAGTACGCTGAATATAAATTTGAACTCAGAATTCCCAAATTGTGGGATCAATATGTAAAATTAAATTTTTAAAAATTACGGTATTGAAATAAATTTTATAATGGCCATTAAACTCTTTATAGACCAGTTTCCGCAGAACTTTCTTTTTACCAGGGATACGGTACGTAAACTATTAAATCTTCATACATACTTTATACCGAATACGTTTGCACAACTATCAAGTCAGCAGACTTGAAATACTGCGAACAAGAGCAAACTGTTTAAATATTAATAATTCATGAAAACTTCTAACCTAACCTCCGTTTTTGACAGTTGGACACAGATTTCTCAACAGCTAAGGAAACATGATTTTGAACAGAATGCATTTTTCATAATATATCAAGTACACCAATTTACTTATAGTAAATAAATCCTATTCTCACTACTTTTACCAGTTTTAACACCTTCATAACAATTCACCTGTTACCAATATCCAAACCGCTCGAAAGACCATGGCATCGCCTCTCCACTGCTCGATCCCACCTCACCTCCACACACACATCCTGCACCCACCTGCCACACCGCTTTCCATACCGCACATCTCCACAACGCAGTGCATGGAAGATCAACTTCGTATACCCGTACGCTCGCGATGATCGCAAGCCTTGTCGGATCTTGTCGGCGGAAGGCCTCTAGTGTGCGCGTGCATGTATGTGTGCAAGCTGCGGCCCTCTCAACTTGCCTGAACGCCAAAGGCCCTCTCTCTCTCTCTCCCTCCCGACAAAACCCTCCTTTGCATATACATTCTGTAAGATTACTTTGCGCGGTTTACACCCTTGCCTTTGGCTTCGACTCCAGCTACCGCTGGCGCTGGCTCTTCTTCTTTGACTGATATTCCGCGCGTCTCCGAGCGCAAACTTCGAGCAGGCGTATATATAATACGAGCTTTCTAGCCGGGGAGAAACTTGGCGGAAGGGTATGCATATACGTCGTAGTCGTCGTACGGCGGTGGTGCAGAGGTTCCTAATGTATGCGGAACGCCAGACGAGAAATTCCGGCTTCGACACGGGCCGTGTCGTATGCGAAGACGCGGAGGAGATCAGGTCTGGTTGAGGTACCGGAGGAGAGGAGAGTCTTCGACGACGAGATTTCGACAAGAAATTCGACGCTCTTTTGCATGGCTTACACGGATGAGTTCGCCCAAGTTCGAGGTTAGAGGTTGGGCGGTGTGCGGTGTTCGTGGGTAAGAAAATTGTCTTGGTGTCAAGGGGTCTTGAGGAACAGGAAATGTCACGGGAATTGTTACGGCGGAGTAATATTTGTTGTTACTACTAAAAATAGTAGTGTAATGAAAGTGAAACGTTGAATTTGTTCGATCGTTGGTACATCTATCGTTAGTTTTCATTTTCTTGAAATATATTGGAAAAGAGCTATTTATGAGAGCAAACCACATATGCTAAAACCTAGCCATGTAACTTGTCTAGCCTGTATAGTTTTTGAAGAAACGGTTAAAATAATAATAAAAAATATATGAATTAAAAGGAAAATATGACATTGTTAAGTAGGGTCTTTTGCTAGATATAGGGCATAAAACGAAAAATCGTATGAGAGTTTATAAAGATCTTATGATAAAACTAATGATATGTACTTAATAATAGTTCAAAACTACATGAAAATAAAATTGTTCCAAAAAAATTGTGACGTTAAAAGTGTAAATATTGTCAATTTAAAAAATATTTAGTTTAACCCCAATTTTCTTTTAATTTCTTAACCAATTTTAATGGTCCGGGGCTTATTGTTTTCCTTAAGGTGATGCTAAAGCCACCAGTCACCGACAAATTAAGACGAACCACTTTTCTTATTTTATTTTTAATTTTGAGTAAATATATCTATGAAATGCTATTGTTCTACTCAAAAACAACAACTTTCCATAGAGATATTTTCTCAAAATTAAATATTGAATGCAAAAAGTGGTTCCCCGTATTTTACGGTAGCAAGAGGGTTTAGCATCACCTTAAACGTTTCTCTACAAAGTTAACGAAAGAAAATATAAAACTAATATATCTGTAATAAGAGAAAGCTAATTGATTATAAAATTTTACGCGTTTACTTATAAATAGTTAGCTTTCTCTGATTACAGATATATTATTTTAAAATTTTCTTTTGATAACTTTGTAGAGAAATGTTTAAGGAAAAATATAAGCCCCAAAACATTTAAATTGGTTAAGAAATAAAAGAAAATTGGGGTTTAATTAATTATTTTTTAAATTGATAATATTTACACTTGTGACGTCATGATTTTTTTTCTTGTAGTTTTGAACTATTATTAAGTACATACCATTAGTTTTATTATAGGACCTTTATAGACTTTCATACGATTTTTTGTTTTATGCCCCATATCTAGTGAAAGACCACCCTTAATGCAAGGGAATGCGATTAAAAAGTACTTTCAAAGATGATAATGCTGTACTAGTTGTGAGAAAAGAAAATACCCGAAACCAGTACATTTGACGGCATTTTACACTGCTTTCCCGTGGATTCAGAAACTTAAATTTTAAAGATAAGTTACATCTTTAGAGAACTTAACTAACAAATTTTTGGGCATTGTCCTTTGTCAAATTTGTTAAACAGCGTGTTCTTAAGTTTCGTCTTAAGCTGATGCTAAAGCCACCGACAAATATGAGGAACAACTTTTCTCATTTAATTTTCATTGTTTAGCAAATATCTTTATGAAATGTTATTGTCCTAATCAAAAACAACAGCTTTCCAGAGAGATATTTTCTCAAAATTGAAAATTGAATGAAATAAGTGGTTCCCCGTATTTGACGGTGCAGGGGGGTTTAGCATCACCTTATTATAATACTTTGCATAATTTATATATATTTTCTACAATATACATAGTTGTTTATAATAGAACGGATTATAATATTTTCAAAACTGACGTGTAAATAAAACGTTATTACGCTCTTCACTCATTTTATGCTTCACATATTCCACTATAAACGACCGCTGCTCATTGTATAATAACGAGAGTGCATAACACGCATTGAAAGGATCGTTATTATTTGTTTTAATTTAAATACACCATTACGATTTTATCATTATAATTTTCGATGTAATATCTACAACGTGCTACACGGTAACTCTGTTCCCCCCGTTCCGTCTCCTCTCATCTCCTCTGGCTTTCGCGTAACATTTTCGCCCCGGGGTAGAACATGCGTGATCCTAATTAGCCCGAGCACTTTGCCGAGAGATGCGCGCTGTCGAATTATGAAGGCGGTTGCAACTCGCTTCTTCCTCAAAATAAATGCTCGGCGTTTTACCAGGTGCTCGGGATTAAGTTCTCTGCATGCGCGGTATTAAGAAGACCGGAGTTTGCGCGGCGTCGGAAGTTTCACTTGTATTTGTATTTTGCAGCAAAATTAAAGAAAGTGTTACAGTTATCTGCCGAGGAAACGGAATTATATATATTCGGGAAATTGCTATTGCAAAATTTAATTAACTGGATGTATGAAAGTGCGCCTCGCATTTTTTAATTTTTTAACGGCTGCGTTTTAGGTTAGTTTATTTTTATTTAAGCACACTCTGTTAAAACAATCATCGCATCATCTATTGCCCATTCGCATTTTTTTAACATACTGCCAGCTGTAATTATATCATGTTTTAAATGTTTTATTTCTTCAAGTCATCACTATTTGAAGATAAAGATCGTTAAAGTTGTAGATAAATATTTGGAGATAAATGCTTAAAAATCACATTTTTAAAATAGTAAGAAGAATATTTTAATATTTTCATAAATTCAATTAATCAAACATGAAAAATTACTTTTCACAATCAAACTTTGAGATATGATTTACTTGCAAAATCTTATATAATATTCTTCTATCCATGTACATGAAAAATGATTAATCAGCATATTAGCAGGTTGTAATTCAGTCATGAAAACTCGATGCGAAAATATCATTTATGTACAAAATATATATTCATTCTTATTTATCTTCAAGAATTCTACTAAACATTAAGACAGATCTTTTAGTATTCAAAATCTCGACTAAAAATTCTATTTGATCCTTAAAACACTAATTTCTCCAATGCATTTCCTTACATCAGCTTATATTGGCAATCGATCAATTATTCAACTAACCCCCCGAATTCTTAACCATTCATGCCAACAATACCCGGAATCGCATTCTCCGAAAAACAAAAAGAAAAGAAGATACCGACACGCGACTCCCGGGTCTCGAATCACGCGGCGCTCATTGTTCATGCGCGCTATGAGATATGACGCGAGCGCGCCAGCATGATAATCGTCGGTATATACGCATGACACACACACACATGCATAACAGAGCCACCGGCGGAGGGGCGGCGCGACAGGGTGGCAGCGGATTAAACAGGAAGTCCGGAAGACGCGCGAGCGCGTGCCGAGGCGGAGCCAAAGAAAAACCCTTTTTCTAGAGAGAGAGTCTTTTGTTGTTTTGTTGCATTTTCCTGTGCCTTTTGTGAGGGCAGATTATTGTGGGGTCACGTGCCAGTGTCTGCGTTGCGTTTGTGTAGAGAGAATTTTTGTATTTTGTATTCCGGATAACCCTGGTAGAAACGTTCCCCATATGTTCGCCAGATTTTACTCTATTTTATAGGGAATGGCCAATTTCTGCTTAAAAGTCTGGCCAGAAACCCTGCTACCTGTCGACGTTTTCTCGTCAGAAACCTGACCAACTTATGGTTAATGAATAAATAAATAAAAAATAACGTTTAACGAATTTTTATAAGTTAATAATGATTATTATGTCATGGATTTAATAGCTTATTATTAATAGAATGCTAAGATATATTTGGGATAGATTCGAAATAAAAACTAAAAACTTATTTCATTAAAAGTTTTTTTAAGGTTAGAGTTTTATAATTAAATAAGACATAAAAAAATCAAATAAATAATCGAATAAAAATTTGCATGCTGTTTTAACGCAGAAGTACTATAATGGGATTTACATTTTCAATAATTTTTTAGGGTTATGTAAGCTATTTAGATTTTCTATAAATTTCTGGTCAGATGCTGGTTTATTTCTGGCGAACTATTAGGAAACGGATCTGCCCAATAGATCGTGAACCGACCATCTAATATGCTCAATTTTCTACCAGGGAAGGTAGGAGGGGTGATTGGGAGTTATTATTAGGTGGCTTGATAAATATTAATTGGTGAGTTTATTTTAGTGCATAACAGGTTTCTTGTTGTCGATTGAATAAATTGCTTCCATGGAAGAACATTGCTTTGTAGTCGAATAGTATATTATATATAAAATAAATTTAATAAATGATTATCACATTCTATATTATTATATCAATTTTCATTCAATTTAAATTTCGCGAATTAATTTTTCCTTCATTTTTTTCGTTTTTATTGCATTAAAAGTAACTCACTTGAAGTCCCAGTGGGTCCCTCAGAAATCAGATATTTTATGCCAAAGTGGACCATATTCGATTTCGTAATTGAAGTCTAAGTTATATTTAACCGCAAAGGAACCGAGAAATTTTTTTGTAATTTTATTGTACATATTTAGATTCCAAGGCCTAACAAAATCCCTGCATTTTATCTAATTGGTAATCAATTAACATTACTTTGCAAGTAACCCCTTCCAGATCAATATTAATTAACAAAGTATCATTGTAACAGTTAAGGATATATATTGAAATTCTACGATATGAAATATAGTAAAACGAAAAAGTCATAAAAACCCGTAATTCAAAAGCCTAGCCCTAATACAAATCAACGTCAACGCGAAAAATTTTTTTTGTCCTGAAATCTTTACTTCATTACAACATCGATATCGCAAAAATTACGATATAATTGTCTCAATGTACCCCTCAATGTACCCCCTAAAAATTGATTAACATCGCCACATCGCACACCCCAAAATCACCGCAAACCCACCGTCAACACCGCGATCATCAAATGAGAAACAATCCCCTCGCCCAATCCAGTCCTCTTTCTCTCTCCGCATTTCACGCTCGCAGCTAATTATGATTTACGACGAGCCACGCTAGCGCGCGCTACAGCACATCCCGATCGTAGCGCGCGATACGGGGTGCGCGTATGGGATATTCAAATGTGCATAAATATATTAGCCTCGCACGCGGCTGCCAAAATAGGGGACGAAATCTTGAGAAATCGACATACGTATATGCATATACTATATATAGTTATAAGGAAACGGAAAGGAGGTGCACGAGACACGAGATTATACGCTGGTATACGCAGGAGCTGCAGCGGACATTCTCGGTAGCTCGGGGATTTTGTATGCACGATGAAGGTCCGATCCTGCACATTGCATCTCGAGAGGATTTGTATCCTGTGTGTTCGCCGAGGCTCTGACCCCTTTGTCGCCCGTCGACGCGGCGAAGTTTCCTCGAGTTTCGAGTGGACTTCTGGGAAGTCTATTAATGGAAGTTGAAGCTGTGAGCGCTACAGTGTTTTCGTACAGATATTTATAATGTACTTTGTATAGCTTTCGTGCAGTGGGGTAACTTTGATTCAAATGATGGTTGGTGATGGTAATAGGTGAATACTGTCGTCCTCTGGAAGAAAATTAGTATGTCGCATTTTTAAAACCCGACGAATAGTATTGTGCTAATGATTTTTTATTCAGTGCTTAAATAAGGAGGAAGAAATAGTTTTCCTTCTTATTCAGGTGCTGCTTTTTATCAAACACCTCTTAAAACCGTGGTCCTACATAACAAATAAAACGGAACAAAGTCATAGGTGGAATATACGTCTTTTGTTTCTTCTTTTGACTATAAATAAACGTTATAAACTACACTTACGCTTTTAAAATGTCGTAAGCGATTATTAAACATTAATGTTTTTATTTATTAATATTAATAATAAATAATTAACTGCCAATACAATGGCACTTTATGTCTTTCGCTAGACATAGGGCATCAAACAAAAAATTGTATGAAAGTTTATAAAGGTCCTATGATAAGTAATGATGAAAAAAAATGAAAAGAAATGTGCAAAAAAATCATGACGTCACAAGTGTAAATATTCTCAAATTAATAAATATTTATTAAAATCCCAATTTTCTTTTTTATTTCATAACCAATTTTAATGTTTCTGGGCTTATTTTTTTCCTTAAACAATTCTCTACAAAGTTAACGAAAGAAAATTTTAAAATAATATATCTGTAATAAGAGAAAGTTAATTATTTATAATTAAACACGTAAAATTTTATAAAAAATTGGCTTCCTCTAATCAAAGATATATTATTTTAAAATTTTCTTTTTTTTACTTTGTAGAGAAATTTGTAAGGAAAATAATACGCCCCGAAACGTTAAATTTGGTTAAGAAATAAATAAAAAATTGGGGTTGTACTAAATATTTTTTAAATTGACAATATTTACATTTGTGACCGAGCTTGTGATGTCACGATATTTTTGGAACATTTTTTTTCATGTAGTTATGGACTATTATTAAGTACAATTCATTAGTTTTATAATAGGTGCTTTATAAACTCTCATACGATTTTTTCTTTTATGCCTTATATCTATCTCTATAGACTATAATATCGTAGCAAAGTTTTGATTATTATATTACGTTTATAAAATTAAAAAAAATATTAATCCGGCGAAGTGAAGGGAAACTTTAAAAAGAATGGGTCAAATCTGATAAAATGCGTGAAAATATCAAGATTTTATCAGACATTCAATAGTAAAAGAAAAGAAAATTATTTTTTTTATGTTCTTCACTTCAGTTAGAAGGAAATTTTTGTTAAATGCTTAATATTTTATGGATCCTTCGTGCTCATATCAGTTTTATAGGTGCCATATCAGTGTTTTACATGGGGCCGACAGAGGCCATTCATGGGCATCCTCCTTTGTGAAATAATTATGTAGAACTTTCAACTTACAAATGAAAAAAAAAACATCTCTAGAAAAGATACTACATAAGGGCAATTCTGGTAAAGGACATCTTTTGTATAATTATTATCATAAGAGTAGATTTTCTTTCCAGAATCTCCAAATAAATGTTTAAATGAAGTTTATACAACGGAAGGATAAATTCATAAACGTTAATATCTCTGAACGATATATAATTCACAGAGAGAATATTCTAATAAAAATTATGAAAAAATTCACAATAAAAATTACCGTGAATGACTATAAAGCTGGGACACTCCAACTTTCCGGCAATTTTTATTGATATTTACGATAAATTTTACCGCACTGAAGGGTAAAATTTTTCTGCCGTAGAATAAAAATTCCCTATAAGAATCTTAGAGAAAACTAATAGAATAGTGGAACATATAAATTTTAAAGTTACACAATGAAATGGATGGTAACATTTGTTTGAAATATTTTTTTAAAATATGGATTTTCTTCCAATTGCTATAGCAGTATCATTGATACTTAAATAAGTACATTTTACGCATTTATACATATTTATACAATTGGTGCACACTCAGTTGTTATCCTTCATCGGCTGTCCTTTTTTTCCAAATTAGACAAATGTACCATTCAGTGCGGTAAAATTTATAGTAAAATATCAGTAAAAAGTGTCGGAAAGTCGGAGTGTCCCAACATTACAGTTATATACGGTAATTTTTACCGTGAATTTCGTTATCACTTTTATTAGACAATTCTCTCTGTGTATATATTGCGAATAAATTAAATTGTAATTAATAACCAATATTATTGACATCAATAAATTTAATCTCCATTTTGAACTCCTTTGTGACAAAAGTGATGTTCCTACGATTCTACTTAGTAACAAATTATTCAATCGAGAAGTATTACATAAATGGTTTATATTAATTACTAGGAATCGACTTTTTGATTCAAATTTATATACATAATCCACCTCGCAATCCACATACTAAAGGATTCAAAGGGATACTGACAGCTATATAATAGTCAAAGCTGGCTGTCGCGTGGCACAACCGTCAATATCTCACTTGGAACATCAAATACCATATAAAAAGCCCAGAAGATTTAATAATCATACTGATATTCTACTAAAATCTATAATTATTAAATAATACACCACTCTTTAGTTTCTCATCTCGTTCAAATGCCCGCCTTATCTCACATCGTTTTACTTGGAGGGAGTTCCCCTGACTTTGCCTTTTCCGATATTTTGCGTGAAATCAACAACAAAACCAGCATGATGAATCTCGACGAAGTGAAGATGGTCTGGCGACTGGCGGACGCCGTTAACTTCGACGTCGACTCGTCAGTCATCCAAGAGGAAGGCATCGACGAGTTATCCAAATTCTGCGGCAAAGGCGACCAGGTGTCTAATCTAACAGAACAAGCCATGTAAGGCAACGCCACGTTCCGGCAGTCACTGACAGTCAGACTTAACATCATACGTCCAAGTCTCGCGCAAATCCAAAAATTTCTGTGTACGCACCCACCGACGCTGTCGCCTGGTATCAAATCTCTGGTGCAGACTCTGCAGGATCGGAAGAAGCAAGTCTATCTGATATCTGGTGGTTTTCAACGTTTCATTGCGCCTGTCGCGGTGCAGCTCTACATACCACCAGAGAATGTCTATGCCAACAGATTGAGATTCGACAGGGCAGGAGAATACGCTGGATTCGATGAGAATGAGCCAACGTCTCAGACTGGTGGGAAAGCCGAAGTCATTCGTAGACTGAAGGAAGACAAAGGTTTTAGAACCGTTGTATATGTTGGCGACGGTGCAACGGATCTGGAAGTCTGTCTGGCTGGTCTGGAAACCCAGCGAGTGTTTTCATTGGTAATGGAGGCAACATTGTACGAGAAAGCGCGAAGGCGCGTGCTCATTGGTTCATCATGGATTTTAAAGAACTTGAAAAACAGCTGGAAAACTAGGTAGATTTCCATCATCGGAATATTCACTCGAGTTTTGCTTTGTTAAAAAAAGAGATTTGTTACCATTAACATTTTGGAATTCGAGAGTTTAATTTAGAGGGGCTTTGAGATTGTTGCATGAAAATATATAACGGTTTATCAATTGAATATTTCAAAATAATACATGTGATGAACGTGCAGATGATCGGCATCGCTTAGATGCCATTGATGGAGAGGACACACTAAAAATAAATAATACAGCTTAGAGCTATATAAGATATCAAGTCGTTATTTGTTATAACCTATTTTATAATTGGAACTGTCAATAGCCTACTGCAATAACAATTATTTTTGGAGTCGCAAATTATAATACGTCCTAATTGCGACTATTTTAGCTGCAATTATATACTAAGGCCAACAAATTTCTTGGTAAGGTCAACAAATGTGTAGCTCTTCGAGTTCCAGTTGCATTAGTATCAGATTATACAGATACTTTTAAACACTTTCTGCTTTTTATTTTTTTAAAGATAACAATAACTTACAATATTAGCAATTTTTTACGCAAGATTATTAACCTATTCTTTGGCACGGAGTTAGCCGATGTAAAAAAAGGATTTTATGATACATGTAACAATCGTCATCACATTTTCAATATTTTGCTTTCCTGCTAAAACAATACCAGACTAATACATTAGAAAAACTTTGTTTTTCACATACGTACTAATTAATAACGTATTCAGGGCTAAGGGGATATACAAACAATCAAAATTTTTATTATATATTTGAATGAGAATTTATCCTTAATTTTTCATAGTATCTAGATCACTGGAGATCAAAATTTATAATTTGTGTTAAAATGTTCTTTTTTTTCAGATAACCGATGATAATAGTAAAAATGATGCGCGTTGAATGCTTACTATCAATTTAACAATAAATAATGACAGAAAATGCTGTAATTCTTTTATAAATATTAAAGTTGGCCGGATACAGTGGGAAGGTTGTAAATAATAGTAGCACGTGATAAGTAGCAAGTGCTTAAATATCAGGCCTGAAGTTTAAAGATTATTTGTAAGGTGGTTAATTCTTATTCAATTTAAGACATTCGGAATACAATACCTTATCTGTGAAGAAACTGGTTAATGTCACTCTGCATAAAGTATTCTATTAAATACTAAACAAAACAAAACATCGTGAAAATGCATGTTAATTGCATTAATTTGTAACTTTAGATTTCACTATGTATTATAAAGAAATATTTGCAATATACCTATAAATTTAATTAATCAATTAATATTATAAAATAGACAAATTTTCTAATTTCACTTTGAGAAAGCAATATTACGTAAGCTCTCTACAGTGCAACTAAAACTTAACTGCACTTATGCATGCTTCTCTTGTTAGCATATTGTTTCGTCTACGTATATGACGAAATTAACTATATGATTATATTTATAATGAACATAGTCTTAATATAACGATGAAAATTACCTTAACATAATTTTAATATAAGTATAGCGTTGTAAATTTGACGTACATACATATCTTGCATATACTTATACAAATAAAGCTGTATCTATCTATCTATCTATCGATATCCATTCACGATCCAAACACAACATCGACAATATAAACCGTGCAAAGCCCGAAATCGGCAAACCAAGATTCAAAGGTAAACTACGCAAAAGTAATATCTGAAAAAAAAAATCATCAACGAAAGTGAGAGAGCCACTGTACCTTGTCGGAGCGCTTGCTCTTGGTCGGCGGCGTGGAGGCGCTCGGCCTCGCGGGCAGATCGGTCTCGCTGGCCATCCGGTTGAAGCGCTGCATTCTCTCGCGCACGCTCAGCTGTTCGGCCGGCGTCAGCTGACCCGAGGAGGTAGCGATCGAAGACGCTGGCGGCGTAACGACAACGGCCTCGTCCTCCTGCATTTTCGTCATGTACACATACACACACATACACGTCTGAGATGTACGCAGTTGCGCCCTTTGCAAGGGCAATGACGAGGAACCACCGCAAACACGCACACGCACAGAAATAATCACCCACGGCAAACTGCAAACTGCACAGCGTGTCTGTCACCACGAGAGAAAGAGAGAGTGAGAGAGAGAGAGAGAGAGAGAGAGCAGAGTGTGTTGAGAGACGACGAGGTTGTTGCGTTAGAGACGTGCGAAGTGTGAGCAGAGAAAAAAACACCTTGAGCGCGGAGTATGTAATCGGGTTATGGAGTATGTACGAGTGCGCGACACGCGAGGAGACCAGCAAGAGCGAAGCCACGAAGTGAAGATAAGAGGAGAATTATTATCGCTCTGGGTTGGGAGATAAGAATAGGCGGCGCGGAGCTGGAGCTGCGCCGCTGCTGACATTGAATTTTGACGTGTCAGGTGTTCCTTTTTTTGCACGGTAGAAATCGATAGGTCGAATTGTAGTTTTTCTACTTTTTTGAGCAATGCTTTGATCGTGTGATTAGGTGGTATGGACTGGTGATTGAAAATAAAAATAGGAAGACGTTAATATTTTTATGTCTATCAAATGTATTGGCATAAACGTTATCGAATCCATACTTTTGAGTATATAAATAGTCTTACACAGTTGATGTGCTTATCATGACCTTGCTGTTTACTAATAAAGCAATCAACGAACTGAAACTAAAAAGAATTGACTCACCAAAAGAAAAGTGCTGTTTGATTAAACCGCCAGCGTATACATAACAACCGATTTCATTTACGATGGCATGGTTTTTTTATTTATTATTAGTCTTCATGTAAGAAGTATCTATTATAACAGGCGTATTTTTTGGGTTTTTGCGGATTAAAAAAATTAAAATTGTTGGCATCAGGCTTGTTTTAATATAATCAAAAGATTTCCTGACAAATTTAACAAAGAAAATTTTCTGATAAAAATTACTAAGAAAATATGGTAAACACGAAACGTTTTTACTTTATAGAAATTTTTTTATTAATATAAGATAAAAATTAAGGTTATTTATTATAATTTTTACCCTACAAGAGGGTACATTTTGCCGTAGAACCGAGTAGTTTTTACTGTTTATCAGAACAATTCTTACCGCGAAGACACAGTTAACTTCCTTTTTCACGAATAATTTTTATCAGAAATTTATGACTGAGCAATAGGGTGGTCCAAAATTTCCCAAATCACAAATTTTCTTCTTGTAACCCCTTGAATATGTTGTAATTAGCTTAAAAATAAGATATTTTTCCGCCAGTTGCCTGAAATTAACATATTAAGAGATCTCTACCACCGCAAACAGCTTTTAATATGTCATTTTGAGCACTTTTATTACATTAGGTGAACTAAAAATAATTGTATGATAATTTATCCAGTTACCAATTGTGTTTGTCAAAATGTGTTTAGTTGATGGCATAAACAGGTTACACCATAGACTATGCACCTTTTGATGGTCATTAATAATCGGCACATTCGTCGGAAAAGTAGCTCTCTTTCCTTATAGGTGTACGTATTATAATTGGTTCTATAAAGTTTTGAATTCGTTATGCCGCGCGGTTATAGGCAACAAATTTTTAATTTAAAATCATAAAAAGGTTAAGTATTGAAAATGCAGATTAGAGCTCGTAGTCATTTATTATTATATAATAAATCATAATTATCATATCTTTATAAAAGATCCCTAAGTAAAAAAGATCAAATAAATAAGGTAATTATTATTTAAAATCTTTAAATTCAAGTTGGCCTCTGAAATATGTACGCTTAAATATAATTGACGGGCCAACTAAATAAAAAGTAATAATTAAATAATAGATTGAATATAAAACCCAGTATATCTTATTATCCCTTAATTTTTCTATATATATATATATATATATATATATATATATATATATATATATATATATATATATATATATATATATATATATATATATATATATATATATATATATATATATATATATATATATATAGTACTCGGTTTATTCTTCAAAATGCGATATCGAAGTGACAATTCGTTAAAATATACTGCCATGAAAATTCGTCGAAAATAGCAGGTTTTTTAGTGAAAAATGAGCCAACTATAATTTTATTTAGGGGGAAAAAATTTCTTTGGTTTGCCTAATGCGATGAAGTTCCTAATAAATTTGAAATAAACGTACAGAAAAATTGGTAGCTGGATAAATTTATATACAATTATGTTTAGTCACTTAATGTAATAATAGTGCACAAAATCAAAGGTTAAAAGCTGTTTGCGGTGGTAGACCTCTTAATGTTAACTTCGAGCAGCCGGCGGTCAAATATCTTATTTTTAAGCCAATTACAACATTTTGAAGGGGTTACAAGAAGAAAATTTGAGATTTGGGAAATTTTAAACCACCAAGAGTGCAAGAATTATTAAAACTGAAAATAAATAAAATTGACTGTAGTGTTACACTCCGAAGTGGTGTATGAAAAAAATCATGATGGCCATGGTTGGACTGTCCGTATAAAATTTTACCTTTGGCTAAAGGTTGACAGAAGTTTAAGTTAGGCGAAACTTATGCTAGATTTGGCCAGTGAGACTTTGTCAAACTTGCTCAAATAGATTGGTTATGTTTTGGCCAAACTTTAGAAAAACATAATCAGCACTTGTAACAAAACGGCAAAAGTTTTGTGAACGTTGGGCCAAACTTTTAGTAAAGTTCATCAAAACTTGTAAAAAACGTCAAAATTTTAGCAAAAGTATGGCAAAAGTTTATTAAATTTTTTTTTTAAATTAGAGCATATTAATACTTAATTTGTATACATTCGATTGTAACAGGTATTAGAATGGTAACTAAAGTTATAAAAATTAAAACGTAGTTTTAAAATGGCGCCATTTATTTTAAATTTATATATTTCTCTTTCATTCTAGTTTTATCTGCAACCAACTTGTACTATTTATATGAATTACTCTCTAAAAGGATGTTAAAATTGGAAAAATATATATATTTATATTTTCTTTTTTCATTGACATAATGAACCATCTTTATCTCGAGATTTCTCTCATACATGTTTTCAGATTGTTGCACTCCAGTCAATTTAAATTACTAATTAAATATTAGTATAATATGTAGGGTAGGTGATGCCAAAAACTTTTATCGGTTTTTATTAAATAATCAGTAAATTAAGCTAACAAAAATCACAATTCTCAAGATATATTATATAACGAAAAGTTATTAATTGAACAAACTAATCCATTTTAGAATAAATTTGTTTTCAATGAAAAATATATGCAACAATTTTTAAAAAATAAAAAAAATATGTGTTAGATATATTCTAAAAATTTAAAATTAAATATCGCCATAAATAATAAAACAAAAATATATTACCAATAATTAATAATAAAAAGGTTTATTATTATATTTATTATTTGTAAATTAGAACTTGAAAAAATACTTCGACACATCGATTTCTACTATACATCATTTACTTATTATGAGTGATGAACATTCAAAATCATACGTTAGAAAAAAGCTGCAGATGTGCAAACTTAGAAGATCAAAAGTGCAATAAGGAAAGCCCAAAGAAATCAAACGTGCTAGAGGTTAAATACATCGAACTACGAAGCAAACTCAAAATGCAATCTGAAAATGATTAATCATCGTGCTGATTAAACATACAACTACTGCAAACCACTAAACTACTTTACTACTTCACTACATGTACCCTTTCTACTTTCTCTACTTTTAAAAAGATGCTGAATGAAAGATACAATAAATAATTTACAAGATAAAATGTAATATCTTATAGTTTAAAAAAAAATGAACTTTTTTTAATAAACATTTTATCACTTAGATAAAGTTAAAACATAATGGTGGTGTAATTAAAACATAATTATGGTAATATTTTCAAATAACTAGAACCATTTAAAAAAATTTAATGTATCAAACAATTGTCATGCAATAAATCTTACACTAAGCACTATAATATTCATTAAATACACTGACCTTAATTGGTTCAGATCCATTCCTTCCTTTTTCAGCACCTTGGTTCTCTTTGTTCGCAAGCAGTTTAATTTTGTCCTGGCTCTTTCGTCTAGGTGGCACAGGTGGAGATGTGGCAGCACTACTCGCTCCTTCCTCACTTTTAGGCAGTCTTGATGCACTAGTTGACACATTTTCTTCGAGGATAGGCTCCGATATAGGTATACCAATCGGCAAACCGATAGGAGGTTCTAGTGGTACACGAATGGGTAATCCGATAGGAGGTTCTAGTGGTAAACCAACGGGTAAACCAACTGGCGGATCTTGAGAGTACCGTCTGACAGGTGAGAAAGTATTGCTGATGGGACTGAGAGATGCCACTGGTGGAGGTCTGTACGGAGGAGGTTCTCGTATGGGAGACGTTGGTGTTGAGAGATCGGGAGTTGATATAGGAGAGCCTGGGAATCCTGAGAAACTTAACGTAGGTGACGACAGATCTAAAGTTGGTTGTCGGAACTTTTTCCTTAACACGAGATACTTTTCTCCCTATAATAAAAACAAATATCACTGTAAATTCAACATGTCAACCACTGAATACACATACTAAAATAGATTTTAATGAATTAGTAATCTGGAAACACTCTTTCCAATTTACAATTTTAATAATCTCAATTACTTTTATATTTTAAATATTATAGATAACTAAGTGCGTAAGATATTAAACTTAAGATTTGTTATCAAGGAGGATGCCCTTGGTAAAAGAATTTTGATTTCTAAGGTAAGTGTATAAACCTGACTTATTATATTATTTTCACAATAAATAAATGTAAGTAGATAAAGCTAAGTATAGTAAGACATAATACAATTTTTGTTCCATTTTATGTTTTTAATTCTTTAAATAATAGTATAATTTTTAATAATGTATTTACTATAAAAATCTACTTAAATACCACAACTAATATTGGGACTTCTCTTTTAAAAACAAGATGAATTTATAAAATAAACATTCTGCAACTGTGTTTAAATAGATATTAAAGTGAAAACAAATTGATGTAAAATTACTCAGCAGTAGTACAAAATATTTAAACAATGTTTATAAACAATGTTTATCACTGTCAAATTTTTATAAATACCACATTTAACATAAAAGAACTCACTTAAAAACAATTTATTTATTCATTAGCAAATCACAAATATGAATGATTCAACACTTGTCAACGAGTTCCACAATTAAACTCTTATAAAATAAAGACCTACATATCTCTATGAACTCAATATGAATCAGACCAATACTTCCATAATCATAACAAAACCACAGACACCTCTCCTACGCTTAACCTAAAAAACTTACGACGCTATCACTAATGCACAATTCAAACAAAAACACACGATCCGTCGCCAAAAAAAATTCCAAATAAACCGGCACTTTCGACACTCTCCCGACCATGAAAAATTATCAAGATCACGGCAGCTCGCAGCGCAATACACACGCACAACTGTCGCGCATGCAACAAGTCGCTCCGTCTCTCTCTCTCTCGCGTGTGTGTACACACACGCGAAAGCGCGCAGCCATCGGACAGACAAAAATTCAACGAAACGTCGTTACAGTACCTCCTCGGTTTTGATGGTCGCCAGGGTGTTGATGTACTCCTTGAATCTGTTCCTCGCCTCCACTGGAAAATCGAAAGCAAGCCTCGTATGAATCTCACGCCCCCGGAAGTTTGGGAAAAAAGGTAGGCACACGTATGACGAATGAAAACAACAACAAAACACGAGAGCGGTCGGTCGTATCACGAGCGGAGCTCGGCTCACCTCGGCTCTCCGGATCCGTGAGGAACTTCTTGAAGTGCTTGACGAGGTCCTGATTGCGGGCCGAGCCACCGTTGTCCAGCAGATACTTGCGGATCTCCTCCAAGGACAACTCGCTGGGCGACGCCATTGCGCCTGGCACCTGGATGATACACTGCGGTATGGTCTGACTAACCTTACTGCTATGCGCGCGCGCGACCGCGGGCTCGGCTCGGCTGCTAGCTTATAGCCAGCACGCGCGCACAGCTGGTGCGTGTATATAGGTATATGGAGGTGTGGAGAAGCTCGGCGCTGCCGGTAGGTCAGGAGTTACTTTATCGACTTCAGTTTTTGGGATTTTTGGGCTTTTTAAGGGTTTTTTGAGATTGAAATTGGGGATTGGGGGTGTTTTCATTCTGGGATTTAGTGTCGGTTATTGTGTTTTGAGCTTGAATTGTCATTTAAATTAGCTCGTTCTTTTAAATTGAGTCAGTAATTATCAGTGATAGTTTACAATAGAGCCTAGGTATATAATATTATTAAAATATCGTTCAATTTTACGTGTAATTTAATCCTTAATGTATTGATAACGGATATTCAGCATTTTTATTGTAATTTTGTGATGAGTAATGTTAGTATAAAGAAAATAAATATTTTTCATTACAGAAATATTTTGTTTGTTCAATTGTAACGACTTATTAATGTAAATAAGTATTATAAAATGATTATGGAAGCAAAACGCGGTATTATAAATGTTTTGGATAAACATATGTATAATGTATAATATTTTTCTTAAATAAATAGTTGCATCTGAAGTGTATTGAGTTCTTGTGAAATCAAATAACAAATATCAGAATAGATATTGATAATTAAATATTAGAAAGAATTTATGTTTTAATTTTTGTTCATTCTATTGACTTAATAACAAGATGAAAAATTGAAATGCGTTATGAAGCAAATTTAACTGTTAATGATAATTACAAAAAAGTATTGTTTTATCCTCCAAAATGTAAAGCTATCATATAGGAGTTAACATTTGACTTATTTTCGCCTTAAAAGAAGTATAATGATTTCTAAACACGATCAAGTATTTCATCATGATAAATACCTAAATATGTTTTATTCGTGATCTTTATTTTTAACTTTTTATTTTTAACTTTCTATGTTTAATTTGGAAAATGGTAGATTCTATTTTAGTTGTATAAAAGAAAATACATTTTTGTTTAGTAGGTATTGCTCTAATTTTTGAAAAAAAAATTGAAAAAAATATAATTGCACTATCTAATACTTATAAAAACTTTAGTACTTTCTTTAGTAAGAAATTCTTTCTATGTAGTTATTGTAGTTATTGTATTTAGTCTAAATTGAATTAATTATATAATTTAGGTGAAAAGTGACGTAAGTACAGAGGAAATTTTTCCCCATTCACTATATATATATTAGTTATGACTATAGCTATGGCGATCGTAGGCCCTGAACTATGATAAAAACACGAAATTAGTAGTTACGTTAACTCAAGTTAAAATTAAGTTAAAAAAATAAATCGCGAAAAAATGATTTTTGATTAAATATAAGTATTTAAATAATAAAATCGTAATCCGTAAATGCCTGCCATCGGGAAAAACGACCTATAAATAAAATATAAATATTTTAATATGAAAAATTAACATCACGACCGTAACACTTATTGTACTCAGATAAAAATTTGAAGATTCATTTTTTGGCTTTCAAGTAGAAAATTTGAGTATTAATGTCATGTTCTTCTTCAGAAAGCCGAATGATAATATTTTAACGACCGGTGCTATTGACTATAAAGTTTTAGCTATGTAATACTTTTTCATAAAGAAAATAATATTGTTACTAAATATAGTTAGTACTGAGAACAATTCAGGATTATTAAACCGGAAGATAAAATTAACCACTATAACTAGTAAGGAGAGTCCACGGCCTTTCGATAAAGGATTCCGATGAAACTTTGAGAGGTGTTTTTCGATACCTAAAATAAAGCCTAACACCCGTAGTTTCGTCGAATGGTTCTTTGTTATAAAAATATAAGCCATTAATTCATGAATGCTCATAATTTCTTTAAATAATGGTACTTCTACTTGTGACCACAACACTGCAAATGTTTATGAAACAAAATCTACCTAAAGAGTAATAAATGAAAGTCGGAAAAAGCTTTAATTCAATCTTGGTTTCAGAGAAAAATATTTATTTGTTCCAAAGTTATTAACCATTCAAGATGGTAATTGAAAAAGCAAGAATATTCCAGAAAATTTAACTCTTAATGCGTTTATTTTTCATGCGTTATCAATCATCATCTTCAATAGTCAATAACTTTGGATCAGTTGATTATTTTTCTAGGAATCAAAGATTAAAAGAAGCTATTTCCGGCTTTTATTTATTACTACTTGGGTAGTTTAAAATATTTTGTATACAGCAATTATTCATTATAAATCATTTTCTTAAAAAAACAAATATTATCCAGTATACTTTTACGTCACGCACAAAATCTTTCATTTTCAAATATAACAACTCTTCCAAAAGCACGCAGGCATGCATCTTCCGTATATTTATAATCCTCGTCCACCTCCACGAAAACTCATCTGCCATCGCGATATTCGCCGGGGCGAATCGGCCACTTGTCGCAGCAAAGTGCCATTAATAAATTTCCGAAATAATTAGCGCGAGCGCGCGCGCGCGTCTTTTTGACTGTTCGCTCCGCGCTCGCGCTCGCATATCAAAAGGCCGAGCGCGCGCAGGAAATCGCCCGCGCTGAGGAACGTTAATTAAGTGCATAACCTTCGTCGTCGCCGTCGTACGGACACACACTTGGCACGCGATTACACAAACGCAATTTTGCTGCCCCATTCAGAGTCAGCGCGGGCCCGCGCCAAAATCACCGCGCCGCAGGATTTATGGGCACGCCCCGCGCTAGATCTGTGCACGAAGATTTCGCATAGGTATGTATGTGTATGTATGGCTTTTCTTTTGGTGTATATGGAATTATGGATGTGATGGTTGCGAGGCGTGCGTATGAATTGTAGGCGTGTTTATAGCACTTTTGATATTTCAGCTTGCAAATTGGGATTTTGTGTAAGCTGTGTGTGTATGGATTCTTCAAGAAGCACTGAATCTCGGCAAATCTCTGCGTGATGTGCTTGTTGCTATTATATACCGTCACGAGATAAGATCCTTTTTTTTTTTTTTTTTTATTATTATTTAACGTCGCCATGTTTGTGCTTCCATGTGGTGCTAATCGACGACGGGGGTCTGCAGTGTGTTTGTAAACAAAGCACATGTAATTTTTACAGAGGTGCTTGTATCAATCGGCAGAGACTAGGATTCGAACCCGGGTCACCGGGGTGGGAATCCGACACTCTACCGACTGAGCCGCCGCAGGCCCCAGATAAGATCCTGATATGTTAATACTAATTTCTTATCAATAATATTCATGGTTATTAAAACTAATCATATTAAATACTTCTGAACTATATACCACGGCCCAGCAGTACAATACCACGGTCACGGATTATTTAAATAATTTTTTTTTATTCATTTCTTATAACTTTTGTAATAATAAATTGAAAATAATTATTGTAAATAGAGATATATAGCGCTTATATTTATATAATTAATAACCCCAAATTTAATAAAATAGGTCAAATATTTTAAACAGAATTAATTCTATTTGAATTGCCTTAAATTCTGCAGTAAAATCAAATATTGATGAGAACGTGTTATATTGATCAGTAAATAAAACAAAATATATGAAAAGCGTTACAAAGCAGCTTCGATTATTGGTACTAAATGAAAATTATACTGTGTAATTTCTTACTGTGAATCTGTCACAGAATAATTTGCTGAATTGTAAAGAGAATTAGTTTAAAATACTTCTGCTGTATGTTTCTACTTGATGACGGAAGCAATAGCAATGTATTTTTAAAAATGATTAAGAATACAGTTCTGAGTAAGTAATGGAGCCGGGAATGTATGGACGTTTGATAAAAACATTTTATTGTGAGTTGCAGGATCTTAAAAAAGTAAGTAAATATATATTTCTTCAGCTGACAACTATTCATTAATATTAACTAATCATAGATTTTATACAAAATTTGTTGATGACACGTGGTGTTTGTATGTATGTATATAAAAGTTCGATTCCTTCACTTTGTTCTTCTCGCTCCTGTAGCGTCAGTACCATATTCATAAATTATAAATTTAATTAAAAGTGTCTAGAATAAGTAGCTCAAACAAATTTTTTTCAATAAACTATAGTCCCTGGAATATCGTCACCAATCATAGGTACATATAGTCAACAGAATTTAACTGTTGCCTGCAAAAATACATTTTATAATAAATATTTGACTTATTACATCAATTCTGTTCCTGAAATCTTAATAATTAATAATAAACAAAGTATAATAATTTATTGTTATTATCAATGCGACATGATTGTTTTATCGTGCATATAATGTTTCTCTTAACATTGTGCTATCTCTTCGTGAGCGCTTAATACTTGTACATTTAACTGGTCTGAAATACGAAAAATCGTCATTATATTATTCTAAATAAATTGGAATTTATTTTAAAAGCAAATTCTACTTACGAGAAAATATGTATATTTCATAATTAATATGAACATTCAATATTGTATATTAACAAATATTTTATACTAACAAATGTTTCTGAAAAATCAATTACGTGTTATTATTTATTTTTAAGTCAAATAATCTTATTAAAATAAGTTATTCCGATTTTCTTTAACAAGAACATCGAATATTAAACATATTATTGAATATCTACTTCTGAATGTTTTTGAAAATATTATTTTATTTTAAATATAACATATAACATTCAAAATGCTCGTATAAGTGAGCGGAATGTGTATAATATCATCATTAATTATCCCGCTCACTTCCAGAAAATACTCATAAAATACACGAAACTCGTAACTTATCAAAAAAGACCACTTAACATAATTAATTAACGGCCTTTTTCATTTCCACCGCAAATTCTCGATATATAAATTACAAAAAGCACGTAGTTTTATTTATAAAACCGAAAACAGGTTTCCCACAAGTAACAGAATATCTCGAAAATGAGATCTTTTACCGTACAGACCACCATTATACATTATTATTGTAATTGTCGTCGTTTAATGCTCGACGTTGGCGTTCTCAAGGGACCAAAGAAGTCCATCACACACACACACACATCAAGAACCAAGTCTCTACTCCGCCGCGCACTCGTAATTTCGCGCGAAAATTGATATTTAAAATGAACAAAAAGAAAACTGCTCCTGCACGTCAAAGAGAAGCAGAGAGCTCGGAGTTCCCGAGTATGCATATATACACTGTCACACGAGCGACTTGTGCAAATTAACGACATGCACTCTCTCGTCTTTCTCTCTCTCTCACTCGCCATCTTTTCATCTGCCTCGTTTATGCATCGCGCGAGGGCGCCGAGGGGACACGGGCGCAAACTCGAACTGCGCGCGCGCATATGCACTCTATATTTATTCGACGGCGTAATTACCTCACTGCCGCGATAAATTTCGGTGTAATTTACGAGGGGCAATATTTTCCCAGGTCGCGTTAACGCAGTGTATAATACAGTAGCGAACGGTATGCAAGCGCGGAGGCGAACGAAATTCCTTGCGCGTTTGCTGGTGTGAAGGTGAAGGGGGAAGGAGAAAAAATGAGCGTTCAAACGGTTTAGCTTACGTGACTTGAATACTGTTTCTTTGTTGTCTTAAGTACGTTGTTATTGAAGGTTTTTAAACTTGAAGTATATATTGGATTTTTAACACTTTAAGGGGGCAGGTATGTTTCTACGCATTAATAGAATAACTAAACGTAATGTTTAGTCAGATATTCTAAAAACACTGTTCTCCAAAACATTTATTGACAAATCTTATTGTTTTATTATTATGTAAATATTCATTGACATTCTCTAAAAGAGTGTCTTCAATGAATTGTTTCTATATATGAATTGTTTCTATATAATGGCGCGATGTACCTACTGATGCAGCACCTGGTCAAGCTGAAGTTTCTAGGTGAAACGGTCAACGAGAACTACTCGCAGTGGATCGAGAAAGAGGAGTTGAAGGAGTACTACAGTCAGTGCAAGGCTGAGATCGCGAGGATGAATGTATCCATATCTACGGAAGAGTACGTCTGATGAATGTTTTGGTCGAGGACATTGATAAGGTTTCTTTTTAAATTGACAATATTTACGCTTTTGACGTCACGATTTTGTTGAAATAATTTATTTTCCTTTCATTAACTATTCGTCTTTAATATGCTATATTATTTAAATTATAGAATCGTTTCAAGCTTTTTATATATTTTTTTTTCTAATGGTCAATTAAAAATAACCCAACTACCTTAAACGCGTGTATCTAATTAGTTAAGGTGCGTTGTTTATTAAAATTATTTATATATTTAAATTATATGTAATAAGAATTGAAGAAGTATGTTTATTGTATTATTCATTAAAAAATATTATTTTTTATATTTTCTTCACTATAGAATTGGATATAAGCCCTTATAACTTTGTTACGTATCCTGGAGCTACAGTCCAAATTTCATATTAATTGGTTAAAGTGTTCATCGTGAAGAACTATTTAAATTATCTACTTTTATCGAGGCCCTTGATTATGTCCATGGCAAACTGTATATATTAACATAGTTCTAGATTAATTTTCCACCAGGGAATATTATAATAAAATTATTATTGTTGTTTAATATTTATATATATATATATATTTCTCTATAATAACGATTCGAAAAAGGGGATTGTTTCATTAATCTATTTTAAATGCGTAAAATGATTCAAAATGAGTTAAAAAGTATAGAAACAATGTTTTGGAAAAATCGAACTTACGATCAAAATTCATTATTTTTCCACACGCCCATGATCTTAAGTTTTATTGTATTCAATATATACTATTGTACATTTCTCGCTAATAATATGCATTATTTAGTGCAAGAAACAAAAAAATCGCAAAGACTATGTTACGCGAAATATAGTATTATTCTTACGTAAACGTTAATCAATCAGTGGTAAATATTTTTCATATTTTGCATAATGTTTGATACACTTTAATTATACTTATAAAAAATTGCTTTAGAATAATTCAATTATTTTGGAGAAAGCATCTTGTCAAAGTAATAGGCAACGCTTTTAGTATCTCTTGGCTGAGTTCTCGGCAATGCTCTTAAAAACTATTAGTTTCTGAGATACTTAAAGTTAGGCTTGCAGGCTAATGTATTATTAATTTTAAATAATCTCTAAAATGCTTATACGTATTTCAGAATCACCTTAGTTTTTTACGTCCAAACCCGGTTCAATTTTTGTTTTATTAATATCAAGTTATAATATCACAACTAAATTCTAAGATTCATCGATTCGTTTTTATATTATAACATTTGTTTCAATTAACAATATTTTTAAATTCATAATTTAATATTTATAAGAACAAAACCTTGTATTTTGCTGTGCCTGCAATGTATTATAATTAATTCAGTGAAAATGTTTTTTAAAGAGTCATACATTTTTAACAAAATCAGGTAGAATTAGAAAAAACTCAATCATCCTTACAGGACATTGAGCATTAAAGGCAAAGTCTAGGGTTAAACTCGAATTATAACTAAATTTTCACCAAAAAGAGTTTCCCTTAATACTTACAAGGGGAGTGCACGGAGTCCGGGTCTCCAATTTTGATGAAACTTTGGGGATCGTTTTCTGATAACTAAAAATAAAGCTCAAAATCAGTAGTTTTATCAAATGGATCTTTTTACAGCAGATACAGTGTATTTCATTAACGTTGATGGTATATCTGTACAGGGTTGGGTAACTTTTACAATTTTTAAAAAGATTTTCAGAAGATAAGTTAGTAGTTAATCAAAATCAAAACTAATTCAGTTTATTTAAGAGTAGCTAACTAAAAAAATAAAAATTTTAAAAGTTAAGTTAAAAATTAAAAATTAAAAGTTAAAAGTTAAAAGTTAAACGTTAAAAGTTAAAAGTTAAAATTATTTTAAAGAGAATCTAATGGACTCTACGAGCTATAAACCCTTATACTACTCAAACGGACTTTCGTCATTCCGCTTTCTCCAATTCGGATAGGTGACTGTATTATAACAGTCTTTTACCCTCCGAAAGAGAATTAATGCTAAAATAACATTCGGAAGAGAGGAGAGTTTGACCAAAAAAAATGAATATATATTTTGAATGTGAATAAAAGTTAAGAATAAGTTTTTATTAAGAAATAATTATAATAATAATTATTGATCAGGTGCTGCATCAGTAGATACATCGCGCCATTATATAGAAACATTTCATATATAGAAACAATTCATATATAGAAACAATTCATTGAAGACACTCTTTTAGAGAATGCCAAATAATATTTACATAATAATAAAACAATAAGATTTGTTAAAAATGTACAATTATCAATAACAATGTTTGTCGATAAATGTTTTGGAGAAGTGTTTCATGTTAGTTTACGTAAGTCCTCCATACGCAAACAGTTAACAATTTTTTCTTAAACAAGATAGGATGGTTGAAAATTATTCAGACAGCAGCTTAGTACATCAACCGCATTGTCCATCATCAACCTCTTTCTCGCAGCCTTGACAAACTTGTGCTGAAGCGACTGACCAAAGTTGGCAATTTCGTCCTCAAAGAATATGACTGCATCATCTCCACCAGCTTTCAATTCGCAACCGTCTTTTCTTCTCTGGAGCTACCAGGAAGTTCTCGAAGATATGAAACAGTGGAGTCTCGCCGACCGAGTCCATGGTGTCGACGTCAGCCCCGCATTCCAGCAGCAATTCGAAGCACTCGGCATTGCAGAAGAGCGCCTAGTCGCGCAAAGCTGTGCCATCGTCCTTGTTACGTATGCCCACCAGCACACCGTGATCTAAAATCAGCTAGACGCAGAGATGAGCGTTATCCTCGTCGCAGCTCGCAGCCTCGTGCAGAGCTGTGCGTCCCTCGACGCCGTTGGCCAAGGGATCAGCATTGCACTTGAGAAGAAGGCGCACCTGCTCTTGGTCGCCGAATGTGACCACCCTGTGCAGCGGGAACTCTTTATTATAGGCCTGGTTTACGTCCGCTCGCCGTTTGATCATGAACTTGATAGGGCTGATGTTGCCGAGGCCGATGCTCTGGGGCAACGCCCAGCCAGCCTCCAGCAGTATTGTGGTAAAGTCCTCTGAGTGAACTGTAACCCTTCTGATGGTCTCGAAAAGAACCTTCGCTATTAACAAATCGGGATAGAGCTTGGCCAAGGAAAGCGGGCTTTGGCCATCAGCGTTTATCCAGTTGATATTCGCCCCCGCGATTAACAGGAGCTCGGTCATCTTGACTGCCTCGGAGAAGCGAAACGCGTAGAACAGCGGAATGTCGCTATGAGCGTCCAGGGCGTTGATGTCGCAACCGGCCTGGATTAGGAAATGAGCCATAACGACGATGCCGCACTCAGCCGCGATGTGCAGAGACTACTGTTGCAGTGCCGCGGACGTCCGCAAGGGCCAGATTGCTTGGCAAACAGTTATAACTACTTTTATTTTGCTTTTATTAGAATACAGTTCGAGCTGAAAATACTCAGGAGTTCTACTCTCAAATATGTGGTTAGAATCTTAACTTTTATGAACTAGATTGAGAACTTAATTATCTATAAATGCAGCACTTTCAATGAATATTGTAGAAAAGATAAACACTCGGACAAGAAGGCTAACTGTAAGATTAGTAAATATTATTTTATTATTAATTATCATCCCTACTAAGTGGGATAATCAGCCTAATAAAAAAGATTACTTGTATCAAATTCCCGCTATAAACTTAGTTGAAACTTAGTTGAATTTACTATACACTTATCTCAGTGTATATGTGGTATTAAAAAAAAATCGTTTGTACAATTATCGAACTGTTCCCTATGGTAATACGAGTTCAACTGATGATTGAAATAATACGTTTAAACTATTTATAGCAAAGTAGGAAGAGAAGTGCGAAGATAGGTAAAGGGTTCGTATGGTTTTCACATTTTGCATCGAAATGCCATATGCCAAAGCTTCATTTTATATATTATGAAACCTGTGAACTTTACTGCAAGCTTATGTAAAATCATAATATTTAAGCAACAAGAAATTTTCTTTTTAAACTATAATTAAATTACGTTTACTAAATCTAATAATGAGTAGAAACAGATAGAAGAAGGTACGAGCTGCGATACTGTAAAGAGTGATATCAAAAGAGATATCGATCAGCATAAGAAAGAGAATTATACCCATAAGGTTTTTAAGAGATATATGCAGATGCGTTCGCAATATAATAGAGAGAGAATAGAGCAAAGAAGAAAAAATACCGACAGAGAGAATGCGAGTTTGCGTGGTTCGACGATGCAGGAAGCGCGAGCGCGGCTGCGGTGCCTTTGTAATTAAACTCCTTTTATCGGCGATATTCTAATGAAACGGGGGCGAGGGCATTATAATGATCGGGATTGCGCGCGAGCGCGATTTTTCCATCATTGCGTCCCGTTGCAACGTGCGCAGCCGTGCTTGAATATTTTTGCATTATTCTCTTCTCCTTTTTTCAGGAGGGATATTATAATGGGCTGTAGATGAGGCTCCAGGTTAATATACACGTGCGTGTGCATACTATTAAAGGGAGAAGAGAGCGATGTAATTTTGAGTACTTTTTTTTAATACGCATTTAATCTGGAGATAAATATCTTAATAATCTTTCGGCGAATTTAAAATGGATAATTTGATATAGCTAGTGTGTATTTTGTGTTTATTGTTTAGGAGGTAGAGAGCGTGGATTCAGTGTAATGCTAATGCAAATTTATTGAAATTGGTACATAGTTATTTTCATCGCTACAATTTCGATGATGATTTTTCTTACGAATTAAGAAATAATTTTAATGAACAAGCAAAGTTGCTTAGTAATCATGCATGTTTTCTTGCGAAGAAGGGTCACGGGAAAAATTCAGGATGTAATTTTAATTATTTTGTAGTTCGAATGTAGTAAAGTTTCACGTTCAAGACTTTAGAAGACATAATTAAACGCGACCATATACTAGCTCTTGCTTACCAATTTTTGTTGTCTTGTCTAAAAATTATTTGCATGAAAGTTTGGGAATTCTTTTAAATAAGACAGTACAACGAATCGTATTCAAAAGTATTTGCTTATCGACAAGATAAAGATTTAAGTAGAAAATATTCAATCTTAAAAGTACGTGCTCAATCTACAAAATAGCGGACGTACAGTCAAACAATTTTTAGAACATCGCTTCTTTCATTTAGGTAAATGAAAATTATAAAAAAATTATTTTTGTTTATGGTCAGCATAATTTAAACTACAGAATAACAATCCTTTTAACTCTTCAATTATTTAATAATTATACAATAGATTTATTCAATTATTGAATAAAATGACAGACAGCGAGGATCTTTCAACTCTGACGGCGAAATAACCCGGAATATGCTACTTACTTTATCATATTATAAGAGATCATCTGTAAATACAAAAATATTCTTTTAGTTTTTAACATGCTAAAAAATATATTCAAAAAATTCTATAATGATTAGTTCTGTTGTATTGTTTCTTTTAAAAAAGACGCTGTTAACTGATTTGTTTTTGGCACTCATTTTAATCAATGGTACTGAATATTATATTAAAATTTCTCTATTGTGCAATATAAGTATATAACATATTATTTTATGAATGGTTTCAGTAAAATATCTAAGGACTCAACTACTATAATATGTTAAGTTATCTAAATACATAATATAAAAAATCATTTTGTTATTTTTCTCAGGAAGCAATGAATCTTATAACTTGAAAATTTACAGAAAAATCGTTTTATATGAAATTAATATTTAGTTGATGCTTCATTGAATTGTATCCTAGGTATAGTTTACGAGTTATAGAGGTATTAAAATAATCTTAATTACAAATGTATAACAATTCAAAAACGGTATATTTTATATTAATTTTGATCTCAAAATAAAGAATTTTATGAGCACATTATTATAGACAATATTCGCTTCACAAAATCAATTCTTATATTGAAAAATTTTCAAAAACTGAAATATTTTTTTTTAATTTTGATAATTATCTATTAAATGAACACAATTTGACCATATTTTCTAAAACTTGCAAACCCTTCTAAAATATCGATAAGAAATGATTGGAATGTTTGTATGATGTTAATACGAACACTCGTTTCTTAAAAATAATTTGAACGTCTATCTTTGATAAAATTTCGATGATTGCTTCTAACAGCCAATTGTAGACGAGATTTTTAGAGTGTCTCATACACTCTTTAACAAAAAATCTACTATATTTATTAGAATAACAGAAACAACTACTCCGCGGGCAAATACTCCTCCCAGCATTGAATTAAACTGTTAATTCATAAAATATGTAAATGTAATTAGTATTAAAAATTCAAATATTTTTCGTATTTATCCTGCAAGTTTCTCGTAAACTTGTTAAACGGATAAAACATGTTACGTATTTAGAGTGTTTCGTATACTCTTTAATAAAAAATCTACTATATTCATTTGAACAACAGAAACAACTACTCTGCGGGCAAATTCCCCTCCCAGCATTGAATTAAACTTTTAATTCATTAAATATATTTTATTTTATTCATAAGATATATTTTAACATTAAAAAACCAAACATTTTTTGTATTTATCCTGCAAATTTAAGTTTTTTTTCCATTTTTATAGCAATAAAGGGGAAAAAAAAAACATTTTAAAGTAGGTTTCTGATAAACCTATTACATCGTATTATTAGTTTTTCACTGTATTTATATGTATGGCTCATTCTTACAGAGAAGAGTCTACCTCTTCAAAGCAAGAAATACATAGGTCCTTTAATATTATAAAATTTATAATATTAAAGGACCTATGTATTAGTTTTTCACTGTATTTATATGTAAGGCTCATTCTTACAGAGAAGAGTCTAAAAAATAAGAAATACAAAGAAAAAAATACATAGGTCCTTTAATAATCTCTTGCTGCTGTCTATTCACTCCAATTAAAATAGAAATTCCCATTCGTTTAGAGTGGAAGATTTAACTATTTATAGAGTGGAGATATCACTCTAATGTTTAGAGTGAAATGAATTAGTCTTTTGAATACTGGAAATTTACTCCAAAATAAGTGACTGTGTTTTCATAATTGCTTGGAGTAAAAATCCACTCCAAAAGAGTAAAAATCCACTCCAAAAATTTAGAGAGTAGAGTTAGCTTCTAAGAAATCCTAAAATTAACTTGAATTAAGTTAACTTTTTAACTTTTAACTTAACTTTTAACTTTTGAATTAGGTACTCACCCAGCCTGCAAATCGTATAGTATGTTTTTACGTTAAAACATGACATTTTTTTTATTAAATAATTAATGCTTTTTCCTTGAGAAACCAAATTCTTTAATTTATCTTTCGTATTTCTACTAGGGCTTATATGATAATCCACTCTTAAACATTTCTCACTCGCTAGATAAATCTTATAAACTTACGCTACCGATCTTTTCGACTCTCCCATCGTTTATTATTCATTAACGATGAACCTCCCTTTCAAGCAATCGCAATCACTACAAAAGCAACAGCAACAACAACAAGAACAGCAGCATAGAAAATAGAAGCCGAACCAAAACCACGCGGGGGTTCGCCCCGAAGCTCGGCACAGATCAGACGCTACGAGTACAACCGATCTCCCTTTGGCTCGCGCGCATACGTATATATACATGCAAAAGCTGCCGCCCGCAAATACGCGCTCTGCCCAGCGATGATATCGAGTCGAGGCAGAGAGATCCTTTGTCCTCTCTCGGCCGCGAGCCTGCCCCGCTGACCTCTCTGGCGATGCGGTATGATATAGGATCGTCCGCAAGTGCGGTCTTCGCTTTTCTCGAGGTTCGTTATAAGGGAAAAAAATAAGAAGGATGGAGGGGAAAGAGATACGCGTGCGGTGTACCTATATACGCTGGAAATCAAAGGACTGTCCGCGGTCGTGAGAAGATCGATGGACGCGAGGAGTGTATTATGTAAGTCGTGAGTTGTGCCGAGATGAAGTGGTTTCGAGGATTTTTATGGGACAGTGGATGAGATGGGATTGACGAGTTATTGAGGGATGGACTTTTGTTATTTTAGTGTTCAGTGAATTAGACGATTTATAATTATTTTAATTAGGAGAAAGCAGTGTGAAGTGAACTTAGTAACCCTAAAAGTTGAAAAAAATGTATTTTTCAGACTTAAAACATTACTTTGTAAGTTACACAAGAAACTACTTACATTAATAAACATATTTGCAATTTAAGCTAAGTAATTTATTAAGTTTAATATTATTTAGCTATTTTTAAAAAATATTGGTACTCTTTACCCGAGCCTTTCAATGCGGGGTAAAGTGAACTAGAGGATATAATTAAATATTTAGAAAATATTTTACTCGTTTTTGTACTAGAATAGTTAAAAACGTTAATTTAGATAATAATAAAATTAAAAAGACATCTTAAAACCTTTAAAATGTGGAGGTTGTGTTGGTACAATTTGGTATAAATACGAAATGCGTTGTAACAAAGGCTTTGTATACTACACTAACACTCACCTTAATCAATATTTTGTTAAATTCTCCATCTGGCCAGGTATAAATTACTGCTATCGTATTTTGTTTGCGGATCACTTTACCCGCGGATGCGCTATACCCGAGACGTCGATTCTTAAAAATTTTTGTTTAAAAAAGAAAAACCTTGTTTGAAGCTCTACATTCTTGTCAATAGAAAGTAAAACGTATTTGAAGTAATTAGAAAAGAAATCTAGCAATAAAACTGATTATGAACATGTTTAATCGTTATAATGAATTCGATAAACCAACTTTCTTTTAAGATCGATAATGCAATTGTTTTTCTTTCGTAAAATTTTAACTATTATGCAGTGAAACTTTTTAAATGTCATCTTTACATAATTATCCTTCAATAAAATTAAAATTAGGCATAAATAATAATTTGTTGAAGAAATAATAAACACGAATCACATTACCCGTGTGTTCACTTTACGCCAGTTTCCCCTAATTTATTTTTATAAAATTTTGATAATACTGTAAGCAAGTAAGAACCCAAAAATAACATATATGGTACCTATATTAGTCTGTTTTGAAAAAATTTTTGAACACTGGTGGAAAATACTGCAGAAGATCTACAGATAATCTAAAGTAGCATGAAACTTTCTTAAAGTTCCTTTTTCTAAAAGAAAAAAAACTAATCTTTAAAGGATTGTATCTTTAAATCTACTAGAGTGCCATATGAGACGTACCATTTAGATAACTCACACAAGTAAAAAATATTTCTAAAACATTTTAAACGTTTTCTAACGAGTTTTTCTAAGAATAATTTATCACTGGCTTTAGTAATCTTTCTGGTTTTGAAAATGTCAGTTAATATATACATAATAATAAAGAAATTATAATTTGTTATAAATGTATACATGTTAATAACAATGTTTGTCAATAAATATTTCGAAGAACAGCGTTTCACGTTAGTTTACCTAAGTCCTCCATACGCAAATAGCTAACAATCTTTTCTAAAGCAAGATAGGGTGGTTGGAGATTATTCAGACTGCAGTACATCAACCACATTGTCCATTATCAACCTCTTCCTCGCAACCTTGTCAAACTTGTGCTGAGGCGACTGCGCAAAGGTTGGAAATTTCGCACTGAAAGAATTTGACTGTATCTTCTCCACCAACTTTGAATTCCTGGTGTAAACGACGACCTTATCAATGTTCTCCATCAAAACATTCGCCAGACGTACTCTTCCGTAGATATGGATACATTCATCCTCGCGATCTCAGCCTTGCACTGACTGTAGTACTCCTTCAACTCATCTTTCTCGATCCACTGCGAGTAGTTCTCGTTGACTGTTTCACCTAGAAACTTCACCTTGGCGAGGTGCTGCACCAGGAGGTACATCGCGCCGTTGTCTTGATCCGGCAGATCAGTCGCCTCTTTCAACACGCTCTGCTTCCAGTCGCTGCAGATGTTGACGTCGGTTTCATGCTCCAGCAGCAGTGGGAGCGACCGTCTCCTCTTCTCTGGAGCCATCAGGAAGTTCTCGAAGATATGAAACAGTGGAGTCTGGCCGTCTGAGTCCGTGGCGTTAACGTCAGCCCCGCGTTCCAGCAGCAATTCAATGCACTCGGCATTGCAGAAGAGCGCCGCGTAGTATAGAGTTATTGTGTCGTCGTCCTTATTACGGATATCCACCGGCACACCGTGATCCAAAATCAGCTGGACGCAGGGACGAACGTTGTCCTTGTCGCAGCTCGCAGCCTCGTGCAGAGCCGTGCGTCCTTCGACCCCGCTGACCAAGGGATCAGCATTGCTCTTGAGAAGAAGGCGCACCTGCTCTTGGTCGCCGAATGACCGACCTCTCTATGCAGCGGGAACTCGTTATTGTAGGCCTGGTTCACGTCCGCATCCCGTTTAATCATGGACTATGTGAGGTTGATGTCGCCGCGGCCGATAACCTAGGGTAACGCCCAGCCAACCTCCAGCAGTATTGTGGTCCAGTCCTCTGAGTGGACTGTAGCCCTTCTGATGGTCTCGAAAAGGACCTTCGTTATTAACGAATCGGGATAGAGCTTTGCCATGGACAGCGGGCTTTGGCCATCAGCGTTTATCCAGTTGATATTCGCCTCGCCTTTAACACGAGCTCGGCTATCTGGAATGCCTCGGAGAAGTGAAACGCGTAGAACAGCAGAGTGACGACATGATCGTCCAGGGCGTTGACGTCGCAACCGGCCTAGATTAGGAAATGAGCCGCGACATTGCCGCACTCAGCCGCGATGTACAGTAGACTACTGTTGCAGTGGCCGCGGACGTCGACAAGGGCCAGATCGCTTGGCAAACAGTCAAGGAGAGAGCTAATGGAACTGTCGTTGAAGGAGTTCTTCATAATGTCCCAGAGTACCATAACGTTGGCTTTGACTTGTTCTACCATGATTGCTGAGTGTACACTGAGAGAAGTGATGTCGTAAGTCTTAAGTTTTGTCGCACTAACTGACTATTCTCGCTTTGTAAGCAAACCTTTAGTTATTATAATTACTTTTATTTTGCTTTTATAGTTCGAGCTTAACATAGTCAGGAGTTCTGCTCTCAAATATGTGGTTAGAATCTTAACTTTTATGAAGTAGATTGAGAACGTAATTATGAATCAATGCAGCACTTTCAATGAATTTTGGAAAAAAGATAAACAATCGGACGTAAAGGGTAACTGTAAGATTAGTCAATATTATTTTATTATTAGTTATAATCCCTACTAATAAGGGAAGACCATGGAGTCCGGGTCTTGGATTTTGATGAAACTTTGGGGATTGACTTTTGGAACCTAGAAATGAAGCACAGTACCCGTATTTTTATCCAATGGGTCTTTAAATCTGAGCTAGTGCCAAAAAACATTATAATTGCTCATATGATTGAAACAATACATTTAAACTATTTATAGCAAAGTAGGGAGACACGTGTGAAGATATGTAAAGGGCTCGAATGGTTTTTACATTTTTCATCGAAATGTCGTATGACAAAGCTTCATTTTATATATTATGAAACCTTTGAACCTTGCACTAATTCCAATGATTAACCCTTTGCAATCCTTTTACTGCAAGCTTATGTAAAATAATAATATTCAAGCGACAAGAAATTATTAAAAAGATGTATTGAATTTAACATAATTATAATAGTTCAACATTGAGTTATAGACTTTAACGCATTTTTAAGTATATGCAGAATATTTGTACTGATGATCAAATTAGCTATTATCTACATAATTGAATTTTTGTCCATACACGTAGCAAAAATAATCAGAATATTTATAAATGGTGAATGTATATTAAATATAAATAGTTTTATATTGAAGTTTTATACTTTACTTTCTTTTAACTTTAATAAAATTACGTTCACTTATTCTAATAAAGAGTAGAAAGAGGTCTGCCCTCTTAAAGGGCTAAAGATTCAGTCTATTACTTCAAGCTTAAAAACCTTCAATAACAGCTTAATAACGTACTTAAGACAACAACAAAATAACAGCATACAAGTCACGTAGATAGATCGTTTGCACGCTCATTTTTTCTCGTCATATACCCACACACTCAAGCATGTATACACACATACATCAGTACACTCTTTTCTATAATAACACACACGCATGCATAATATACGTATATAAACATACTCACTCACTGTATGTACGGGATGTGTGTGTATGCGTGCGTGCGTACGTGTGTGTGTGTGCGTATGCATATATGTACAGTGAATGAGTATGTTTATATATATATGTATATATATATATATATATATATATATATATATATATATATATATATATATATATATATATATATATATATATATATATATATATATATATATATATATATATATATATATATATATATATATATATATATATATATATATATATATATATATATATATATATATATATATATATATATATATATATATATATATATATATATATATATATATATATATATATATATATATATATATATATATATATATATACTAAAACCACCCGGCATTGTGAACCTCATGGCACTGTGACTGCGGAGTATCTCAGCACTGTGGTTTCTCCAAGGCCGGCTCTATGTATGGCATCGTCCCTCAACTTTGCGAAAAAAATGTGATAAAGAAAGTTTTATGCAAAGGTTTAAACCAACAAATTTTAATAAAAAACGTATTTTTTCGGCAACCTTTGCCGTCGGCAACTTTGAAGCGTCGCGCGTGTCTCTTCCACTTCACATGCACATACACCTCTCTCGCATAGACTCCGACGGGCACATTATACGTATCGTCGCTATACGGCTCCTCTCTTTCCCTCTATATTCCGCTCTATACCGCTATTGCCTCGACGTACACACGTGAGCTCTCCGCGGCTCCGAGCTCGCGGAGACACTCTGGCGCGCACCGCCGACATCGAGTCTCTGCGTTATACCGAAAACTACGAGTGTGTATGCGCACGCGACGAGCCGAGCGCATATAATACCGCGAAACGCTGCAGCCGCGCTGGACTTTGCGGGACGCTTTTGCGAGTAATTGACAGTGAAGCGCAGAAGAGACGAGCGCTCGCAGAAAATGGGAATTGAATTGGACGGGCATGCAGTTGGTGGGAATAGTTATAGTGTGTGTGGGGAGGCTTGGAGTGAGCGGTGTCGAGGGTTCGTTGGTTTTAATTGAGTAATTAGGCGTTGACGACTTTTCGAAACTCGAATTTCCGAGGATTTTCGGTGGAATGGACGGTTGTTTGGATCTGATTGCGCGTGAAACACGCGGATTGAGGGAATGTTTTTTTTTTGCGGAAACCGGTATTACTTGTTTGGTTTGTAGGTTGATGTATGGGCAAATTAACAGATTTTTTAAACTTAGTATCATAAAAACTGGACAAAATAATTTGTAAGCAGATTAATGTCCTTTTACATATATATTCTTATACATCCATTATAATGAGCCTTGTTATAAATCCTTAAGGTGATGCTACACCCACCCGTCACTAAAAATTACAAGGACCCACTTTTTTCATTTAATTTTCATTTTTGAATAAATGTCCCTCTGGAGCGTTGTTAACTCATTCAAAAACGACAACTTTCCAGAGAGATGTTTTCTCAAAATTTAAAATTGAACGAGAAAAGTGGTTCCTCGTATTTGCAGATTACACGAGGATTGTAAAAAGTACAAAAATTAAATTGATGCCTTATGTTTTTCTTAGTACAATATATATTAGATAACAATTACTAAAAAAAGTAGAGATAATTAAAAATCGAATAAGTGCTAGAGAAACAAAACCTCATCTAAAAACAAAAATAGTGTATTTTGTATCAAGGGCGGAAAGTAGGCAATTTCCGCGAGGGCACTGCAGGTCTACCGGAGGCAACCCGAACAGCCCGAGGCGAAACAAAGGTGAGCCCAGGGATTTCGAGGGCTGCCGAGGCAAGGGCTGCAACCAGCATGAGCATTAATCGCCTTCCGCCCGTGGTGTACACGATACTTTTTGTCCTACCTGATACTCAATCATAGTCATAAGCTTCAAACCATACTTTTACGCAATTTTAAATTAACTTTAGTATCTATAAATTTCTTTATTTTTTAACGTTCATACGAAACTCAAGCGTACTTATACATGAACTTATTAAACTAAAATAATACAGGAAACTAAACTAATTTGGTAAATAACAAAGTTATTTCATATGTCACAGAGCACAAGCAGTTTACTATAAAAAATAAGATAACTCGTAACAATTTAAAACCCGCTGCCAATTCATTGGTACTTAGCTACCTCAAACTTAATAAATTGTTCCAATATGAATTTCTTTATTCTAATACATTTTCCATAAATTGCTCTATTGCATTCTTATTAATATCTGAAAAAAGGTGTCTTTTTTGTATCATTGATTGTTGTCAAAAGATATATTCCAAAGAATTATAAGTTTATGATCAAGTATTGCATTATCGATTTAAAAATATAGCAAATAAAAAAATCTTTATAAAGAAAAACGGGTCAATGAATCAAAAGAAATATATATTTCTTTTCATTAAAACAAAAAAAAAGAAAGGCAATAAAAAATTAATAAAAAAAATATAACCTCAAATATCTTGAAAAATGAAAGATTTCATATTCTGGTCAAATAGCTCAGTCAAGACTGCCAAAAGATAGTAGAAACCTTTTCTGTCTTAATATATTTACGAAGATCTTCTATCATGTTTCCAAAATATCGCCGTTTAAAAAAATGACGTTTTCCTGTATAACAAGAGATGGAAAAAAGCTTACAAAAATGTTGTGTCTGGCAAGATAGATAATTTTATTCTCTTTCAAATACACTTTTACACTGAAGCGATCATATTATTTCTACATACCAAAATAATTTACCTCATTGATTTTAGAATATCGTAAAATAGAAGAATCGTTATAAAATAGAAACGAGTCGACGAATCTTAAAATTTCTTTGTAGTTCCAATTTTTCATTAAGAAACGAAAAGGGTGAGCCCCAGTTGGAAAACAATGACCGCGTCGTTCTCGAGATATAAGTGATCAAAAAATATTCTTTTAAGAAACATAACCTTAAATATTTTGAAAAATAAAAGTTCTCATGATCTGGGTAAAGAACTTAGCTAAGAGATAGTTAAAAGCTACCTTTCTGGAAATTTTCAAAGAGAACAATGCCGTTTTACTCAAATTATCGTACAAGCTGGAAAAACGACTTTTCTTCCAAACTTATTTTTTTCTCGAAAGCAGTAAAGTATTGAGCCTCAAAAATTTTATTATATATTTTTCTCCATATTCCAAATCACTTCAAAATTTTTTAATAAATTTCCATGATATATTTCTGAGATATAACCATTTTAAAAGATGACGTTTTCGTGTGCAATAAATGAAAAAAATTACCTTATCAAACATTTTTGGTCGGAAAAGATAGCTACTTTTAAGCTCTTTCAAATGCATGTTATTTGAATTAATTATATTAATTTTAACCTTTAAGAAGACTTAATAAACTAAAATCCAAAAATCAAAAAAGCATCAAAAAACAAAAAAGCATATAAAAATCTAAAATTTTATTTGTTTGTCCCCTTCGCACGTCAAACACAAAAAAATGAGCTCTGAAACATTAATTTTTACCGTGGATTACTCGAGATATAGAGGGATACACCATACACACACACACACACGCACACGCACACGCACACATACTTACGCCCGCTCGCACGCACATACACATCCATGCATTTTCTAAAAATAGTGTATTTTCATTACCAATGGTCCATAACATGTTTCTAACATGTTTTTAAGAAAACTTTTCTTTACTATTACAAAGCTTCCTCTAGAAGGAAGCAAAAAATGTGAAAAATACAACATATAACTCATTTTTTACAATATGTTACAAGCAATCACTCATTGTATCTTCATAAAAATTTGTCAGATCGGATACTTAAAACCGTAATCACCAAACGTGGCGAAACTTCACAAAACCGAAATGCCCATACCGCGTCATTACCGCCACCATCTCCCAATAAAGCGGCCTCATTAACATTGCATCCACCTCTCTCACTCTCACAAAATAAAAAAAAGAACACGCCCGTACAAAAATTTCCCCAGTATAGATACTCGCGAGTGCGCACGTGCTCGTCGGCGCTGGCGTGCACGTGAGCCGCGTCGCAGTCGCAGCCGCTCGCTGCACCTGTGCGGGACGCGTATAGACAGGTAAAACATACTTATATATACTTACTCGAAAGACCGCACGGCTGGTGTGTGGAGTATATAAACGGTAGTAGATCCAAAGCGCCGATATATCGCTGTAAAGAGACTCTTCTTCCTTCCATGCGGGACGAGATGTGTCTGTGTGTGTCGACGGCTGACGAGCGACGGCTTGGGAGGAAGGTAAACGTCAAGAGAGGAGAGGAGGAAGCACAAATATTGTGTATTAATGCGGTTATTGTGGTTATCGAGGGGATGTTGGAAGATAGATAGATAGATAGATATACTGTTTATTCATCAAAAGACGAAATTCTTACAATTGCATGTACATGTAGTTATAATAATTAAAATATCAGTCAATATTATATATTTGTTATCTTACATTAACGTTCACTTATTGCATTTCTTATGTATTAAATAATATTATTCGCTGTAACAGTTCGTCAGTTTATAAAATCTAAATATAATGAACTAGTCATAGTCAGATATCACAGAACACGCTTCGTCAAAATACATAGAATAAAATAAATACAATAGAGATAACATATTAATATAAAAATAAACAGAATACATACACATACTTTATTAAATTTTTACGTATAACTATCGCGTCAAAAATTGAAAAACACTCATTCATATGACACTTTTACAATTCACGCGAAGAGGTTGACGATGGGAATAAAGGTCGTGGATGTTGTCGCTGAAGGGGGAAAAGAAGTTGCATAAAGTTAAGATGTGGTAGATACAAGAAGAATATTTTGATCTGGGGTATAATTATATATGATAACTGTGATTTTGTTAAAGTTTCATTTACAACTTTAATTAATGTAAGAAGATAAAAAACCAACACTTTTCATCAAAACAATAATTTAAGAGAGGATTTTAATTAATATTAGTTTAGAATTATATTAATTTAAGTTAAACCTTCGTTTAATGATCTACCAACTTAACCGACGGTAAATAATCGCTGAAACTGTATAGAAATTAATTTAAACAGTCACTAAAATAAAGAAAAAAGTTATTTAATACTTGAAAACATATTTTGTTCATAATTACGAACATTCTTGCATTTTTAATCCGTTTCGTCCGGGAATAGAAGATAAATCGCCCAATTTACTGTGGTAATGTTTACTAACTTTCATGCAAAAATCTTTTGTACTGAATTCTTTGCCTTTGTTATAATACATATTCCATAGCGCAGTGGCATTTGTAATTGCAGTTTGGATCATCTTCATAAAAACTACCCATGTCCATTTTTACGTCTACGCCGCCCATAAACTGATTATATAAAGATACCAGGTGAGGAAAAGGGTATTCAACTTTTTGGTGTTAATCCTTATTGTATCGTTGCATAGGACTTAGTGGAGTAACACCAGTGGCCGTAGATAATAGTGATACTTGTTTGGAATCCATTATAGTCACAAAATTCATTCCACTGTTTACTTCACGAGTACTTTTAAACTATCCTCTAGTAGATTTCTTATACAGATTATGACTCTTTTATTCTATCTTTACGAACAACTCCTGTCGAGCGTAGTTCAAGTTTTTTCAAATGAACAACAATCGGGACTTGTAAAGTATTTGTCAAAGTAAAGATGATATAAAGATAGTTTTGTTGCAAAGTTTTTAATAAAAGAGAATTAACTATTTGCAAAACAACTCTTGAACATATCGGTATATTCTGCAAGTTTTTATTGAATGTATTACTGTTTTTTCCATAATAAATATCAAAGTCGAGTAAAAACCCAAACACTGTACAAATTTCCCAAAACTTTATTCCAAATCTTATCCGTTTTGGCGTATAAATTGTTTCAAAACAGTTTTTCTAAAAGACTTGATCATTTCATCAATGGATAATGCTGTCGAAAAAAATTGAAACTGTTGACAATTTTTTCTCATGATATTTATCCTTTGTCGTAATCTTCAAGCTCTGTCAGAATCACTTTTATCGGAAAGTTTTGCGTATTAAATCTTTGATTTTATTTTAAGAAATTTATCACGAAATATAGCTTTTTCAACACTTTCACATCTTAAATCTTCATCTTTAGACCAATAATTGTTTTGGTTAGTTCTAATGTTAAATGAAGTTAGCATTAAGATTCCAATACAAATCTCTAAATCATTGATAGTTAAATTGTAACCATTTTCACAAGTTGCATCGAAAATATGTTGTTTTAATTCTTTACTAAAGGAATGTTGAAATAACTCAACAAGAGTTTTATTTTGGAAATCTGTTTTTACCTTATCAGATAAAAGTATTTGATTATTTACATCGCCAGTACAAATGTTTTCATCTTTCTCCCATTTGTATTCATGATCGGGTTCTAACTCTTTTGTGTAGGAATATAATTTTGCATAACTTTCAGATAAGAATAATTACGAATATCTTCTTCACTCTGGTTAAAAGTTTTCTCAGTATCATTATCTTCTTCATCCTAACCTCCCGAATCATCAGCATTAGTTAAAAACTTCATCCTAATCGTCAAAGCTAGTTTCTTCATATTCATTCTCAACATTTTTAGACCATTTACTGTGAGAATCAACAGTATCAATAGAGTTGCGTTTCGACATAAATTTTTCAAATTAAAAGTTTCGTATGATATAACTTTTATATTAGTTAGATTTGCAAAATTATAGTAAACAATAAGTATCTATAACTTTTTATGGACAATATAATTGAAGACAAGTTTGAAAGAAAGTGTAAGTTAATATGTATGTTTAAAATTTCTTTTTATTTTCAAAATATTTTGATCAAAAACAATAAAAATTTTGTTGAAGAGTATATCGGATAATTAACAATTTGTTTTAATATTATAACCAATTTATACCGTTGAAATTTTTTAATAAACATTACAAGTTTTTTTTAACTATGTTCTTCGCAGGCTTTTGCATCGGATAGTAAAAAAATTCGTCATCACATTTTTGAGATTAGGAGTGAGAAAGTATATCCATTATCTGTTAGCCTGCCACTCAAGCATGATCTTTAACACGGAAAATATCGTGAAGGTGGTCAACACGACATTTAGACTTTCGAGTGTTGCGATAGAGTGAGCCTCCTTATATGCCCGAGGTTTTGCTGATCTGTTACAGGGAAGAACTCTGCGTGAGTCTCGCTGCCTAGCGGCAAGAAGCTGAGTTGTGTTTATAGCAAGCTGTAGCGAGTTTTATGAAGTGCGCACGTGTGTATGAGCCCATTTCTTAAGACTTTTGAAAACAAAATTAAAAATCAGATGCAAAACTTTTATTATTCGATGCTTTCATTAATGTCCTATCACTCTGTAATGTATTTTTATTGCATTTTATACGAAAAAATAAAAAGCAACTGTGAAAACCAATTACATAAAATAATCATTTCAGAGAACAAAAAATTAAACAATTAAAAGAAACACTCTATTTTGAGTCAGCTTTATTGAATTTCGAAACTTAACCTATGAAAAGTAAAGAAAATAAACACAGTGAGTCTTACAATGTTATTTGTAATTGTAATAGTTAAAATTATGAATTTTGATATTGTGTATAATAAAAGTGTTGCAATAATTTGTTGAACAATTGGTTTAAACAAATAATTTCTTAGCAATAACAACTTATTGACCAACAAAAAAGTCATAAACATCATCAGGGCATGAAAATATATAAATACAATAGCTTTGGAAAGTTTATATCATAAAAAACATAACGTAACAGTTAAAATATACGAATATCTTGAATTTTTTAAAGTTAGGAATGCATTTTATTTTATTGTTAATTACTATATTTTTGATGGTTATTTATGAAAAAAGGTAATAAGCAACTGTCAAATATGAAATACACATCAATAATTCAGAAAAATCGAGAAAATTGAAAAATTCGTGAAATAAAGCCGTCATTTTCAGTCCGCAATATTGAATTCCATAATTAAACTGATTGGACTTTAAAGTAGAGGTCTGTATGCTATCTGATCCTGAGTTTCAAGAGAATCGGTCCATAAATTCAATATTTTAACTTAGATTTATGGAAACAAAGGTTTAAAATTTTGCAATTCTTTGTTAATTAATCCTCCATATTGTAGAAATACTTAAAAATTTTAAAAAGCTAACAACGGATTTGAAATGAGCAGCCGATTTTACATAGGAATACAAATTTTCAAATATTTTATCGACGTTTTACTTGGTTTTCAACACGATGAAAACGAAGTAAAATTTAAGGCATTCCCGGACAAAACGGATTAACACGAAATCCTGGAATTTTAGAAAAATTTTTTATAAATGATGGCCGAAGTCTATATAGTCAAAAAATATTGTTACTTTATTAAGGAGTTTTAAAAACTCATAATGCTATATTGCCCACATATTACTCTATTCTCTAATTATAATTAATTAAGGTGGAGTTATAGTGAAATTTTGTCAATTTTTTCTATTATTTTTATTTTTATTTTTTTTATTCTTTGGACATTTTAACACCAAAGACGAGTATATTTGTAAGTAAATAAAAGTAAAAAATGATTTTAATGACGATTGTATAGTGTAAATAAGAATTATTTTTGGGAAATAGCGTTTTTCCTGACAAAAGTGAGCTTGTCAAACAATTACATTTGCATTACTCTAGAAGTCTTCTTTCTGCGCATTACGTTTCAACGGATCGAACTGAACCTTTCAACATAGTTTCTTAAACATATATAATAACCGCATAGCAACAATCTCTGATTTTGAAATTATTATTTTAAAAGAACGTAGTATATGTATGTATAATAAGAAATAGTGCTATTTTGTTAATTAAATTGTTTATTACAGACCTGTATTTTTAAACAAACTATTCGGATATAAAAAAAATTCTGAGATTGGCACAGTGTTCACTTTGCTTTGAAGAAAACATAAATTATTTTGTTGGTCTACTTTGAAATCTAGTGCGTGGAACACTTGAGCAAAAAAGTTTTCAATTTTTCTATAACCCGACCTTAATTAGAGCAGTACAGTTATAAGTAAATTATAATTACACAGTATGATTATCTAATTTTTCGTTAACGTTATTAAGAGTGAAACCGATTTTTATAAATTTTAGTGGTTTACAGAAAGAAATACCAACGTTCACCTGCTATATCAAATCAGATACGAACGGTCAATTTAGCAAACTAAATTTTATAACGAACATGCACTGGCCAGGTACTCAATCTCGTACTCAATAATCTATATCCTATAATTATAATTGACATGTAGCAAGTTCATTAGACGTTAAATACAAATAATCTATATGTAAACGAAAATAGACACCTTTAGATTGCTATATAATCCGTAGACCAAATCGATAATTTGGTTGAATTAAATATGTCCCCATCCGCGCGTGTGGACATAAAGTGACCAATTCAGTGCGTTTGTTCTTTCACTGAATACCTCTTTTAAAGGTAAAATCAATTTTCATAAATTATAAATACAAAATTTATATAAAGAAATGGTATAAAAGACTCTGGTAGAAAGCAAAATCCTTTTTGTTGACAGTTTTTTACCAGCTTTGTAAAAAATATTAATTTTTGCAGAGAAGAATTTTTCAATGATATATGGTTCATTTCGATAGTTTCTTTTATATAAATATAAAATTGTACATAAATATAAAATAATTGATTCTTTATTACAGTTACCGTGTTTGCTGTTCCAGCTGGATCTCATGTGTATAGGGTGCATTAATTTTCAGATAAATATATCGTTATTTTGAATAAATACGCGCTTCAACAGTAAATTTTAGTATTGTTTAATTAAGAACATAATATATCTTTCAAAAATGTTATTTTTGAACGACTGAAACTTGAGAAAATATATAAAATTTTCAATTACAAATATATTTAGTATCTCTATAGTATCTTTGAACAATATTTTTTGAAATTAACTAACAACTGATAATCTTCAAAACAAGCGTCAGTTAATTACTCCTAACTGCAATTATACAAATGACATTTCTAAAAATATTTAAAACATATATCGGTCGAATACTTCGTCAACCAGATATAGATCGCACTCCCAACCATATAGCAAATCTAGCCACAGTCAGCGTCGATTCCCACGAGCGAAACAAGCGCCGCTTTTCCACACGTCCGTCGCATTGACAATCTACCCAACGGACACACTCTCGACACTCGCTCTCCGCTTCAATACAATCCCCTATACATGTATATCCCACAAAGACGCGAACACCTTATACGTGTATCCCGAAGACACACAACTCGTCCCACCGCCGAAGCTCTCGTCTTATAAACACCTCCTTCGCGCTGGCAGAACGAGATCAGCCGACCGGATACGGAGCCCCGCGGGAACAGCTCAAATCCATTTGAAAAGAAACAAAAAACAAAAAAAGAGTAACGAAAGATTTGCGAAACGCTCGAATCGGGGAGAAACGGTTTAACAGCGAGCGCAATTAGTATACTGCTACAGTTTGTCCGGTTCGATTTATTGTACGATCGATCGGTATCGGGGTCCGCACTTTCGCGTGCCCCGGGTGAGGTGAATAAAGTTGGGTATCGGAGGGGACTGTGTCGTTTGGTTGGTGAGTGCAGTGCGGGGACTCTATAGGTATTGGTAACGAGAGAGTCGCACGGAAAGGTCGAGAGGTGCGTTGTTTATGTGTGGTGGAATTTGCGCTGGGAGTTGGAGGAATCGTTAGATGCAGGCTGAAGAGTTGAAGTGACATTTTCGAATAAAATTGAGTTATCAGCAGTTTCTGGTTAAGAAAGCAGTGGAAACGATATGATAATTCTACTAGGGCTTTTAAGTGACTAATATAAAAAAAGAATTTTCCACTATAGTTATCGGCTTGATTTCATTTTGTTGTCATCAGTCTGGTTAACCATATGTATAGCTTCACATTTTTACTTTTTATTACCTTATACTTTTTTATCTCCTATGCTCTGTAACTCGGAGATGGCCTAATGTTGAACGGGAAGACACTGGTAGCTAACCTGAAGTGATCCAAAGCAAATCAACAGTAATATTCTATTATATTAATGCCAACTTGTATGGCTCTCTAAAAATGAATCAGAGAAGTTTTTACAGAATGTATCAGTGAAACACATTTTCACTGAACAATCCGGGGACTTCACTGTTAAATCAGTCAGCTCAAAGTCACTGGTGAATCAATAAATTTCGCTGTTAAATCAGTATCATTCGGAAGGGTTGAGTACCAAAGTTTATATGCTGCGATAGGTTGGTGGATTGATGTTTTTATTAAATTTTGATAAAAATGCACCTCCGCGCATCTACCTTAAAAAGAACCAAGCATTTGTTCTTTTGGCCATTTTAACTAAAATTTCCGTGTTCACCACTCTCCCCTGAACTATTCGCTCTAACAAGATTAGCGGCAATCTTCGCTCCCCAAACACCACCCTCGAGAGCGCACCGAGAGTGCTTCAAAATCCGCCCTCCACTATAGTACATACACCTCCGCCGCATCCCCTTCTCTATTCCTATGCGGCTCACCCCTCAGCTTCATATAATGCTGCGCGCGACTCGATTCGGTCGCAATCTCCGCCTCGCTTAGAGAAGGGCCTGCACGGCTTATACACATCACACGCATACACGAGTCGCGGCGAAATCGACATAACTCAGACGCTCAATGGTCACGCATCGCGCGACGACGATCGCTTTCCTTTTTTTCCTCTTTCTCTCTCTCTTCCTATTCCTGGTGTGCGTTTCTTACTCTCCGCGTAAGAAAACTCGTATTCGTCCTCTCTGTCTCTCTCGTGCTTCTTCATTCGGCAATGCTGGATTGTGTATTTTCTCATGCGCTTGTTCTTGAATTACGACTTTTTGTTCGTACTGGTGTTTGTGATGGTTTATGGTGGTGTGATATTTGGAGGATGTGAGGCGTGTATTGGTTTATTTATGCGTTTGAAAGTTGATCGGTGAAATTGTCAGTAATTCTCAGAGTATTTTTACTGATTGTTCGCGGATTGTCACTACAAAATCAGTACAAAATCAGCGGAGTTCACTTACTTATTAGTTATAAAAATTGTATCATAGAATGCAAAATAATTATATAATTACTTTGCAATTCATGCCTATGCTTTTCTTCGGTAAAAGTTCTGTAGATGAAACGAATTTCTGTGATGATGAAATCATATTATGGTCAGCGTTATCGTAAATTTTGCAAGTATAGGTCCAAAACATCTGTTAATAGAAGTAAGGGATTTGCGAGTTCAGAGGCTATGAATATCGGGTTTCATTGTTTAATATTAGAAAATACCTCCCAAAGCATGTACCGAAACCTCGATTCAGAGTCCAGAGGGTATACACCCAATAATTCCAAAAGCTTGCATAGAAACTCTAGTCCAGACGGATCGTATAGCATCACGTATTGTCTTGTCCCATGTACTTATCAAAATAAAATATTATAATTTATGTTAATCAGACTGAATAGTTGAGCGTTAGTTACCCAACGTGTTCTAGCCTACAACTCTATGGGTATCAAACAGGAACAGTCCCACTATTTTAGCTTGTCCATCTGGAAAAATAAGAATAATTATTATAAGTGTCATATACAATAATTTTTTTTATTTGATAGCTTCCTTCTTAATAACTGTACTGATAAAAATGTTGTAATTTAGTTAGTACTGAAAATATTGTACAATAAATAACAAACAGTTTCTAAACATTTAGAAATTTGTGTAAAAACGGTTTCTTTAAAATTAGTACTTGTTCCATAAAAAATATGTGATAATTCAGTAACATAGCATTGTAAACTTCAAGTAAATCTTTTAGCAATGTAAAGATCTTTAGATGTATTTTCGAAGATAATATGCCAATTAAATTTATTTTAAAAAAGTGGTAGAATGGTACTGGTTGGAGGTCACTCATTTACTGACTCGATAACTTTATTCTCGGTTTGTCCTCTAAATTTTCTGTCTTTGCTTGAATATCCTCACTCTTGTATATACACTCTTGTATTTAATCTTAAAACAATTTTCACTATTAAAACATTTATTATATAAAGCTTACTACCCTGGTAGAAATTTGTCCCGTTCACTTTATAGATCTATGTAGAATAATCTCGCGCTGTATAGATCTATGTAGACAAACTAGATAGTTACTATAAAGGCGTGTAACGGTCGACCCTTCTAGTTTCCCATTTTATTTGCCACGATAAAACTAGATAAGCAAAATTATGACAATAACAACCACTTAAAGGTTATGTTTTAATAAACAGAAGCATAATCTATTATGCTTATTATGTATTATTTTGATTTAAGGGTATTTACATGTTATTGTTCACCTATTACCAATGTAAGTAAATGTAAATAACCTCTAAAGTGTAAGGTTATCAAATTTTAGATGCATCGAGTTTTTGTATTTAAGAACTCAATAACAATATTACGTTACACATATATATTAAACAATCAAAATAAGAAAATAATCTGAATGTCCAAATAACTATATGAAGTATTAGTGCACATATTTATTTTGCTTATAAAAAATTAGTTTCCTTACATTTGATTATGTTCCTTCCTAAATACAGGTTTGGTTTCAAAACCTGTATGGTTTATGTAAGAAAAACTATTTTCACACACATTTATTATCAACTAATTAATTTTCTATTTATAAAAAGAAATAATGTATTTGACTTATTATATATATGTTCTATTTTTGTATTTCCTACTGTGATTAAATTATAATCAAACACTTTCATTTGACATCTATGGCCTGTTAAAACATAGTAATTTGTTACTTATAAAGAAAATTATCGGCTACATGTGTTAAACTAATGTGTTTGTCTTTGAAAATGTTGTCACGGATGAGCAGTTTTTGTATTATAAGAACTCACATTGGATACAAAATTATTTGTAGTTCTGAAATTAAAATTCTAGTTTTTAAATAAAGCATGCCATAAAGTACATATTTGTACATATGATATTATTATTATTTATATATTACTTTTTAAAAAATAACTACATCAATCAATAACGTAGGTTTGTGATCACTGTTTTTCATATACAAGGAACATTATTTCTAAATTTTCATTTCTTAGGTTAGATATGCTTTTTGACTACTTTTATCTGTAAATAGTATGAATAGAACTATAGATCTTATTATAATAATTGAAAACTTGTATGTTAAACTTTTTTTAACATTAATTTTTACAATAAAAGTTCTGTTCGATAAATAAATTTATAACCTAACAGATTATATACGGACATATTATTATTGAGATAACTATGTAGATCTGTGTGGATTTATCGAGTTTTGTACAGTCTAGTACTATCTAGTTTGCCTATAAAGGCCGTTATAACGAATGTGGGCGCCACGATAAGATTTCTACCAGGGTACGAATCATCGATAAAGAAGATTATTTAAAAAAATTCAACAGCATGTTTAAAAATCTTACGCCTATTATATAATACCTGCGGGAAGTGGTTTATAGTACTTAAAAATGATGCTTAGCACCTGTAGTTGCGTATCATAGGCCCATGGGATAAAGATGACCTTTTGTAATAAAAATACGCGTTATTTTAGTAAAAAATGGTACCTATACTTTGAATTATAAATCTGCAAATTTTTTACTATATAAATAAATGTAGTAATATACAAATTTTCACTAAAATAGCTTTAATTTGACCTTTGTTTCATATAAAAGTATTATTCTGTTGTACAGTTATGAACAATCAAAAATGATGACGAAACATGCATACAAATTTTAGGATTTGCAGCTGTTTAAATTCAGTAGTTTTCCATGGTTTTTACGTCATCAATTTGAATTGTTCATAACTTTGCAACAGAATAATATTTTTACACGAAACAGAGCTTAAATTAAAGCTCTTTTGATTATCTTTTTTATCTTATTACATCTTTTTCTGGTAAATCAACTTGCAGAGATATGATTCTAAGTATGGGTACCATTTTGTACTGAAATAAGACGTATTTTGAATACAAAAGGTTATATATTGATTGCAAGAGCCTATGAGATGAAACTACAGGTGCTAAGAATCATTTTTAGGTACCAGAAACCACTTCCCAAAGCCTCATCGAAACCAGCTTCCCGCAGGTTGTGGACTCTCCAGTTAAAACAGTGCACATTTTCTACTCATCATTTGCCAATAATTAAGAGAAGAAGTAACACAACCTAATGGCTTCCATAAATATAGATCTATATTTAAAATTATTACACTTATCCACCTTTATACCCACTTGTACCCCACTTCCACATCTTTTCAGATAATCAATAATTATTTCTCAAGTCACAAGACAATTGTTTTAAAAAATACGTGTGACGTCGCAAGTGATGTTAAAAAATGACCAGAAATTGTGCTCTGATCAGAAACCGAACCCGCCACAGTATTTCAAAGTTTCCACCAAAAACAAACTTCAACCTCGCAAAAACCTCTCCACACACCAGACAAATGTATCCAAGAACTCGTTCCTCATCACCCACATCGCCGCAAGATCCCGCGCGCGTATACAAAACCCAGAATCGCATGGGCACCCCAAACCAAACACACACACTCTCTCTCGCATCCAACGAAATTCTTCCTCTCATTCATTCCTTCCTCCTCTTTCATTCATTCTCCCTATTCCTCTCTCGCACGCTGCATCGGCAGACCAATATATACCTGCACATCAGTACGTATATACCTATATATACCCACGATCTCCCAGAGAGCGCGGGCGCGCGCACACTCTGTTCCGCTGCACCAGCTATCTCTCTCTCTCTCTCTGTCCCTCGCTCGCTCGCTCACAGCAGGGAGGGCAAAGAGGGCAGGTATTGGCGCCACCTCCAGCCGGCACACGGCTAGGGCAGAGCAGCCTTATACGCGCGCCTCTCTCGTCGCTGTAACCCCACCACCACCACCTACTCTCTCTTCTCTCTCTCTCTCTCTCGCTCCTTCTTCTCCTATCTCTCCCTCTCGCGTGTGTGTGCACCTCCCTTCCTCAGCTTTAGCTTCGGCGGCTTCGGCACCTACGCATGTGTATACACCGACTCACACATCGCGCGCGCTCCCTCTCTCCGCGCGCTGATGCTGCACAACTCTCTCTCTCTCTCTCTCTCTCTCTCTCTCTCTCTCTCTCGTTCTCTCTATAGCGCGCGAGTTGCCAGAGCTGGCTGGCTGGCTGCACCTAGCCTAACCCCACCGGGGGAACTTCATTCCACGCCGACTGACCATCAGCGACGGGCCGTCATCCGTCCTGCGCCCTCTCTCTCTCTCTCTCTCTCTCTCTCTTATTCTCCTCTCTGGGCACCGCGCGCGTGTCTCTCTGATACGGATAGTGCCGTGGCACATCGTCGCGCGAGCGTATTGCCTAGCGTCCGTGGTGTGCACACTCCGACGGCGGCGCGCGACGAGACACCTATAAAGATAGCGCGAGGGAGAGAGAAAAAAGGGAGGATTCGTGTGGGGGAGGTGGCAAGGAAAATAAAAGGAGAGAAAGGGAAAAAGAAGGTTTGGAGGTGTTGAAGGGTTGCGGAGATCGGTTGGAAAGCGCGCGTGGCTTTGAGCGCGAATATACGCGCTGGGAGTTGAAGTTGGCTTGTGAGAGGTGGTGTGATTTCGTTTGGCGACCGAGGTTGGAGAACTGTAAGTTGCACTGAAGTACTTGGAAATCGTTCGGGTTTTATATCGTGAAGGATCGAGGACTGAGCAAACCGATTTATTCGATGTATCTGCGGAAGAAGAACTGTGGTGATGTACTCTAAAATTGTTTATGCGATGACTAAGTGAATCAATTCATTGGGTACTTTTGCAGAAGCGGATTCTGAAGAAGACAAACTATTAGCGTTGTACTTTGAAATCGTTTGTGTAATCAAGATAGATCGAGAATTGAGTGACCGATTTATTTGGTACATCTGCAGAAGCAGATTCTGAAGAAGTAAAACTGTTAGTGATATACTTAAAAGCCGTTTGTGCTGACAAGAAACATCGAAAACTAAGTGAACCGAATCATTTTGCAGAAGAGAATTCTCTATTTCATCAAATATTTGTGAAGTGTTAAACCATGATAGAGTACTGAAAATTTGTGCTACCGATCGAGTGACTAAAGTGCTTTAATAAAACGTTCTCCCGATGGACACGGGGACTGACAGTGAGGATACCAAGTGCGCCGATTGACTTTGTCATCAGTGTCTACCATTAGTGATTCAGTTACCGATACAATTTAAGACAGTGCATAATAAATCTACATAGCAAGGCATTTGCTTCATCTGTGCAAAATCGGTTCGTCGTTTTTTTAGACGAGTGTGACAGTTTGTGCGCGGCATCGAAGAACGAACTCGTTGCCGATTTCTGTGGATAAAGAAGGCGCAAAACACAGCGACCGCAACGAAGATGGACATGTCCGAGGATTGCTGGGCCGACCACGTGGGTCTGCTACAGGACGTGCCAGGGGCTGGTACGGACCAGCAGCAGCAGCCGCCGCCGTCAACGCATCCCGATTTTCTCATGCTGCCGCACTCGCATCATCACGAGGTTGGTGCTTTCATTCGTGAAGGTTTATAGAATAGGGTGGGCTTTGATAGACAGTGAATATTAACGGGGTCTTTGTTTATGTTCGAGGACGATTCGTGTGATGAATTATGCGTGACGAAAGTTGAGGGCTATATTGATAAGAACGTTGCTCTGAGCGTGCTATTTTTATAGTGAATACTTGAATATGAATCAATGATTTTCAATTATTTTCCTGGTAAACTATATTACCACTGGTTATTTAATGATTTTTACTATGAAATATAAGCAACACTGTATTCACTGATAATGATGACACTGCGCGGATTCAGATAATGATTATTTATACTCATAATATTGGATTGAATAAGTGGCTATATTTACTTATAGTCATTGAATGTTTACTACACGAAGAGAAAAAATTAGTCACGGCTACTATAGTCTGTCTACTACTCGTTATTAGACAAACTGGAAATGATTACTAGACGTCTAGTACTCAATACAATTTTTATAGGCAAAATCTTACAGTATTACCTTACAGTATTTTTGTACTAGATAGTTTTGTAATCTGCCCTATCCCGGGTCAGTATCCATTAATATTTTCTTTCTCTGTGTAATACAAATATAGAGAGCGCATAAGAAATAATAATATCGGAAAGATAAGACCATTAATTATTTATTATTCCAACAGAAGTACTTCAATACTGAATGACGATTGTTTAAATCTGTAAATTGATTGGCTAAAAAGGTACTATATCATACATGTGTAATGAAATATTAAGTATTGCCCTCTTTCTTGAATGGTAAAAAAAAATTACGTAAAAACTAAACCCGTTAATAAGTACCCAGAAACAAATATTGTATATTTATAATTTGAATGATAATTGAAGATACACTAATTTTCCATTGCTGCATTTAAATAAAGCACTTGTAGAATGAATATTAGAATCACATTCTAATGCATCTTATTAAACAATAATGTATTTTTTATTTTATATTAAAAATAATTATTTTAACCTGCCGCGTGCAATGGGGGTCTTCTATGACCCCAGAAATTTCTCAACCGCGCATCTCTTTGAAATAAGAAGGAGGCATGACTCGGTTCCCATTTCTAAAAAACTTAGTAATGTATTAACATGATGAAGTAGAAATGATTGCAAAAAACTATGAATTTTTTCATATTTTTAGAATTCAAAAATTAACTGAAAATATTATAATACAAAATTAGAAAAAAAAATTTTGCACATGAAGGGTTAATAGTTGTTTCTGTAGGAATATAATTTTATTTCTCCATTAACATTCTTTTATATTTTCTAGTGTAATTAATCTATAAACTATAAACTATGAAGATATTTATTATCAATTCAATGAACTCGATATTATGAAAAGATCGACAGTAATATTTATAAAAATACCTATAATATGTGACAATATGTGTGTATAAATTAATAACGCATGATGAGAAATAATATTTCGTACATAAAAGCGTATTATAATATTATATAAAAACATTTTTCTTAATTATTTATTGTTTCATATGATGTATAAAGCTATTAACAATAATATTAGAAAGATAAAATCCAATAAAAGACCAATAAGGTACACTGAAACTAAACGAAATATTTAGAATAAATCCACCATACGAAATTCCCTCTACGGCACAAAAAGTCGGAATCCACAAGTTGCACCTTTCCTCATTAAACGATCACCTCGCGCAACCCCACAATCTACCACGACCACACCACCCGCGCGGTGCTCAAATTTATATCATTATAATATCGCACACGGTCGCTCCTGAGACAAAAAACCGAGAAGCGAATCCTCCGAGCCGAGGAGAACTAGGAGTAACGAGAGAGAGAGAGAGAGAGAGAGAAAAGACACGCGATATAATTCGTGGCTTTTAAAACGAGAGCAGCTGTTGAAATAAAGGACCGTAATAACAAGGAGCGAAAAGAAATCGGGGTATAGTCCGATTGTTTGTTTGCACAGGGAACCGGTAATAAGAGCCCTAATCGTCGGCGGCAATCTTGGCCGAGTGGTAGACGGTTGCGAGATTTAGATGTCATTACGTGCTTCAGAGTTTCGGTTACGGTCTGACTTTCGTGGGTATAAGAGAAACGAGGGAGGAAAGAGTGCGAGGGATCGGCGATTTTCGTGCAGGTTATCGTTAAGCTCTTTCTCCACTGTGGAGTTGAAATATTGGAAGTGGAAGGTAAATAAACGATTATATTTTGCGGATAGAATTAAAAACAATATTTGTGATATTATATTGTTTCGTATAAAATGTTAAATGTTAAAATGTAAAGTTATAAAAAATAAGTTTTTCCACTTATGTATTTACGCTAACGTAAATTTTTTTTTAATATAATTATTATTATAATTATTTCGTATACTTTGTGCTGAAATTGTGATATAGTAATTTTATTTTTATCTAACTTTTGTTTCAATCCATATTGTAAATTCTCCATTATTCAGACATGCATTAGTTTTTCTATACCTCTGTTGACATAAAAGCTATATTAAATATTAACTATTTTTTCTGTAAAAGAAAAAAAATCTGTACCTATAAACCACGTTTGAAACAAACCATCTTAATGATAAATTCATAAAAAAGGGTTCATAACATTTAAAAATGCCTTGAATCTAACAACTATCTAGGCATGATATATTTTTTAATTAACTTATTAATTAAGTTATACCAAATAAATTCCATTCGTAACATATATTTGAAGTTATCAAGTATCCCAGCGAAAGACGAAAGAAATAACAACTCTTTTAAAATAAAAATACCTGCACACCAACATTGCATAATATCACGTTCCCATTCCAATATCCGGAAGCGAAGAAACCGCCGAGATTAAAAAGTCATCGCCCTCGTCCTCATCACTGTTTCCCCAAAACTCTAAAAACCCAATCAACCCCACACAAAACCCTCACCTCTTGAAGTGTATTAAAACCCCCACAAAATTACACCCCTCTTTCTCTCTACGCACGATCCTCTTCATAATAGAACCTTCCATCCAGCCGTCCACCCAGTATCCACTCGTTCCGTTTCGATTTCGCGCACTTTATCCCGTATACCCGCGGCTAACGAGTCCGGGCCCCGAGAGCCGCACCGGGCACGCGAACGCAGCGGCAGCAGCAGCAGCTACGCCAGCCTGTAATCATCATCCGGAAATTATAGGCATTTAGGGGGCATGAGCGCATGAATGAGCCGCGCGCTCGGCGGGCCCGATATCGCGGATACACATCGGCGTAAGGGGCGCGTGCGGCGCGCACCTTTTTGCCAGCGTATGGATGTTTGGATGCTCTTTTTGTCGGAGAGAGAGAGAGAGAGAGAGGTTGTGGTTGGAGATGAGGTGCTGGGGATTATATAGGGTGACAGAATAGTGTGGGTATGTATGCTTTGTTTTGTTGATTGAGAATTGTTTGTGTCTGTGGAGAGGGACGTTTTACATGGATACATAGGAAGGAGGGCGGTATAAAATGTAAGGACTTCATGATTAATTTGTATTTTTTTTTCACGATATGGAATTACATTTTACAGTTTTCCTTCTGTACATACAGAAAATTTAAAAAAAAATTCAGTCATCAATTAAATCAAGGAATTTCGAACAATATCCACATTTATTAATCCTATAAGAATCGCAATGTAATATGAAGAACTTCATACTGTAAAAAAGGTGTTAAAAGGTTATTTATTAAATTTAGAAATGTCGTGTCAATACTACGTGCTTACAATACTACCTTAAAGGGTGAACAAATTTAAGGTAAATAAATGTTTGTGTTATTTTAATTGACAATATGTTTTTTAATAAAATTGTTTAAAAACTACGCAGGAACACCGTTTGATTTCTGCCAGGCATATTCTAATTTAATATATTACTAATATATGTTAAAATGGAATGAAAATATTTTTACTTTAAATACATCAAATTAAAAATAAAATTATATTTTATTTTAAAGTCACTAAAAATATTTATTTTTAATTACAGAAAAATTATAGTTTCGAAAGCATTTGAAATACTTCTTAAAAATATAAACGACATGGGGTTTTCTCTAATAAAATCATGTGATAGAATTTGCTCAAGCAAAATAAAGAATCAACCATTTTGAAATTTCGCATATTTTAAAGTACTTAAATATTTATATATAGCTTAATGTTTCAATTTCCTGTCATCACTTTTTATAATATGATTTAACTGCCTCTCTTTTAGAAGCTGGGAAAGTAGAGAGAACCGATATTAAAGCATATGTGATAAAATGAGGAAGAATATCGATAGAAAAAAATTAGCTGATGATGGCGTTGGAATTATACTGTTTCCCACATTACAGACGCTATATTTTTCATTGTTGCCTGAAGTATACAATGTTTCGCTGCAGAAATGTACATGATACTGTTTCCAGTTTTAATTTGATAACTGTTGTATAATAAAGTGTTAAATTTATTTACGTAGGCTAAATAATAATAAGGAACCACGTGCTTTTACATTTTTGGTACGTTAAATAAGCAGGTGCGTTTCATGATTCGAGCAAACATTTTCCTTGTTACCCTATTGTACTTTGTAAAATTTAAAATTAAATTTATATGCAATCCTGAAATTTTCTGAAAATTTGTACAGGAAAAAATGGTTATTTTTACATGTAATAAAAATAATTACAAGTATGTTTAATTAGCTTTCGAATACATTGTAACTTTTTATATTATTTATGCTCATAAAGAGAATACCGTTAAACAGGAACATAAACTATAATTACATGACATAAAACAAATTTAATTTTCATCTTATGCATTACGAATTTTTACCTAATTGACTGTACTCATAATTTGCTGTGGTAAGTGTACAGCATCTCGGTGCTTTCAATGAAGTTTCTTGTGCCGAATTCTGATGAAATTGAATACAGAAGTAATTTCGAAAGGATTTAATTATACCTAGTAGTATTACATCTCGAAAGTATACAATTTTGTAAAGTGCAAACTTCGACGTAATTGCGGGCTTATATATTGAATGTTACATACCTACTTTTTTATTCCTTTATAACCGATAATAAAAATTCAAATTTTATTTCTTTACAAGCAAACCTTAATTTATTTGCTGTTTTTTAAAAGTATTTTTCAATTTTTACTAATTAATTTAAACTATCAGTAAATACGATTTTTAAAAAAGTTAATCGTATTTCACCTTTCGCAGGCAAATTTAATTTCGCCATCAGACTACATAAAGCAAATAAATGTTTTTACGCGATAAAATATAAATGTGTTATGTTATTTATTTATTTATTTATAAATTTCAACTGGCTTAAAAGCCCTTTACATAGTAATACAAAGAAAAAGCGACATATTAAGGTAAACGCTCTCTATATGTAGGTACATTTGTATACAAATCTCAAAATAGTATAGAATTTATACAAAAGTATTATTACTAATAATAAATGTCACTGAAGAAGAAAAAGAGTTTGGTAGTAGTAAATAAAGATTATTCTTAAATAATATTTGATAGTTTGTTAATTTGTTAGTAAACTTTCAAAGGCTAAATGGGATGACCGAATTTGATTTTCGAAGGTTGAAATTTTAAGTTGTTCAATACTTAACTGGATAAGTGATTAAATGCTCTTGTCATACGTGGTATTGGAGAAAAAAGTCCGAAAGCGATTCTATGGTGAATTTCGAGAAGTTATCTAGGTTTCCGAATATTATGATAGTGCTTTCTAATATAAAAGTTATTTAGAGTAAATCAGAATTCTGCAAGTTTGTTCGAACTGCTAATTCTGACTTGTTTATATTTGACAGCTCTGCCGAATTCTAGCAAATTCTTACAAATTCTTACAAATATTTTATTCATCAAAATTAATCAGAATTAAACGTTTTGACAAATTCGACAAAATTTTGGCAAATCGTTTTCATCATGTTAAAGCTACTTTTATGAACAAATTAGGGTCTTACTATAAGTCTTTCAATTTTATTTTTATTTTCATATGTACCTGGACCAAAATATTTGTCAGAATTTTGCAGAATTTGTCAGAACTATTAATTCCAATTTGTTTCAACTTGACAATTTATTATGACTTCAATTCTGATGAATTCCATCCACTTGCTACAAAACGTTTTGTGTTTAAAAATCACAGAATTTGTGAAAATGTGAAAGAATTAGTTCTTCAAAATTAAGAAAATCTCCTTGTTAGCATTAAAATACAACGATGCGCTTTCACCAATGTCTTCTAATCGTTCAACAAATCTAATACACAATCCTCAACAATCCAACACCGCCCAAATTCAATTTCTACATATTACCCACATCGACTCCTAATCCTCGCTCTTCACCTTTATATTAATTCACTCCCCCCAAAAGTCACGTCGAAAGGGGGATGCGGGCAGTGTTGCTTTCACATGCGAGCGACGCCGCCCGGCACACCAAGCAGCGAAATATGCAAAGCACCCGCGCTGTGCGCGACGTCGCGACGTTATTTTCGTCGCCCTTTCGCCTCTGCAGCGCGCGTTTTAGAAATTCCGCGCCTCTCGCGGCATAATTGCACCGGGCTCTTCGTTTTCACGCGGCGCGCGGTCGGATCCTTTTCTTCCTTCTCACGCGCGAGCCCGCGAGCTGCGAGGGAATCGTGCGGATGGGGAAACGGTGTAATGACGCGGGTGGCTTTTGTCGTGTTTCTGCTGTTTTTTTTTCTCTTTGTGGTTGATGACGTTTCTGTGTTAAATGTAAAGTGTTTAACGCTCTTTTTATGGGTAGAGAGAGAGTATTATGTAGGTGCTTGTAAACTTGGGAGAATGAGTTTATAAGTTAAATTAGTTTATTTTTAATTGAATATTCTGTACGAAATTATTTCTATCAAGGATCAGTTTTAAACATTGAGTTTTATTTTCCCACGGTATGGAAAATATATTGAAAAAGAAATTCTTTTCACTAATAAAATAAGATAATCAATCCATTATTGAATCAGTCGTAATACTCTGCAAACGATTCTCTTTTGGCAAAAAGAATTATTTGTTAGTGAAAAATTCTACTAGTAAAAACAAGTATATCTTTATTTATAAAATATTGCATTCCATGCAAATCCTTTTACTATTTATAAATTAATTTTGGTTTCAGTTAGCTTGAGATTGCTGGACCATATATTAAAAAGAAACTAAAAATACAACTTTTTTACAAGTTTTTCATACAATCACAACGATTGAGAGAAATCGAAATGTCGATGCTTGTCACAAAATGATTGGATTTAAAGGAAATTCCTATTCCAACAAAAGGATCCTTTTTGAGTGTCATCGTGCATGAGCGATACAATTATCTGCGCTAGCCTTTGATAAAATAGAAAGAAAACAATAAGTGAATGCTTGCCACAAAATGATTATGTTTACATGAAAATCCTTTTCCAACATAAGGATCCTTATTCCTAGTGCCATCATGCATGAACAATCCATTATTATAAATTCAATAAATTACACCAAACTTCTTCCGATTCCCATAAAAATTCATTAAAACTCCACTCCTACACCCATGCGCTCGAAAACACATCGCTTCCGAACAATCGTCGCCCGGAGCCGCAATTAGCGTACACGTGTATCCGCCAAATTCCCAGCCAGCGGCCATCGCAACCGGTATAAATTTCCACCGCGAACTCTTTCCCTCTTTTTCCCTCTCTCTCTCTCTTTCGCAGCTTCTACATACACACACCAGAGAGCCGAATTTTGCGCGTCGCGCGAATAATATTTAACGACCGAACACTGGGCGCGGCGTTTCTTCTGTTCTCGGCCGCTCGGTCGCCGATAAATAATAAAGGCGCTAATTTGAATAAACCTCGAGCCTAATGGCCGAAGGAAGGAAGGAAGGAAGCGGAGCTGGTTGCAACACCTGCGCGCAATTTTCGACGACGCCGAGGTGGATCGCAGACTTGCACGCGCGCTACGGGAATTCGGCGAGGATTCGCCTGTTTCGGGGTGCTTGACTTTCGTTATAAGAGGAATAAGGGATGGATTATTGTGCTTGTGTTTGGAAGTGTTTCTTTTTCATTTAAAGATTAATTCTGGAATCGGTCATTGTAACGGTTAATTGGAGAATTGATTTACCATTTTAATTGATTGTAGTGAGTGATTCTCTAAAAAGGCGTAATTTTTTTTTCACAGGATGATTTTTATTTCTTGAGAACATTCCAGATTTTCAAAACTTCAAAATTTTACCCTTTTAAATTAAAAACATCAATTTTCACTTCTAAGGTTTCTATTATCATAAAGAAATAATATGCTAAATTTTTTAATACGGAATTAGTTCAATACGTGTTAGACGTAAAATTATGGTACCTGCAATGGTTCATAAAGCTAATATATTCTGTCAATTTGATTAAAATATTTAGCCGATGCCAGTGTCTTTATTTAATCTAATAAATACGCTTTTATGTTTTAGATTTGAGAAGCAAAATTTTATGACTCCTTGAGAGGTGTTTTCCTTAGTTTTTTCTAATGGGCTGTTACTTTAGATTCAATATAGCTAATTGACCTTGGTTTAGCATTTTACAATGAAAAATGGTACCTTTACTTCTGATCATCTGTCAGTATAAACAATTTGTTTAAACTCTTGAAAAATTACAAAAAATAAGAAAAGTAAACGGAAAGAACTTTAATTTAAACTTTGTTTTACATAATAGTATCAATGTTATCAACAGTCATTGAAAATTGAAGATGATGACTGAAAATTCATGAATTTTTAAGATAATGTAGCTCGTTTAAATTCGTAAATTTTATATGTATTTTCAGACACCATTTATAATTGTTAAGAACTTTGAATGCGATTAATATTTTTATTCAACATAAAGTTCAAATGAAAGTTCGTTTATCTTTTCTTTTTATTTTTTGGGTGTTTTTTCAAACCTGATGAGCTATGATGAAAAGGACAAGTACCTTTTTCCACTAAAATAACTATATGTCAAGAATAAGAGCCCGTTGAAAGAAATCAAGCATGCAAATCTTCATTTCTTAATCCCAAAAAACACTTCTCAACGCCGCATTAAATTTCGTTACCCGAACCTGTGCCACTCGTCCTAGCCAATATCATAATTAATTAAACTTTGAGTTTTTAACAAAATATTCTCGACTCTGCCAAAATTCCATCCACCATAATTCAAGCGTCGCCAAACTTCTCCGTTAACAATCTGCAGCGCGCAGAAAACTAAACGCTGATGGGCGCGGAACGCACACACAACCCAAAGCACGTGGGCGTATCTATATATATATGTACAAAAACACTCTAACGCACGCTGAGCGAGCCGAGAGAGAAAGAGAGCTTCGACGTCGACGTGTCGTTCGTCATCGTTCGTTTGAAGCGCAATTAATCAGACTTGATAGGCGCGCGAGCGTGACTTTATCTGCGCTGTTCATCGGGATTATATGGCCCTTTGTTGGGGCTTATATGATACAGTCTCGATCGTCGACGTGCGCTGTACAATAGGCATATGCGCCTGGAGAGGAGGAAGAGAGGAACGGAGAGCCGGAGTAGAGAGGTAAAAAGAAAAAAAAAAGAAAACAACAAAGAGAGAATAGGCGAATTAAAAGGCACGCGCGTGTTTGTGTATACAGACGGGTAATTGTTTCGTCATTTTATTGTTGATTCTAAAGCGGGACAAATCGTTTCTACCCTTTTTGATCGGGAGAGTATAGGTATGATATCGTGTGCGCGATGAGTCGTGCGCTCGCGTGCAATAATGGGTTTGATGTCGTACGCGTGTAAATACGGGATTCGCACGTGCATAATGCAGTCGATTGATAATATCGTCATTGGATTTTTATGATCGTCCATTGTAAGATGAGGAATTATTCGATTGTTACAGCGTTTTATTCTAAATGTTCTTATACGATGATGGTACCAAATAATATTTTGACGAATCTTTATTCATCATTTTAAATTATGTTCTCTTTATTCGCGTGATTCAAAATTATAGTAGGCGAGAGTAAGATAAAGTGGAATGCGTATCCTGGTAGCAAAATCATCAGAATTCTGATGCAATCATATTGCGATTTTCCTGCACTGTAGGGAAATTGCCGCAGACCATGCGAGGTATACTACAGCATTTTGCTATGGGTGCTTTTGTCGGCCGACGATTGCGTCAAAGACTGCTGCAGATTTGCGGTACATTAAAAAAAATGTTTTTTTTTTCGTACTCTGCCGTAAAGAATTGTGTTTATTCCCCGTTGTCAGGGAATAAAACGCCGCATTCTCTCACGCCTAGAAACTGCCACGTGCACGCACGTCTCTCTACTTTTCCTCCCGGCTAACGCTGCCTGCGTGTTGCTGTTTTATTACGCAGGCGGCATTAATCGGGAGCAAAGGTAGGGACGAGCATCAGTGTCGCAGTTTCTAGAAGTGAGGTTATGTGACGTTTTCGACCCTGAAATTGGGATTTAAACACAAATAACTTTCCGCCGGGCATGAGAAAAAGTTGTATACTGCACTCGGGAGCAAGGTGGGCTATTGACGCCTGCGAGTTTGCTGCCCGAGCTGCGGTCGCAGGCGTTAATAGTCTACTATACTCCCTTGGTGAGTAATATACTATGTTCGCACAGCCAGAATCTGTAAAAAATGTACATTGCTGCAGCAATCAAACTTTGATATAGCTCCATTTCTATTAATACTGCTTCGTCGCGTCAAGCATCCAATACATCTACGTTCGCTATACAATAGCAGCGGCTGTAATACGTATAACTTACGCTTGTCACGGCCATATGCAGCGCCACAATGGTACAGCTGTTGTGTAAAATGAACTATATTCGCGTGCGAGCTAATCTATTTTCTCACAAGGAGAGTATCTGAACTTTGGGAAACGGATTCGTCTGAAACTTAGAAAATTGTTTTCCAATGGCTAAAAATGAAGCCTTGTCCCCTCAGTTTAATCTCATAGGCTCTAGAACTTGAGATAAAATAAAAAACATTATCAGTGTAAGTATATCTATATATAATTTGTTAGAATTGGCTATATGAGCAATGTGAATGTTTTTAGCTATATCTCAGGTAGATGGCTATGAGATTTAACTGAGGGTACAAGGTTTCATTTTTAGGCATTGGACAACAATTCCCAAAGTGTTAGACGAATCTGTTTCCCAAAGTTCAGACAACTCTCCTTGGCATACTGAAGTGCAGAAGAATGGGGTTTACATAATGCACGCGTACGTGCAGTAGAAGTGCAGTAGAATTGCAAAGCAAACGTCCGGCATGAGGCACTGTACAGCGGCATTGCGGCATGCTTGTGATATAAGGCTTGATGCATAAAAAATTGTATTTTTTTCAATCAAAATGTGTTGGTACATCATAGATGTCTTTTAGTCAACATTGAACAAAAAACAATGCTAATTCCGCTTGAGTGATCCTTAAAACAGTAATAAATAAATATTAATAATCGTTAAAAAAATTAAGTTGGTACACTTTTTTTGTATTATTAAGGAAGGAGAAAGTCTTCGTAGTATGCATGCACGCGCGCGTATAGCAGAGTTGTGGCAGAATGGCAAGTGAAACAGTTCTGCTGCAAAGTAGATGACGCAAGCGTCATTCATAATTTTGTAAATATAATATAAATTCCTTCTCCTTCCTTAATACAAAATAATTCTTTTAAGCTTATGTTTTCAACAACTTAAAATTTACTTATTATTACTGCTTTGAGCTCGGCTTTGAGGACCCAAGTAGAATTTGCTTTGTTCTTTATTCAGTACTGACTAAAGAGCTGCATATCATATTCCAACTCATTTTGAATGAAATAAACACTACACTTTTATGTATCAAAGAAGTAGCAATATAAATCTATATTATTATAAAAATATTAAAATAGAAAAAAAGTTGATATTATTGATAATACACCAAATTTGCTAAAAATCAGTTGATATCTTCCTTTCCTTCCACTTGCTCACTAGATTAATTGCTTACGGCCAGCATCAATTATTACGTCAAACGAAACATCATCTCTCAAATAACCTACACTCGGCACTCCAACATTCCCCGTCCCAGCTCCAACGAAATTCCAAGGAGCTAGACCAAGCGACACTACTTCCCCACATACGTGCACGGCCTCTCTCCCAAAACCTTCCAGAAGGCGCGAATCGAAGTGGTCGATCGGTATTTAACGGACGCGCCGGCGCGATCGGCACCTTCTCCGCCGTGGCCTTCGCGCTCGTTCTCGTGACTCACGTATGGGTTTCCCACGGACGCATAATGCCTCGCGCCCGGGTCTCGCTGTCGGAGGAAAGACGTCGGTGGGAACGCGCCGATTATTAGGCGCGCATACGAATTTTCGTATTCGCTCGGCGTAGGCTTGAGTCTCTCGCGCGCGCGAGCGTTGGACTAATTCGGCAGCTTCGTCACCGGCTTGCGCTTCTATAGAGTTTTCGAGGAGGTGCAGAAGGAGGACGCGCGGGTGTGAGAGGATGAGAAGGATTGCGTGAAATTTCGAGAATGCGAAATGGTTTATTTTGAGCGCTTTTTTGGGGGGGGGGGGCTTGTTGAATTAGAAAGAGGATGTTTCTGGAGTTTTGCAAAATTTTGTTTGTAAAATATTTGAATTAGACGATGTGAATAGAATTTAAAGCGATTCATGGTGAAATTGATAGGTACTGAATATTCAAATTAAAATATTAATTAATATATTAGCAATAATTCATTCAAGTAAGGGTGTGATGATTTTCGCACTAAAATAAATAATATCAAGAATATTATTTATTGTTTGACATTATTTAGATATAAACTAGGAATAACACTTAAATAAAAAGTCGTTAATAATTATATGACCTTTAAAATTAAAATTGAATAAAAAATAAAATGTATCCAATGTTTTGTTGAATCTTTCTCTAGTTGACGATATCTACTTTTGCAATATAAAGTATTTCATGATTTTTGTTCTCTTTTGAAGTGTTCTTTTTCATATTGCATTGTATTTGATATTATAATATGAAACCAATTCTAAAATTAAATTTTAAAAAACAATTTTAAAATTAAAGTTTAAAAAAATTATAACCTTTGTATTTATCTCGATGTTTACAGTCATTTATTTTACACTTTCCGTAATTTTCCATTTTTATCTAAAAATATACTATGTAAGGATACCAAAAAAAGCTATTTGTTAACGCTTAAATCAACTTAAATTATTTAGAGTCTCTATGAGATTCTTTAGCATAAATATCGGAGACAAGAATCAGTCAAATTTGAAATAAAATTGGGATATTTTCTTTTTGACGGCACAAATTCAATTGCTATATAAATCGTAATCCCGCGCTGTGCATTGATTAATTTAAAAATAATGACGTAAGTAGTTAGAACATTCAACCATACTTCTGGACCATGTTATTATCTTTCATTAATATAGTACTGAATTTAAAAATTTTAGAAAGTTGAATTGAATTGTATGAAGAAATAGAATTTAGAAACAAATCATTAATTCAAATTCAATGTAAAAAGTACTTTTCTAAAGATGCGATATCTCTTTTAATTTCCAAAATATATTTAAAATCTACAATCTATCCAAATATATTGCAACCAAAATGGCTTTTTAGCCCAATTTCAGTCTCCAATACTGTACTTACAAAAAATCTTTTAAAACATCTTAAAATTATTTCGGTTCATGACCATTGATTGATCAAGTCACTTCCTCTCTCAAATAAATATTATCTCCATTAAAATTTGCCACTACACAACACAATTCAACATAAAATTTCACCGAATTCCTTCAACACCGTAAAGCCAAAGATTCCCCGAGCATTGCGCAAGCAACAGCCCCGAATCCAACTAATAAACCCGTAATCAAGCGAATATCCTATTTACCTACCTGAAGGCGCGCGCAGGCTGCCGACTAATGACACAACCCAGCACAATCAATTCATAAAATACCTTTTCCTCCTGCAATCCTGGCAGCGCTCTCTCGGCCAACTTTTACAGCAGCACCGCGCGGCGCGCGCGCAAAAACCACCGACGACTCCTCTCGAGCTTTAAACAGTCGTAAATAGCTTCTTTCGCTGACCCCCCTCCCCCGTCGTAAATAATAAGCGCACACGCATCACCCGTTATTTTTCGAAAGTTTATGGCAGCCGGGGTATCGCTTTCCTTGCATTATTGTGTCGCGCGCCCGATATGTACACGGAGACAATGGCCAAGGCGGCGCTTACTTTTTCCGAATGGAGGTATAAGGTATACCTGCGCGCGGGATAGGTAGTATATTGAATCGTAACTATGTGTTGGGCTGTGTGTTGGGCTGTGCGAGATTTTAGAAGGGACGAGAGATTTTTCGGTGTGATAAGCGGTGTAGGTTTGCTGTGTAGTGACGCTTTTTATGGCGGGATGGCTTTGCTATTTGCTTTTCGGGAGTCTTCGGGCAAAAAATTAGCTGCCATTGTGGAGGTTTATTGGGGGGGTTGTAATTTAAAGAGGATCTGTGGAGGGCTGTTGTACGTGAGGATAATTCGTGTTTGAGTTTGGGATTTTGAATCGATTGTGTATTAGCTGTTGTTGAATATTTTAATTTTTCTACAAAAGATAGAATAAGTTTATTTGTATTAATTGGCAAATACATTTGGATAATAATTTATTGTATAGTGCAATAAAATGCTGCAAATATAGTCATTTAACATTTAAAAAGTGATAATTACAAGTTTCTGGTACATTGTAATAATACACTTATTTAAGGTTACCTGATTTTATTATATAACTATTTATTTTAATAACTCGATGATTGTACAGTGGAAAAATTATAAAAAATTTTAATTTTTATGTTTAGTTAAAAGAAAAAGTAATAAATAAAAGGAATTAGTTGTACCTACCTTAAGTTGTATGCAAACGGTATAACCATTTGACATTAGTAAATAATGTAATAGTTTCTGAGTAACAGATAATTTTTTTCAGACACATACTTTTTAGATAAACTGTATTAATTTGAATTAGAAATCTTCATTCGATATTACTACTTATACCGAAAAATTTATTTTATGGAAACATAATATATCTCTCAGTAATAGACACGTTAAATTAACAAATACTTCAATTAATCAAAATCTGCGACACAAAACTCATTTCAACTACCTAAAAAAATAAATAAAAAAAAACACCTTCATTCATAATCAATAACAATAAAACGTCACGCACCATTCATCAATTTCTCCCAAACACTCCTAAAATTCAATACTCACCCTAAAGACTTAATCTGGTCCCCACCGTACCCCGATAAATCCATCCCATCCAAAAATCAAGAAGAAAAAAAAGCAACAAGGAGACAACGCCGCGCGCGTTCTCTTCCCCGAAAACCCGTGCCGCTGACTAGCTCGTCAAGCAAAACTCAAGCCGACGTAAATTTCGTAAAAAGCTCGTTAATCGTCCCGATCCGAGATTAATTCGACGATCGGCCGTACGGCCTTCCGATAAATAACGAAAACGAAGAAGCAAGGAAGAGAGAAAGAGAGAAAAAAAAGCGTAGAGCGCGCGCGCGCGCGCGATTAAAACAGAAAAGTTCGGGTCGACGAAAATTTATTATCCGGTCTATAATTAAAGGGCGGCCGCGCACCTGCTCCGAGCGAGGCGATGTGTCGCGCGAGGCTCGTCTTACGGGACAGATATAACGCTGCTCTTCGCGCTTCCGGTCCTCGAGTTTTGACTTTCGGAGGAGAGGTGAAGAAGAAGATAGTTTGATGGCTTGTGGGCATTGTTGACTTCGATGAAAGGCATAATTTAATTATGTAGCGTTTTTTGGGTCGTGCTTTGAGAAGCAGGTGTTGAGTAATTTTAATTCATATTGAGAGGATACGTCAGAACTTCTTTACCTGTCGTTAAATAGATTCGGAGATTTCAAGAGGATCCCGTAATGAAAGGTAGATTCATGTATCAAATTTTTCGTTATACAATGAATTTTTGAGTTTCCGAAATCATTTGTATGAGAGGAAATATTCTTATAATTTGTACAGTGTGCCTCTAGTCAATGAATTTAGTATCCTTAAAAATTCACTTAGAAAAACGAAAAATCGCTCATTGTCGGCAACTATGTGAGTAAGGCATCACATTAACGTCATTCTTTATTGCTCTGATATTTATATAACATTTTATATTTGCTTCTTTATGTTTTTATAATAATAATTCATAAATAAGAAAAAGACATCAATAATTAAAATTGCGTTTATCGATTCTGAGTAAGGTTAAGATGAAAAAAAATTAATAAAAGATATTATTATTATTATTTTGCGTTTTGGTGTTTAATGCCGTCCTGGTCGGAACTGAAATAAGTTTATTAATATAATATGAAGAAATAATTTTCTTTTAAAGATTAATTTAAATTTACTGAGTTATTATAACAATTAATTATATAACATAATATAAATATATTATAATAAATTATATAAATCTAATGTTTCGACATCATATTAATTTAATATAATTTTGATTGGGATTTTAGTCTTTCTTATAACATTTTTTCGGTTAATCTATCCTCAATATATCAGGTACGTGCTTGATGCTCGGAGCTACGGGCTGTGAAGCAGGTGATACGAGGATGTTTTGGGTATCTTTACTACACCTCTTTTTCAAGGAGCAGGGAGATTAAAGATAATGTGTTACTTTGACCATAAAGATACTTTAAATTTTTTTAAACTAAATTTATGATTTTGATAAAGGCATTTTTGAGAAAGTGTATCATTAACGTTTTAATTAAGTGGCTGTATTTTAATATAGTGGGATAAAAATTAGTTTTTTATAACTTAATTTCAAGGCCAAGAATGAGTTATATTATTCAAAAATAATGTATAATACCAATATTAAAAATAGATTCAGTATATTAATTTCGAATAAAGAACTAAAGATACCGAAGTTATATAATAGTTTGAAAAAATGTGAAGAGTTTGTTTTATTTCACAGGCAGATGTATTAAAATAACAGTTTAGAAAATGAATTCACCGGTGGAATTCCTGATTTTATTTAGACTATAATATATTCTATTCTTTCGTCACCGGTCGACTGCTTTTCATTAGCACATTGCCAAATCTTCATTACACACGCAATCACTTTTCGTTTTGCCAAAATAATGTGTATCTGACATGATAAAGTGAAATAATATATTATCACACAAATTTTAAAATGATTTTCTCAATGCTTGGACAGAAATATAACAATTCTGTATATTTTGTAAAACATCTAAAATTATCACAGACACTTTAAATTGCTAATTTTGATGATACCAAAGTTGGAAACACGTAATAAAACATTTATAGTGTACATCGTCTGACAATTAACATTCAGCTGTTTTATTTATGAAAGTTATTTATGAACGGCTAAATATTTTTGCAAATTGTCAACTTATTTCTGTCACAAGATAATTCATTTGAGGTTTCTAAACATTGTTCTCTTCATGATAGAAATAATTTTGTTAAATACCTATAATAGGGGATAGATACACCTTTAAATTTTAAATTAATTGATCATACATTTTAAGGTAAAATTAAGTCACTCATATATTACCAAATTTTTTTATGATTTTTATATATAATGAAAATCTCTATAATTCTTGGGCTACCGCAAGGTTTAGAGAACCAATTTGATCGAATTGACGCTATCAAGGTTTTATTATCTTCAAAATACATATAGTTATGATATAAGTGTGGCAATTTGTATATACAAATTATTGACCAAAGTTATAGTCTATTTAAACGAAAATTCTACATGTATTTTGAACATAGTAAAACCTTGAAAGCGTCAATTCGATTACATTATCTCTCTAAACCTTGCGATAGCCCAAGAAATATAGAGGTTTCTATTATAACCAATGAAAGGGACCTAACGACCCTCAATAAAAATTAAAAAAATTCTTTTAGTTATATTTTGATAAAATGTTCAAATTTACTGAAAAAAATCATGTAATATATGATGAGTGACTTATCTTTACCTTAAAATGTATTATCAATTAATTTAAAATTTGAAGGTGTATCTGGCATAATCTCTGATAAATGTATTTTCCACTAACTGTTTATAGATACAAGTGCATATATAAGCAACGTTTCATTCAGGCGTTGCCGTTTTTATTTTAAGTGAATACAATAAATAATTCTAGAAATTTACTATAATATAATAATATTAAGATATAGTGTAACAACAGTACTGACAATCCGGTATTCAGGATATGCTACGCTTCTAATAACCTTGATGTTTCTATTTAACTCGCGATAGGCACTACAAGAATACTACATCTTGAACTTGCTATACATTCAACTGCATTGATCTGTGAAACATAATTGTAATAATTCAAATGTCAGTAATGAAGTCAGTATCAGTAAAGGGCAAATTCACCCTGTACACAAAAATCACTACCGATCCTACTAAATTCCCAACAAAAAAGCCCGCCCCACCTTTTTCACACTCCTCGATCATTAACCCAAACCAACCCCTCCCTCTCTCGCATAAACTTACACCTCATTCACACATACCCTATAATCCATTAAACCTACTCGCCCAACGCAAAGCGCAGCCACATAACAAAATCCCTCATAACAGCCATAACCTTATCGCTCTTCAGTCTCCGCACACAGTGCTACTAAGAAAAAAGAAACCAACGTAGCTAGGCCATTAAAAGGCCACTCCCGCACCTTTTACCTCCCTCCCTCTTACTGGCGTTGACTCGCTATACGAGGTGTCCTTGGCGTATCGGCACCCCCGGCCTCGTGCGGTGCACTTATGTGCCATTCCCGCCGTCCTGGAAATAAGCGACTGTATGTAGGATGGATGGAGCCGATGGGGGTCGCCGTCGGGGACGAGCGGAAAGTGCGCGGGACTTCCGACGGACGACGAAAGTGCTGTTCTCTTTTTTCTGCGAGTGTCCCGGGGTATATGCGTCGAGGGGAGAATTTGATTGTTCGATGCGTGTGATTCAAAATTGTGTGGTTTAGTGTATTTTGGGATTTATTTAGAGGGGATTTGTGTGCCGACTTAATTTTCTTTCAGTTTTCGAGGATGCCATTCGGACTAGGCTTTTTGAAAAATTTAAGTACGAAAATGGATTCGTTAGTGTATAGTAGTTTATGTTGTCCTTAATCGAAGGAATTTCTTAAATATTAAGGCATTCTTTGTTTATAAAATCGAAAGTATACATTGGAAAGAAAAATTCTTCGATTAAGAACTGGATTTTTATTTAAAAACAAGCATACATTATTTCAAATTTATTGGTGTATGAGTTTTTGTGATATTGTGTCAACGATTTTTGAATAAGTAGTTTTAAGAAAAAACGTGTTTAATATTGTAAAAGTTGATTGAACAATACATTTTAAACGTATTAATTTGACAAATTGAGATAATATTTTTAAGATGTATAAATATTAATATTTGGAATCTGCCGATTCCTCTGAGTCTGAAGCGTTTGCTTTATAAAAAGAAGTAAATAAATAAGACTTACTTATCATTTCGTCTCCTTCATTAGGAACTTATATCGAGAACACTTGTGTATATTCGTTATAGATATCTGCGATATACGTTTCAATCTCGTATCAATCTTTGTCACGCATTCTTCTCGAAGCATTCTAAATTTTAATAGTTCCTATCCTAATAAAAACCTCGCATCATTGTGTAACCATTTTAAATGTCGTGTGATTGGTCTTCTTGTTTAAGCTCGAAAATCAAATCTAAAATAAGAAGAAGCTAAAGTCGCGCGTGCTATTAACTTCTAGTATACTAAAAGTCACCTGCTATATTATAACATCTGTTAAGCATCAGAAACTTTTCGATTTACTTTATAACTCCACCATACGATAATCCACCCAAAAACCCTATTCACACCATTACTTACAAAAAATGTACACCCAAGACACAACTACCAACAAAACTGTAAAATCTTCCGCACTCTTCCCATACACCGCTGAACACATGCAAAGAAAAAAAAGGAACGACACCTTTGTTCACTTTAAGCCACTTTCCGGCACACGTCTTCGCTCCTCTTTTTCCTCGGCGCGCGGGTGTGGAGCTGGACCCCCGCTTGCCTATGGGTTCACACGCTTATACGGTCAGGACGCGCATATATACGCTCTTTTCCTCCTCTTTCTCTTCGCGTGCGTGTCCCTCGCGTACGTATGTATATATACGCCTTTTTTTTTCTTTCCCGCGCACACGCACTTGTCGCCCCCTCACCTTTTTCTTCCCGCGCGTTCTCAGCGCATAGGTCGGCCGCCGGGCTCAAGTGCCGCCGGCGTACGAAGAGACAGTCGATGCGAATTCGAAATGGTGGGTGATGTAGGAGGTGGTTGTTGCTGTTTGGGATGGGGTAGGTGGTCATTGATATTCACGCGTATTTTACTAACGTGAAATTGAAAGAAAAGAAACAAGAAATAGAATTGCGAATAAATGAATGACAGTAAGAAGAAGAGTTCTCAAGATTTGGCAAGCGGATTTCGATGAGCGATTGTGAGGTGGTTTCTGGTAGCTAGAAATAAATAACGCTCAATACCCGTAATTTGTTTCGAGTCTTCTTTTCGAGATATAAGTAATTGTATCTCAAATATCCGTTATTTTAGTAAGAAATTGTACCTGTACTGCATGTCATAACTCGATAAGTGTTTGCTCTAGAAAAACACAAAAATAAATAAAAGTAGGCGAAACGAACTTTAACTTCCGCTTTGTTTTGTAACAATATATCAATTTGGTTCAAAGCTATTTATTATCAAAGGAAGCTTAAAAAGGGAAGAAAAGCATCATATAGCACCCACCATATTGAATTTTACACGACTGTTCCGGCACAAAGCGGGAATCACAATTAGAGGAGATATTAATAATTCGACCACAGTTTAAACTTTAAAAATTGTATTTATTCAAATGCCTAACCGATATATTCCTGTGACGGGTCTACGCTAAAAGCCGGTGCTTTTCCTGCCAGTTACACGTCTGAACCTATCGAGAGTCAAAGCTACACTGCCTGCTATTGTTGAAAGAAGATTTTGTTGTATGTAAATGAAAATTTATTTATAATTTTGTGCATTTTCAGTTATACTATATAGCAAATGAAATTTAAGTTTTTAAAAACTGCACAATGTATGTGTAACTGTTAATAATTAATATACAAATACTTATATTTACTTTTCGAAACACAAAAATGTATGAATATCAGTGAAAATTGATATAATTAAAAATCGAACAAGGAATTTTTAACACACTTTTAAAGACTATTATGTTTCAAAAGTTAAAATTCGTATTACATTTATTCTACAGTGGGACATGTTTCTATTTTAAAAGTTTCTATTCTGGATATATACCTAATTACTTAACAATGAGTTTCTAAATTCAACATAACCAAAATACCTTGAAAATTCATTTGAAATTCAAAGATCTATATTTAATAGTATATTGTGTATCGTGGGGGACTAAAGAGTCCGTTTTCCGACCGGCGGGCGCGAGACAAGACTTTTGCACCCGCTGTAGCTGACCCCAAACGTAAATTTTCGAAAATCAGCTCTAATACCTAAACATGTGGTATCATCCGGATGGTACTTGATGTTTAAGGCTACCTAAACCACTTATAGCTGATTTTCGAAAATTTACTTTTGGGTCCGCTACAGCGGGCGCAAAAGTCTTTTCAGCCTGCCAATCGGTAAACGAACACTTTACTCCCGCTTTATGGGCATGCAAAAACGCGTTTTCTTGCAAGTGTGACAAAAAATTATCATCCTTTAAAAATTATAGATAACAACCCTTATAACTTTTCCTTACGAGTCATAGCATCCTCCACCCAACTATAGTCCACACAAATCTTCCAAAACTCGCCTAAATACGCAATCTCCCCCCCAACCAAGCGTCTCCTCATCACCAACCGTCCCAAAAACCCCCCGTATATTTCCAACCGAAAAAAGAAACTCCGCGCACGTGCAAGTCCACTCTCTTCCCTCCACACTTCAAACCGGAAAACGCGAGCACTTACCATTTACCCTCCCCTTCATTCGCGGTTTCCTTAATTTCTCCCTGTGCATCCGCGACAAGTCCTCCTCCTCGATGCACGTGACACGTGCATTAGTACCACAAGATACATTATATATACGCACACACACACACCGGGCGATCGTGAGAGAAAGAGCCGCGACGTTCCGTCGCACAGTGCGATCCGAACACGTGCGGAGTGTAAAGCGTCGCGTAAACACATCGCGCCAAGTGTGCGGCCCGGAATTATAAAGCGTGAAGAGTCGTATGTAGCTGTAGCGCGTGCGACTGCACTTGTCTCGCCGATCCCAAAAGTCACAGGCTTTAGTTTAGGTATGAGAGGAGAGGGGCCGGGGGGAGTTGAAAGTTTATAACGTCCAGTTTTATGGGGGGAGCGGTGCGCGTGCACGTTGGCAGTTTTACAGTTTTGACGCGTGCGAAAGTGTATGCATTGCGTTATGGATATATGTAGATCGTTGTGGGTGAGGAGGGGGTGTGCGTGCGAGGTTTTTGTTTGATGGGTAAATATTGTTGGAGATGCGCGATGGACTTTGCATTTTTCATTGCTGACTTTTGAATTGGGTTGGGTTAGAGTGGACAGCTGAATTTCCTATGCGTATTCTGAAATGGGTCAGTGTTATTATAAAATAAGTGTATACGTCAAAAAGTAATTGCGTTAGTGGACGTTTGAAATTGTCATCAGTCTGGTTCGATCGTGAAAGTAGTAGGATAATGGTCTTTTATTTGGTTACTGCTTCTGATGATAATTGGTATTGGGCATTAAAATATTTATTTTTACTGGAAAGAACAATTTCGATTGTATAAAATAATTTTAAACGTTTCAATTTTATTCTGATATAGCCCTTAAAAGTAAAATCTGATCAAAATGTAATTTTTAATAAAATAGCATGAATACCTAAGTAGCTAGTGCCCTTAAATCGGTTTATGAAATTTTAATTTCTTCAGAATAGTTATTAAATAATGTTGATTATAACTCGATTCCTTACTTTATAAGAAAGCAAGTGAACATTATAGTAATCAACAAAAATTTCTGTAAATATTATTTTAGACCTCATTTTTAAGTAATTCATGCCACAATATATAAATATATGCACAACACCTCAGTAGTAATACCTTAAAGAATAATAGCCGCTTCAAGAATAATCCATGAGCTGGAAAATACGGTAAAAACTTTTATGTGGAGTTAAATAAACTTGATACAGTTTTTCAATCTTATCGTTGTAAAATATCGTTGTTTTTAACGAATTATAGTATCCAAATACCTGTCTTAAACTTTTGATTGAAATCTTACATTTGATCCACCCTTAAGAGGAGTCCGTATCTTCCGTCCTTGTCTAATCACGTTTTTGCTATTTATTCAAATTGTAGTTTGTTAATTGAAAAACTAAAAGTTGGCCCCAATTGGTATTAAAGTAAGGAATATTTTGAGACCTTAAAAGCTAACCTCAATTTTCGCGTTCCGAAGTTTTCTCGAAAAGGAAATAATGTTAGATACTTTTTATGATCTCAAAATATTCCTTATTTTAATATCAATTGGGGCCAACTTTTAGTTTTTCAATTAACAAACTACAATTTGAATAAATAGCAAAAACGATATTAGACAAGGACAGTAGATACGAACTCCTCTTAAGGCGCAATGGTCAAAATTATTAGTATCCGGTATCCCCGAGAAAAGCCATTCAGTCACCAACTATCTCAAAACCATCCAGCATAATCCTCCATGTCGCAACACTTACAACAACCCATCACGCCTTCCCTATCCCTCACATCATGCAAGGAGACCTCGAGTCTCGCGTCACTGACTTTAAAAAAAAAATACATCGCCGACGCCACAGCTTCCCCAAAGCTCGCAACGTCGCGTGGCTTCGCAGCACTTGTTCCTCGCGCATCGTACAACAACAGCTATCATATTGTACAACCGTCACGCCGACAGATATCGAGGGTCGGGCCTTTCAAAAGGCGACGCGACGATGCGTCGAAAACGAAGTATAATGCACCTAGTGCGGCGAGGGGGGTTAACAGTATGCGCGCGTAAAAGGCGAATTGTAAATTCGGTCGCGGCAGTTGATTGGCGTATAATGCGGGGTGCGCGATTTTAGAATTGGAGGGCTGGGAGAGGTTTGATTTCTTCTTTATTGCAGTGGGAGAAACGAATGCTTGGGGTGGACTGGATTTTATTTGGAAGAAAAGGTTTTTTTTGGTGAAGATTTGACGTGAATGAAGGCGTTGTAGATTGATACTTCTGTTCGCTTTGAATTACGCGTTTTAGTTTCTTTTTTTGGAGGATTTTATGACTGCAATTGAGAGCGATTTAGACCTGAACAAAACGAGTTCTTGTGATTGATGGAACTCTGGAGAGTGATAGATGAATGTCTATTGTAGTGTCGAACATATTAGTAGTTCAAAAAAATATTTAAAGTATAAACACTGAAATTTCTAGAATGTGCTTTCAAAATGAAGTGGAATGAGTAAAAAGTATAAATTTTTATGTAAAGTTTAAATTATTATTATAAATATATACGGTAATACCTCACCTATTTCAATAACTTAAAACTGAAATCCGTCGAATGTATTCACTAGGCTGGTTTTAGTTATTCTTTTGTTTTGAACGAAAATGTTCCTTATACGAAAATGATTCTATTGGTCTTAACGAGCAAAAAAATTATATGAATTTCAGGCCAATCACTGCATATTCTCCTATTAGAGAGTCCACTCTGACGGTTGGGACGAAACGCCAAGATATATTTTTGTAAAGGCAAGCCTGCATACAGATCTCCAATAGGAGAAAATGCAGTGCTTGGCCTGAAATTCAAATATAATTTTTTGCTCTTTAAGACCAATAGAATCAATTTCGTATATGAAATTTTCACGAGCAATAGAGTCTTTTTTTACCGAATATGTTCCCAATGAAGGTAAACGTTATTACTCTTGAATCAACTTAAAAACTCTAAATTAATAAATACGTAGGAGATTGTTATCTACCCTAAACTTCTGGATTTTATAGTATGCAAATTTAAATGGTTGAGGGAAAAGCAGACGAAAATATTAAAATAGATGAGGTGAGGTATCACTGTAATTAATAAATAATTTGCCTTCATCATTTGCCTTCATTTCATTTAAAGCATATGAAAGTTCTAGTCTACGATTATAACAATAGGTCTAATCATTACCTCCAACTTTTATATTCGAATATCTTCGAAAGTTCATACTTAACAAGATCTATTACTTTTATGCATGATATTTCGTTTATATTTCGATCCCCGGATTGATTATACTATTTGATTAAATGATATTATGTTCCTAAGTGCATAAGTTCCTAAGAACAAATAATAATAACTTGTATATTCATTTAAAGAAGCATGATCTTAATTGCACTACTTTATCACTGGCAGAACTTACACAGTGTAATACGAATATTGATTCTTTGTCTATTTCTAGTTTCAAGAATTGACTAAAAGAGAAACATTTTTCTTAATAATACTATGAATGCGCTCACAAATAAATAAAATTGAATAAAGAACGACTCTCAATCCAAATGCTTCACACTCTCCTAATATGACTACTATCCAAAATACATATCACCGCATATATCACAAACAGCATTTATAAAAATTCCCGCATTATAACGCAAGGAAACAAGTGGCCCTCCCAACATTTAACGAAGCGAGCGCTTAGCTACAAAAGTCACCATTAACTCGATACATCCTCTTCCCCACACATACACACTCCCGTATCCCCGCAGGGTATACACGCACGCGTATATATATATATTCATCTCTCCGGCAGCGCTCGCGCGCACTTAGCGCACCCCTCTCGCGTCCCTTTATGCCTTCCGTGCGATTCCCACCTCGTGTATGTATATATAGTTCAGCCCTGCGGCCCAACTCTGTCTAGCCGTGCAGCGCGCGGAAGGCTCTAATTGAACGCTCGCTGCGAGGATGCTGTATATATATATAGGGTGGAGTCTGCGTGTAGCACTCGAAAACTGGAGCTATGTATAGTGGTGTATATATATATATATATATATATATATATATATATATATATATATATATATATATATATAGGTATAATGGTGGAGGGTCTAGGAGAAACTCGGAGACAAAGAAGGAAGAGGTGGAGGATGGCAGGGAGCGTGCGTGTGTATGGTGGGTGGGGAGGAGAACTTGGGTTTTATGGGATTTGGGCGGAGAGGCGTCGGTTTTGGGGAGGGTTGTATAAGGATGGTTTTCTATATTTTGGGGTTTTGCAGGTTTTTTTTGTGGGTTTCTGTTATTAGTGAAGTAAGGATGGTTATTGTACGAAGATACATTCTATAGTTATTTTTTGTGTGTATCCTTGTGGATCCAGTTTCTAGGTGGGCGGATTAGATAAGAGTTATTCGTGATTACGGAGCTGTTATTGTCCATAATAGAACGTTTTATTTAATGTTTCTTGACTTAGTTTAAATACACATTGTTGGATAGTCTATAATTATAAGTCTTTTAAATTTTTTGTAGCAATTCGAGGCGACGATTTATAAATGAAAAAGAAAATATATGGTCAGAAATGTGGTCTTGATCAGAAACATATGTGCATTTCAAACGGAAAAGTGCAGTAGAAAAACTAAAATCGAAAAATAAAAGAAAAGGACTGATATTTTTTTGAACTAAAATTTTTCATTACATTAGAATAATTGCGATTAAACCTATAGGGTGGATCTATAGTTTATGGCCAGTGCTCCCATTTTGGCCCATAATGAAGGCACACTTAGCTCAGTATATTTTGGCAGGAATAATAATTTTAGTTTGAGGTGTATACGAAGAGAAGTAGATGACTAAAACGTTCATATTACTTAGTAATATCATTTACGGTAAAAAAAACTTCACAGGTACAATTATTTAGGTTAAAATATTAAGAATAAACATAGATTTACTTTTTACATGATTATTTTAAGTTTTATAAGTCTAAGAAATAGATAATATGATTCTAAACTACGTTCTTAGTCAGTAAAAAGCTTTATTTAAGTAAAATACCAGACGCATGAAAAGCATGTTATAGGTTATAATAGGTTATACTCCGAATTGAATCAATTTTAATGTAGAAATGCATTTTGTAAAATTGTGAAGAAAGGAAAAACTGCTCGAAGAAATAAAAATTATCATTTTAACGCTTTTTACAATAATAAATGACTTTTACTGTTAAATTTATGTATATTAATTGGTAATTTTAAATTAATAAGTTAAAATTGTTGACATTCTATTCACGACACAGTGCTCATACAAAATCCCGAGAAAGATATCTTACTGCTCACAATTCTTTTACACACACTCCACAATCTTCATTCAGGGCATCAAATTCAGCAACCACATCTAAAGCTCTACTACACTCTCTCCAACTAAACCAACCGTTAAAAAATCCTTTAACCCCACCAGACAAAAACGTACAACTCCCTCAGCAAAACAGTCTTCATCTCGACTCTAACCCCAAGCCCCTCCCCAAGTACGCGACTTCAAGTGTACCCAGTCTGGCTCCAAGGGTATAGGGATCCTCCACGCTCTCGAGCCGATGTACGAAGACGCGCAGCTTCACCCCCGGTCTGCGCTTCGCAATACAGCAGCAACTCGTCGCTTCATTAGTCGGCTGCGTGGGCGCTCTCTCTCTCTCGGCTCTCCTCGCCTCCTTGAAAGAGCGAACGCGAGCTGCGGAGCAACAGTTTGCGGCCTCGGGCTCTTCTCCGGCTCTGCTCTCGTTGCGCTAATTCGGCGCTGCCTGGGAAAACAACAACCGGCTTGTTATATCGCGAGAGAGAGAGAGAGGAGAGTTCAAAAGGAGCGAAAATTTTAACGAGAGACGAGGATTTCGTAGCTCGCGACTTATATCTTGGGATGGAGTTGCCGGGCTTTTGTTCTTAGCTGGAGGTGGAGCGGCGTTGTTGTCGGGTGTTTTGGATTTTTTTTGGGAAGAGAAGTTTGTTGCGCGTTGTTGCGGCGTGGTTTATATTCTGCGTTGAATTGTGAGTTTGTTAAGGATGAAAGGGATTTTATGAAAATGTTTGTGTTAACTTAGTTTAGACGAATAATAAGTTTGTTTTGTGGAAGTTGCAATGATAATGTACAAGAAATATTATATTAAGTATAAGAGTTTTGGGATAATTAATCGCTCTGTAAAAAATATTTTATTTTATTTTCAATCAGTATGTGAGAGAAGTTCATAATAATATTAGTAACGACAGTTTTTATATTATGAAGAGTAACCGTAAATTTAATAATAAAATATAGTAATAAAATACTAATAGCAGTAACGAAAAGAATTGTTTTTTTTTTAAATAATAAACATGGACAGTATATACGTAGTTTGTAAATAATATAACCATTGTGAATATTGTTATAAGTAATAATCCATGCAAGAGTAACTTATCTCTCGTACTTGTACTTTGTTTCAAACCGAGTAATAAATACGAGCCCTTTCAATTCATATATAATAATTAATCTACTTTGGGTGCATGGTCAGAAATGGACGATTGTCACAAGATTTTCCCTTTTAAATATATAGTTTCTTATATATCCTTATAAGCAATTCCAGTTTTAGTGGTGAGTTTATTCTGCATATAATACATTTCTGTAGATACTCCATTTTTCAACAAATAATGGAAATTGTTAAAGAAAAATAGAAATTTTCTATAGTACTGATATTTTTTTCTAATTTCATTAATGTTGATGATAATAAATCATTCTACATCATTCAAGTGTAGAAAATGACCCAAGCCAAACTCTAAAAGCCCTTCAACTCTCGTACACCACCCATTAAAAAAAGATTCTTCCCCAAAAGAGCTATTTCAAATCAAAATCAAGACGGTATAATTTCACCCCGCCAAACAATCAATCCCCCAAAAAAACCCTCCCAATACTAGGTGTACAACCCCCCAATGAAATCGGGGGAGCGCGACCACGAGCTATACATACGCAGATTGCGAGAAATATACGCTGTGCTATATACCAACTCCCCTCGCTGCACAGCGCGCCAGCGCATGACCATCCATCCATCCATCCCCGTGCTAGGCAGCGACAAAAAAATAGAGAAACCCAAACCGTCTCTCCTCGATCCGAGCTGTCGGCACTTTCCCGCTTATTCAGCAATGATTCAATTCGGATGTGCTCTTTTTACGCCCGCGCGCTATATAGGGGCTTCGGTTGCCGCCTACGGAAACTGGCTACTATCGAAAAGGGGAGGTTCGCCACTCGGTCTCGATTCGCACGAATACCACTGCGGTGTCCGCGTGTAGAGATGAGCAGAGACTCGGTTCGAGTTTTGATTTTGAATAGAAGCTTGTGTGATAATTATATGGAGAATAGGTTGGGTGTATGGAGTAAAATTGCTTTCTTTTCTTTTTTAGGTACTGCATTGGCGATTTGTTTATGTAAATAGGATAAGCGATATTCGATGGAGAAGGTTAAAGCGAGTTTCTATTCATTTGTAAGTGAAGACAGGCCACCCACACGTACAAGAAAACGTTCTTCCCTTGGATTGCCGGGAAACAGATTGCCGGGTGGTTCCCGGACTCTACTCTTCTCCCTTTTTCTCTTTCTCTCTCTCCCTCTCGTACTCCCCTCGGTTCTTTTCGCCGCGCGCGACGGAAAGCGCGGCTGCTGCAGGGGAAGGAGCCGAAGTGTGCCGAGGAAATCGTGGGGAAAAAAAAGGAAGGAAGGAGGACGAGAGAGTCAACTAACCAACAAGTCGTTCTTTTAATTCCGCCAAAGCCACCTTCTTCTCTTTCCCGCGTCTCAGCAGCAAAAGTTCGCGCGCCGAGAGATTTTACTCTTGCTCCACCTACCAATCAGCTCTTCCCGAGGAAGGGAGAGAGTCTATACCTACCAGCCACAAAGCGCTTTCGTGATTTAGTGCGCGGCGCCGGAGCCGAGCGAGCGATCAGTGCTATATAGCGTCCGGAAAATAGAGTCGAGTCGAGGATTTTTGCGCCTTTTCTCGATTTCTCGCCTGGTGGTCTTTTGTAGGAGGTGGTGCGAAGACTTATCGGCGTGATTAAATTATCTGCAAAGGGGTTGGTGAGAGAAGGATCTTTTTTTTTGGAGGAGATTTATTAAGTTTTATGCTTATGTTGAGGATTATTTGATTGAATTATAATTATTAGGTTATAATTAAAGCTAATATGAGTATCTAGTGTGTTTTCTAATAAAATGTTTTAAGAAGTCAAAACATAATTTCAATTTAATAAAATACATTATTTATGTGATAAGTATATGAGTACAGTCTAAGCAATGCATAAGTAATTTTAGATAACAAAAAAGATTTGATAATGAATGTTGATACGCATTACCACTGCTAGGCGTCGCATAGCATTTTAGTCACAATCTGTTAGTAATATACTTTGTAAATATTATTATATATAGATATTACAGAAATATTGGTGTACGAATCTGTTTATCACGTTGACTGTTTCTTTATAATAAGTCTTTTGCTCGATTCCAATGTTAAAACCTTTCTCAGACATCTGAATTGTCACCTAAATTTTTGTAAGATTTTATTGTTTCATATTCACCATCTTAGCATTAAAAATGATTTGCCTATATATTGACCAAAATAGTCAACGCGTTAAATACTTTTTGTTACGAATGAATTGTTTTAAATTAATAAGCATATAATAACAAATTTGTACTGTCGAAGATGGTTTTGTCTTTGTTTAAATAATTTTAATTCCAAATTGATAATAATGTTCAAAATGTAGCGGAATACGAAAACATAACTTTCAGACGCTTAGATCAGTCATCGAGTTCGCGCTCTCAATTTATCTCACATGGTTTAATTTATTCCATTTGATTAAATAATTTCATATACAAAAAATATCTGTAATATCTCATTCAACCAAAATTCTCTTAATTACATTAGTTAATTTATATATGTAAAAGCATTAGCGTACACTAATAAAGTTCTATGTAAAAAAGTGAAAATAATTATTTATAACTAATAAAATTTGCTATTCTAACAGGGATTCCGGAATATAATATTTCGCACATGGCCAGTGTGCACATTTTTACACAAATCGTTGCTTATTTTAATTTATGACAAAAATCTTTTTACAAAACGAAAACATCGCATTGAAATAACTGATCTCACATCGTACTAAATAATAGTAATCTATCTATAAAGCAAGAAAAGTTATAATAAGGCATGTTTATATTAAGAATAGAGTTGACTAAACACTGGACCGAAGACGCCTCTTATCCGCCCGAAAACTCTGTCCCCAAATTATGACATAAATTCTTCAAAAAACCGCTTAAAATCCACCACCCTCAAATCCCAAAAGCATTACTCCAGCCCTCTCCAAAAATAACCCACCACCCAAAAGAAGAAAGAAAAAACAGAAAAACCACCGCTGCACCGGTTCCGCGCATCGCGGCTTTGTCCCCGGGCCGCTCGGTCATTATACCGACGCCTACCGATCAGCCAACTCCCCGCGCACCGTGTACACCTCCGTGCCGATATCTACCCTCGAAATACAAAGGCGCGGCCTGCACCGGCCACCGAAGACGCGTATACACAGCCCCGGGGCGCGGCTCGCGTACGGCGCAATAACATATTCGGGGCATCCATTTCGCCTAATAACTGTGCTCCTCGGTATGGAAATCATTGTTACCGATCTCGGGCTCTCTCTCGCGCGTAAGGACTGTCATCCGATTTCATTAGCAATTGGGCTCGTTCCTCGATGTTCCTGCTCGAGGCTGCTTTTCGATGCTCGTATATTATACGCGTATATAGGACGGGGGTTCTTCTTTTTGTAGCTGGGTTGGGGAATTTCGCGGTGCACGAAGGAGGAGGTGTGCAGAGGACGTTGCGCGTAATTTGGAGCGTGTGTAAGTGACGGGTGAGCGGTGGGCTCGGGGAATTTTTATGCGGTGTTTGACGGAATTGCGGGGTATCGGGTGCTGTTTTGATGTATTGTAGCATATTTTAGGGGATATATAAGGGCTTTTAGTTCTTCTTTTTAGTTGAATATTGTATGTTTAGAAAATGTTGAGATATTACTTGTTTGTTTATTGTTCATAGATAGACGAATTAGTTACCAGAAATCGGCGCTTCTTGTGAAGAATGTCGCGTTTAATTTATAAAGAAATTATTTTTGTGTGGTGAAGAACTGATATAAATGACACAAAATTATTACTACGAAGTATTAGAAATATTAAATAAAGTCTTAATAGTTTGACCTCTTTCCAAGGCCTACAAGAAAACAATAGCTAGTTGCATAAATAGCTTCAATCATTTTTCCTTTTGCAGTAACACAAAATGTTAATAAATTTGCGTCAATTCGTACACTTATTTTACCCTACTGTGATCGTTTGGTTTCTTTCTACGCTTATGGTAATATTTGTATGGTAACATAAAAAATATAATTGTGTCTTTTTAAAAGAAACAAAACGCAATAGTCTTCATAAGAAGTGTCGAAATAAATAATGACTTCGATTTGTTATACCCTAGAATGATTAAGTTTTGATAAATCGTTTTCAATTATCTCGGGAAAAACCTTCATTTAAAGATGGCTCATTTTAATCTTTGATTATATTTTCAGAAATTAACGCAATATATTGCAATGGGCCGGTATTCATTACCGTAAAAATTAAGCTATTCTTCATGGCACGCAATCTTCCGCACATGCCTCCGCAGGTATATACATCCAGATGAAAACAGCATTTACTTAAACGCTCGAGATAAAAATCACCGGTCAAAACAAACGCACCTGTTTACAAAATTTCCTCCTCCAGAAAAAAGATCGAGTAGAATTCACCAAAGCACTCAACTCTCAATTAATTACAATATCCACAGTACAAAATTCAAACTCCAAAGCCTCCTTCTTAAATAGAAGAAACTAATTGCGAGACCATACAAATACGCACACATAGACTTCTCGTATAATTATATTTATTAAATTAGCGCAGCCCGGGAATGCCAGCGCGTCGCCTTTTTTTCGCCACAAATACCATGTACTAATTAACAACAAAAGCGATTATAAATCTCCGATGCAAACTGCGCTTTAAGCCTTCTAATATAACCCAGGCGGTGCGTTGGCAGTGCACGCGGGGCGATGAAAGAGCAGCGATAAAACCCACGAATGCACCTATATAATGCACTTAATGCTAGTGCACGGCTCGCGCTTACGTTACACGCTCTTACGCACGAGTTCCCTTTCTTATATACACACTCGGCTGCTTCTTTCAACGTGACATAATGACGTTTCAACAAATTTACGAAAAAGCATAGCACAGCACAGCACAGCCAGTCAGTCGGAGTCCTGCGTTTTAAATATATATAATACACATACGCGGTATGTACGTTATACGCGCGCGCAAGCGCACAGCCTTAGGAGCTATGTGCGAGTGCAGCGCGTCGACACAGCTGCTCGTTTGCGGCACGCGAGCGCCGCTGCCGGTCTCTCACCTGTAACGTATATAGGTATCTCGCAGCGCCTGCGCGACCGGCGACGAAGAGGAGCTTCGCTTCACTTTAGCCTGCCTTCCATGCCTCTGCTTCTTTTTCTTCCTTTTCTTGGGTTTCTTTTCTTTTTTTCTGGGTGCGAGGAGGGAGAGACAGAGGCAGCGACTGCAACGGAGCTGCGTTGCTGCGATCGCGAGCCTTAATTGCTTTCTGATACACTGTGTGAGTGTGTGTGCGAGCGGAGTGGAAGGATGGGATTGGGCTTTTTTTGCGCGTGGTTGGTTTTCGAGTTGGAGCTGGAGGATAGCCGTAGAGTGGGCATACATTTCTTTTTCATTTTGAGCTTTAATCAACACAATGGGTATTTTGAATCCTGAGTTAAAATGCATGAATCTGTATGGCAAAAGGTTGGTTTTGCTTAAAAATTATCATTAGTGTTATTTTTCGTTTTCTTCAGCTACATCATCATATTATTGATATTCTATACTTTGTTCGATGCTTTGTAAGCATATTACAGTTAGACCAAATGTAAGGTAATAAACGTTGAGTAAATTATAGTGTTCCAGTAAACAAATGAGGAAATCTTAATATTACTTGGAAATATTTGTTTCTATTATTCCTCTGATTAAAATGATTTTGTTCCGGATATGCTAACCATTATTCTATTTTAAGTATTGATTCTCTGAAAAAATGTTCTTCTTATAATACTATTTAATTGTTACTTTTTTATTATTATTTAATTGAATTGTTCTTTGTACCTGAAGAGAACATAATAAAATCTTTAAGAAATTATGGTTCATATGTCTATTGCCTGGAACGTAATGATTATATTATTCGCAAATAATATTAACGTGTTAAGACTTCACCATTTTTTGGGCGGTAGAATATTTTATAAAACGTTTCCTATATTCCTTCAACGTTCTGTAAATACTCTACAATTTCGCAAAAGATGCGTTTCAATATGTCATTTCTATTATCTAAAGTCCTATGATAATTGAGTAAAAAATACATTTGATCCCATTTTAAGCTTCGTTTTCTCAGACGAGAAATTCAGGTGGTTTTCCTTCATCAATTTGTGTAGAACTAAATTTTAATAAACAAATGATGTCTAATAAATATATTATTTATCTAATCATGATATATGCTAATCGGATTTGGTATAAAACATAAACATCTACTTTTAAGAAAACTTAGTTAGTAAATTATCTTGATAAGTAAGGCTTATACTCGTAATAGCTTTCTGCTTATATGCAAGAGTTCAATAACAAAAAGTAAACATCTTCATTCCTTCATTATCATAGGTATTAAAAAACTTTATACGATGTACAAAGTGCATAGTATTATGAACGTTACAAGGAATTGCAGCAATCGGATAACTGTTTATTAAGAAGGATTGATAATTTACTATATCAAGATACATTATCATCATTGGTAATTAAAAATGTGTTATTTTCATTAGATTTATTAGCCTAATACGTATTTAATTAGATACTAGAAATGGTTATTGAAAAGGACTTTAATTACTATAATCATTGGTACAGTACAATTTTAGTACTCTAGAAACTACTTTGCAAAACTTTCAAAAGAAAAAGTTCCTATCCTACACTCTCGGAACACAATTACGCAAGAGAAAATGATTGAAAACTAAGTTAACTAATGAGCATAACATCAACGAATGCTCCTAGAAAGTCGAGCTACATCACTACTCGAATAAAAGATCCTTCTTTTCGCATTCGTTCCACCTTATCGCTCATCTCCTCCAGTCAAGCAAAGACTACACAACCCATCATTGAAGAAAGATGTGCCTTCAATGCTCATTCATACTCTATCGAGCAGCAATCCAAATCTCCGTCACTAATCGACCCAAATGCAGAGTCAGAATCCAAAGAAAAGCATTCCTCTACATTCCACTCGCGATCTCGTGCGGATTTTCAACGCCAATTAATTTTCCATGGTCTCTCGTGCTCGTGCATCCTCAAGCGCACGTGATATCATAAGCGTTCCATTATGCCGCGCCACAAGATTTATAACGGAAGTCGCCGTGGCGCGGACAAAAAGGCCCGAGATCGCAGCAAACAAACGAGGTGCAGAGCACGCGACGACGATAATATGGATGCCGCGACGTGTCGTTTTTTCGCTCGTTCCTCATCCATCGCGAGCTGCGCGGGCACAAGCCCGATGATGGATCGTGACTTTATCAATCGGTCTTTAAAGGCTTCGCGTCTCGGGAATGCGGCGAGCAGACGCAAGAAGAGGCGCGAGGCATCCGCGCTTTCGTCTATTCAATCCGATTGAGAGGTGTACGTACGTGTGCGATTGTGATGGTGATTGCGAGCGTGTATGATGGGTATATACAGTGCGACGAATGCGTTATTTGTCAATCTGGAGGATTGTAGGGAAGGGGTTGGGAGCGAGGTTGTGAATCATTCATTCAGGAGAAGGGTGGATGAATGTAAGAGGGTAAGAGACAGAAGAAGGAGGATATTAGAAAGATGGATAGGCTTGAGGAAACAGTTAAAGTGTGTGGTACAACATAAACAATGGTGTAGAGGAACTGATGAGGGTTATTTGAGTTATAAATAATATGATTTCTAAATTCCTTAAGTGGGTGATTTTTAAAAATGTAGAATATTTAAAACGATTGAATTATAGTGTCCATGGCATTGCAAATGCTAAATATAAGCACAAAAATATAATATATTTTATTTTTTGATTGTTAATTGAAATGACTGGTATTTGATTTCCATAAAATACTTTTTAATCCTTGACTTCGTTATCAAATATACATTTACACATTTATTGTATGATAGTAAGTATGCACCATGAATTTTTTGTAAGCACTGTTGCGCATGACTAATTTTGGAATATTTATATTATAAAAATTTTAAGTAAAGCGATCCTAAAAGTGAATTGTTGTAATGAAAGGTAATCATATTTCGAGACCATACTATACCCTAAAAGTACCACAACGTGTACATAAAATACGCAACATTTTTGAAAATTACAAGTAAATAAAGACGTATTCTACTCATTACGCAAACTAATTACATAATTAGCAAGCATACAAAAAGCCGGACCAGCAAAAAACATCGAAAGCCCACAAAAACCTACCGACTTAATCGTCGAGTCATTACAGTTGGCTCGAATCGCAATTTAAAATTAGCCTCTCGGAACGCGTCCCGGGAAAAAGTCGCCTAGTCGCTTTTGAAAAAGTCGCTTCGAGACACCCATCCGCGGAGCGCAGCGAAAGAAAAGAAAGGAGAGAGACCGATGGAATGTTGCGGAGCAAACGTCATCCATCAATGAGCGACGATCGCTTGTCGTCGGCGTCGGCGCGCGATTGAAATAATGACCTCGTCAAGAGGTTGCCGAACGAATTGGGGACGTCGCGGCTGTAAAAGGGTGTGATTGATAAGACTACCGGCGCGTGGTATTAATAGCTCGGCTGAATGGAACGCGATTTCGTGTGTCTTTCTTCTTTTTTGTTCTCACGGAGTTTTCTGGGGTGAAATATTAAGTGCCGCTAAGTGACTCGTTTATGATGGATCCGTTGGTTTTGACGAAAGTTTACTTGTTTGATAGTTAATGATAAAATGAGTTTTAGGGATTCTTCTTCTATTATATTTATATGTAGATTCTCTAGTAGAAACCGATTTTATTTATTCACTAATTATTAACGATTGTACTATTGTGCTAACTAGAAACAAGCTTGTTTTCTTAGTTATTGATTGAACATTGATTGAACGTTTTTTTTATGATTTTCAAACATTTCTCGGAGTACACATCTCAAGCTGTTTCATGGGCATTAACTGAACAGCATGCTCGGTAATGCAAAAAAGTTGAAGAATCCTGATATAACCTAAGAAATCGTTAAACTAGCATATTAAAATCATGTAAACAATTTTTTCCATTTTAAGTACCTAGTTTCTATTTTTCTACCAATTTTTAATTCTTTTCATTTCTATACCAAGGACTTTAATCATATTTCTTTACTTATTTTATTATGTTTATGATGAATCTTTCCAGTGGTTTGTTTAGAAATGATTGTAATACGGATTCTTTTGACACTAATGTTTTTCTTAATAACGTATAATCCACAATATATTTAGAAATTTAAATAGATATCAGTTCTTACTTTTATTAGTAAAAAATGTACTAAATTACATGCTGAAATTTCAGCGCAACCTTTCCTACCGTATCGATGTATGATTAATTATATAATATTATTATATTCTATAATTTTGCTTTAATTTTAACGTTAGAGTACCCAATAATTCGAAACACTATCTTAAAAAAATATCATTTGTTAGCAATCATTCAAATATAATCAGACTCTAATGAAATATGTCTTTTAGCTTTTATCGTCACATAAAGGGTTTAAATAAAAGTTTCTGTATTTGTAAGTGCTCGCATTTATACGCTTCCCGTCTGCACATACGGGCGACGACATTTTTGACTGTTTCGTATATAACGTCAGGCGGCTAAAGCCCCATAAGAAAACGGCAGTCGCTCTTCCAGTTTGGAAACTAAGCGCGACTATACCAGTTCCCGGCAGCGCGAGCGTTTTATCATTCATGAGTGCCTGCATCAATTGATCGTTGCATATTCATAGTGTAAGTACAAGGGAATACATTAACTCGCGCCCGACGCGAGAAACAAGTATAAAGTTTTATTGATATATACGCTCGGCGAGAGGCGGGTATTACGTGCGTGTATTATAATGCACGAGTGTGAGTGAGGGCATATAATGTCTGTACGCGTGCGTTGTACGAGCCATCAAAAATTTCTTATAACTTTCACTCGGCGTGTACGACTGGATTAATCATATTTATCGAGTTTGGTTTTTTTTAATGAGGTCGCTGGGAGTTTGTCGTCTTTTGGGATTTGCAGTTTACAGAAAGTTTAATTAACGACTCGTGAAAATGTTAATTGCGGGCGATTATAATCGCGCGACACGAGCATTGTTAAAACTCGAGATATCATTATATTTTGTTCAGATTAAAGAAAGAAAATTAATTTGTATACACTGAGTATTCACTTTACTTTAATACCATAATAAAAGTATTATCTTATCGCGGAGAGAAGTTGCTATAATTTGCTACCTACTGATAGAATTTTTTTATTCACTTCGGACTCGTATAGGCAAAAGGCGATTGGAAGGTGAATGTATTACTGTGAGAAACAATTTTTTGATGTAGCTAAAGCGTTACAGCAACAAATTTTATGAATATATAGCTTTACGATTCGAAATAAGATAGAAATACTAGTCAATAAACTGCAATTAAGACATCTACTAATTATATCATTGTTTTTTTAAACAAAAGATTAAGTAAAAAATAAAAACCTTTTGAAATATAACTTTTAAATACTTAAAATTTATTTTGATCACGATTTTTTACATTTCAATGGAATAAGTAGTTTGAAAGTAAATAAAATAGAAAACGAACACTGAATCCCAGTGAATAAACTTTCAGTCAATGCAAACTTTATTGTTATATATTATTAATAGTTTAAAATCGAATTATTCTTCTTCAAACTTATTATACATATTTTATTTTCTGTGGGTTTATAGCAAAACTTCATACATTGATGAGTGTTCGTATTCTCGGGGTAAGCTGTAAAATATAAACATTTATTTCTATTTTATTTTGTCGCAAAAACAACGTAGAAGAGAATAAATATTAGACCCAGACGGCTATACCTTCAAAACCAGTAAAAATAAGTTAAAGATCTATGATGTAATAATAAAATTCAAGTCAAAGTATGTTAGCTCATTAACAAGAGTTTGCTTGTCAACTACTTTTCCCAACATTTAGAATTTCTAGTTATCATCTCTTGCACTGCCGTTGTGATATGTAACATTCATCACCCATGTATGCAAATTGAATTTTAGTACGCTCTAAAACATTCCAGAACGCAACTCTAAAAGAGTAATAAAATCTTGCAGATCATCGTTGTCCTCGAAACACCCAAAAGCACTTGCACAGTCTCTCTCACACAGCTCGCACTTCAGACTCTCCCGATCTATTTCGCTCAAAGCTGCCTCTCGCGTGGCTTCCTTCGTCCACTTATATAAATACCGCGCGCTGCAATCAAGCGAAATCTAAAAAGCGACGCTTATAATACTTTCTGGCATCTCGCGGAATCGCGCAGAGCAGAGCCAAACCCCCACGTAGACGCATCAATCGCGCGCATCGCGTCACCGAAATAGAGTCCGCGGGCCGTCTTTGCTTTCTCCGCGTCTGCAGCTTCTCTTTCTGACGCTGTGTCTCTTGTGGTGCTGGTATATGGTGTATCTCGTCATTCGGGTAGACACGGCTGACTTGCAGTCCGTCGAATGATTACTCAGGGAGTTTTGAACGGGAGTTTTTCGGCAGGAGAAAGGTGTTACTTTTGTTTGAGTAAGATTTCTTAAGGGAGTTTGGCATTGATAAGAGCTGTGAAAGTTGCAATTTTTTATATGATATATCGTAGGTAACAAGATAAAGAAAAATCTGTTGAAGTTTTCATTTTTGAGAAAGAAAATATTTCTTTTTAGCTGAGCCATTGAAAATAATAAATTTTCAGTGAGTTTTTTAAAGTGTTAGAACTGTGCGTAAGAGTAATACTGCATTTGAAAAATCCATATTGAATCTGTATGAAAATTCGTCCAAAAATTACACATGAATTTCTGTATGGAAATCCTTGTGAAAATTAACATGGATTTCCATGAGAGTACAATCTTTTTAAGATAATTTCTTGAAAAATGCCTTTTAATACTTCAACATATATTGTACCATCCTGAAGATGATGCTACCTGAAATGGACATATTCAGGCATTAAAAGACACTTTCTTAAAAATTGATAGGAAATAATTTATTATCCACGTGGACATCTATGTGGATTGCAATATGGAAATTCATTCATACAGAAATCAATATGTAAATGTATATGGAAACGCGTATTAATAGAAGACAGTATATAAGATTACAAATAAACTTCCTTATAAAATCCATATAAATGTCCATGGGCATTTCTATATAGATATACATAAGGCATTATTGAACTGATTTCAATATGGAATACATAAGGATTTCTATATGGATTTTATATGTATTTCTATACATGGACATCCGCATGAACTTTTTTAGACAGGGAAACCAGTCTCGCATACGTTATTACTTTATTACTTAGAATGCGCAGAATCACTTAAAATAATTGTATTTTTAAATGATTCTTTAGCTTATCAAAAATCATAAATAAAGTCTTATGCAATTTCTACTTTCCGCATTTAATACATTTTATTATACGTTATACAACATACAGTATAAAATCCCAAAATATCGCATTAATTACTATTTAAATATAAACAAAATTTCTTTTGTTAATAAGGTGGTTATTCTTTAAATTTAATCGACTGTATTGGGTGTTTAAATTTGCCGTACGCCATCTGGTGGTTTCAATATGGCGGCCACCAGAAATGCGATATGTAGATATACCTTCAATGCCGAAAAATTCTCCTTGTCGGCCATTTTTCTGATTGTGAACTAAATTGATTATCCCAATATTTTCTTTAATGTACAAAACTGATTTATAATGAATTTTCATTATTTCATGGTTATGCTTTTAATTTTATTCAGGTGTAAAATAAATTGTGTATTTATAATAGTATTACATTAAAAATCAATATAATAGTAATAAAGCTAATTTTTGCTCGTATATTCTGCAATTTCACTTTAAGGAATGCATAGAAATACGTGATACAAGCACAGCCAATTTACGACTGCAATCAATTTTCCATTCCAAATCCTTCATACAAAATACCAAATTTATTTTTTCACTAAACGAACATTAGGATTCTCCTCGCAGCGGCGGCTTCTCAAGCAGCGGCTTCTCAAGCAGCTACATACGCACATTATATATTGACACGGTACTCAAGCTCGCGTCTCTCTCTTTCCCTCAAGCGCTTTTCACGTACAAGTACACGTACACGTACACACTTTGCCAATTTACATGTCCATTGTTTATACACGAGAATTTTCCTCGTCGTAACAACCGGCGGCCTGCGCGTCGGTCACTTGGTCGCTCTCGGCGGTAATGGCGATTTCTTGTAAAAGAACTTAATGATTTCCTGCGAGCGCCACAAAGCATTCCCAGAATATCCGGCTTTGACGCGCAACGCGCGCGCGCACTCGCCGTTATTAGAGTGGCTTCTGGAGTATCCGGAGAGTAGTTGAATAACGAAAAAGCTTATTTAACGCTGTTGTCGCGGCGCGCGTCTGCTTCTCCTTTTTTCTCTCTCTTTCTCTCTTTCTGTGCTTGTTTCTAAAATATCGCCCGCGGTTGCGGCTTTGTGAAAATTCGTTTGGCTGATGGTCGAGGATGGACGACAGAGTATGCCGATGATTGCTCAAGGTATTGCAGGAAATGTACAGATATTTGCATCTCGTGTGTTGGGTATGATGTATTTGAGCAACAATGGGAAATGTAGATTTGTCGATAATGATTTGAATGCAATGATTAGTTTGACCTCGTAATTAAAAATTTAATTCAAATTTGAGGAAAAATATGTTTGCGTAAAATAAATGGTGTAATCCTTTACATCTGTGGTTTTAAGTTCAGTAATTTGAAAATTGTAGATATAGGGTATTTGTTTTCTTAATACAATATTATATAGCAATTTTACAGCCTGTATATTTAATATTAATCAAAATAGTACATTTGCTTCCTCTTAAAAGAAGCTTTGTAATAGTAAAAAGAAGTTTTCTTAAAAACATGTTAGAAATATGTTTTGGGTCATTTAGAATCAATATACACTATTTTTAGAAAACGCCTGTATGGACGTGTGTGGATGTGTGTGTTTGTGTGTGTGCGTGTGTGTGAGTGTGTGTATGTGTGTATGTGTGCGCGCGCGTGTGTGTATGTATGTGAGTAAGTGTGTGTGTGTGCGTGTCTGTGTATACCTCCATATCTCGAGTAATCCACGGTCAAATTTAATGTTTAAGGGCTGTTTAAGGGCTTTTTTTTTGTTTTTTTAAAGGAAGGTGGTTCAAAAATATTTTTTTTTGTTTCTCGATACGTTTTTGTTTTTTAATACCTTAGAAATAATATCATTTATTTAGTAATAATGCATTTGAAAGAGCTTAAAATTACCTATATTTTCCAATCCGAAATATTTTATAACCTATTTCCCTTTTTCTGTTATGCTCGGAAACGTCATGTCTTTTTATATCTCGGAAATATCTCGGAAATATTTCATGTAAATGTATTGGTTATATCTCGAAAATATTTTATGAAAATGTATTCGTTATATCTCGGCAATATTTCATGAAAATGTATTCGTTATATCTCGGAAATATTTCATGAAAATGTATTGAAAAAAATTGAGATGATCAGTAACATAGACTACAATAGTCAGTAAAACTTTTGAGCCATTTCATTTTTCTTGTTTTTCGAGAAAAAAATCATCTTTTAAGAAAAATCAATTTTCTATGTCGACCGATAACTTGAGTAAAACAACATTATTATTTTTCAAAATTTCCAATAAGATAGATTTTAACTATCATGAGGAGTTTTATTTTTCAAGATATTTGATGTTATGTTTTTTTTCAAACTTTTCTTTGACTGCTTATGTCTCGAGAACGGCGTGGTAATTTTTTGTCAACTGGGGCTCATTTTTTTCAGTTCTTAATGAAAATTCTGAATTATAAAGAAATTTTAAGATTCATCGACTCATTTTTGCTTTACAACGATTTTTCTATAGTACGTTATTGTGAATTCAATGAGGTAAATTAATTTGGTATGTAGAGATAATATTATGATCGCTTCAATTTAAATGCATTTGAAAGAAAATAAAATTATCTATCTTCCGCGATACGAAATTATTTATAAGCGTTTTTCCTTCTTATAGACGGGAACGTAATTTTTTTAAACGGCGATATTTTGGAACCATATGATGGAAAATCTTTATAAATAAATTAGGACGGAAAAGATTTCCACTATCTCTTGACAGTCTTGGCTGAGGTCTTTGACCAGAATATGAAATCTTTTATTTTTCAAGATATTTGAGGTTATATTTTGTTTATTGAATTTTTATTTAACGGTTGCAGGCAAAACAAAGGAGAGTGAACTAACAAGGAGAGTGTCCCACCTGTGGGAAACGATTTTCGATGAGGCTTTGGGGGGTGCTTTCTAGCCTCATCGAAAATCGTTTCCGACAGGTGAGACAATCTTCCTGTAAGTTAACGTATAAGAACAAAGAATTTCATATTGGAACAATTAATTTAGCTTGAGGAAGCTAAGTGACAATTAATTGGCAGCGGTTTTAATAAGCATAAAGTTAAAATAGTACTCATTTAATAGTAATAGTAGTCATTTTATTTAAAGTAATCCTTACATACCATAGTGTCTTATAGTTTTAAGAAAATGTTTACATTATTATTTGAAACCAGTTAAGAATAACAGTAAGAAACTTTTTATATTACTTTATAATTTATTATTTAACTAAAGGAATATACATAAGATTTTATTAAAAAATCGTTAAAATGATATATCTATGTTAATAATTTTTAATATTATAAATAAACTTTATATTATTTATTTTCAAAAAATAAAGGCAGCTTTTTTAATCAATTCATAAAACAATACTTTTGACACTCAACACTTTTTTGTATAAAATTAGTATGAAATAAACTAAATTACTTTTAATCTAAATTAATGAAAAATTAATTAGATTATTGATAGGAAGGTGACCCATTAAATATCACATGAAAAAATCACTAAAAGCCAGCGTAAATAAATTTTTCTCGTTATTTAACAAACACCGACTGCAAATAAATTTCAAATGTCTCGAGATAAAGTAGAGCGAGATAAAACCTCAAGTTCCACAGCAACGTTCTCGATTCATAATCGCGGGATTTTTCTCCAATAAAACGTGCTCACGAGTGTGTAATATTTTACGCCGTTGAAGCATAAATTCGAACTTCTGAAGCGAGACAGGTATAGTGGCAATAATTACGAAGCAAAAGGTAGTTGTATCGACGTCGAAAGCGCTTTTGCATTCCCACGCGCGTGTGCTATACTCGTCACGCTCGCCGCTGTATCTCGTAGAAATATTTCTTTTTTAGCGCAATTAGAAGATCGATATTCGAGAATGTAAAAAATGAATGCACGGAAAGTAAGTGGAGCAAAAATTAAAGTGGTTAGACAGCATTTTTTTACATTAATATATTGATATATTGATTGAGATTGATTATCTCGGCCAATATTAATATTGACACTAATGATCGTAATAACATTAAAGTGCAGAATATTGAAAGAAAAAAGAGATGTGCTGTCTAAGATATTTGAAAATGTTAACGTCAGAAGGATATTTTGTTTACGAACTTTTTCTTATTTAATTTACATAGCCTGTCATAAATAAACTTAAACTATTTTTACCTTTATGGATCCAATTTTTGGTCAATTTTTTTTACAAAATCGTTGCATTCATCTTCCATCACAATAAAAATTCTCTTTTTAAAATGAAGAATTGGTTATTTCGACATTTTTTACGCAGATGAGCAAAATTCAAAGTTAACCAAAAATATAATGTATTTCATTTCGGATAATTCGCATAAAAGTTTGCAATTTTTAGAGTTTCTAAAACATTGTTAGTTTTTGTAGGATTTTCTGAGAATTACAAGCTTTTGTAGGATATACAATCTGTATTAGCTTTCGAAAGAAGCTCTCCTAAAAATAATAGTTTTTTTCGAAAAATCTTCATCAGAATTGCCATATTTCATCCTATGGATAATTATCTAAAAGAAGTGATGCCGCCCATTTGGTCCGCACGATTCTCATCATTTTCATTGAAATTTTTCACTAAACAAATTCTACATGGTTTGTAGTGATTTAAAATCTATTTTCAATGAACATTTTTACACAGGTCTATAAAAAAAACAAATTGTTTATTTACTACTTAACAAGTAGTAGATATACTATTGTCATTATAATTTTGTCATACGTATAAATTAAATTTTTCCAATACATCCAACAAGAAAAGAAATCACTCCCCAAAACCATCAGAATCCCTGCCAAAATCCACCATCGATCAATCCGATAGCCTGAAACCAAGCAACACAAAGATAAGCTCCAGCACGCACAACCAACCCATCATATACAAAACCACGCGCTCACGCATATCCACATACACCGTACCCAAGATAAAGTTATAAAAATTTTTTTGTCCCAGCCGTACACACACACCTATATACAATATATAACGCCGTAATTACCATGCACGCTCGACTTAACGATGCGCGCGGCCCCCTATCATGCATAAAACCCACCTCGACACTTCTCTCGCTCTTAGCTCAGGCGCGTGCAGCGTCGTATATAATACCGCGCATACACGCGCATGCATCGCCTGCGAACGATTCGCGATGCGGCGCGCGCATATATATTCGTATATATGAGGCTTCGATGCTGCGACGCGGCGTCTGTATTATATACGGGGTGTGTGTGCTGCATGGTACACTGTATATATGGTGGTATAGTTGGGAGAGCGCGTCGACGAAATCGCAGGAAATCATTAGTTTTAACGAGCGACTTTAGTGCGACTAAAACGGGCGGGCAATTTTCAATGATGGGGTGAGGAGGGAAGAGTGAGAGAGAAGTTGCTTTTTAAAAGGGAGTATAGGTATGGAGTGGTGGACGCGTCGAAAAACACCGCGGTGAGATATTGCGAGCGATGGGATATGTGGGTTTTTTCGGGGATGCGAGGATGTTTCGGTTATTGTTGTTGCGGGATTGGGTGTAACGATAAACACGTATTATTTTGATGATTTGGTATTGTTGTGTGATTGGCTGATTGATGAATTATATTTTGTTGAATTTAGGGAGGATTCATTATTCTTTGTTAGGTATAAATATTTAAATAAATGAGGATGAGAATTCGTCGATTGCTTATGAAATTAGCACACAATATGTAATGTGAGTGCTTGGTATATTGAATTTTTAATTTATATAATTTGATCATGTAAGAAGAAATAGAAATTTTAATATTTAATTTTCTTTGATTTATGGTTGTATGTAAAAGCCTCGGTAAAAGCTGTTTTAATGTCTTTCGACAATAAATCATAGTGCCATATTATTTAGTCATTAATCTTATACAACTGCATAAAGTAACGTGACTTTACACGTTACGCATGTTTCATATTAGATATTTTAAAATTGTAAAATATTTGAATAAAGTATCTCAATTTCAAATTTAACATGCTTCATAAACTCAAGCAACTCTATTTACTTACTACATAATTTTTCAAAATTTGATATAATAAATTGGTTCCGTCAAGAAATTAATTCCACAACCAAATGGTCCTTGATTTTTTGTACATATTTTATATTTTGAAAATGTGTCAAAGTATAAAGAAATAGAAACAGTCTGATCGTACGTATATGATTTATCTGAATAAATACGAGTACTTCATGGAAATAAAATAGAACATTTCTATCCTATTTTCTATTCTACTACATTCTAAAAGACTATTAGATAATTTTTGATCAAGAATATAATAGAAGATCAAATATTATAAAACAAAATATCATGTTACTTATTTTAATCATATTTTTCATTATCACAAAAGTGTATAGCGATATCAAACAACAATATTTTTCTTAAAATCTTTACAAAGTACCTCTTTATATCTTATATTCCCCTCAACAATTCACACACATCTGCCGTACATACAAAGACCCCCATAAATCTCATCCCATCTCAACCGCCATCATCGAACTCCCAACTAAATATTCATGAAACAATCGAACGAAAAACAATCCAACCCATCGACACCACTACACTCCGCCACCTCGCAACAATCGCAAATCGAACAAAATCCATCACCCCTCCCCCCCACAAACAACAACACATGCACACACTCTCTCGCCCCACGCGCGCTCTTAATGAAGACGAATGGCGCTTTCGGATCTCGCGCGCTTGCGAATTAAGAATTCGGTGTATAATGATACCTATACTCCGCGCGCGGTGCGATTAACGCGCGCGCCGGGCGGCAAAAAGCCAGCGCGCCGCTATGTGCACATGCAGCGGCGGCGAGACGATAATGATCGACGGAAGTGTTCGTGCTAAAATATGCAGATCCACTGTGAAGAGAGCGAGAGAGAGGGAGGTTAAATTACCGCGGCGGCGGCACCTCTATGCAAGCCCGCGCCCTATGGAGGTATATCGAGGAAAGCTGCATAGTTGGGCTGTATAGTGCATGATCGGTGAAGGAGGAAGGTGTAATGGGTAACGGGGGTTTTGAGGTTTAGAGGTGTTCGCGTATTAAGAAGCTGGGGGTTGTGTGTATATTGTGTGTAGTATCAAAGTTTGACAGGTTTGATGGGATGGACGATTGGAATTTCTATCCCGAGTACTGGTATAAATCTCATCTGAGAGAAAAGTGGTAAACGTGTAACCCTTGAGACAAAAGCCGCTCAAGGAGCGTGGGTTCGAATCTCCGTCAGCTTGAATTTTACGGGGAGATGTCAAGAAAATGTCTTTCCGGATTTTTCGGTGATGGATATCGGGTGTACAACCAGCTACCTTGTTTAGGTTTAGGTAATTAGGTAAGAGCGGTATAAATGTAATAAGGTGAAGATTGTATTAAGGTAAGATGATCGAATTAGGATTAGGATGCAGAAATGATAATCAATAGAATTTTGTGTGCTGGGTTAATAAGATTTCTAACCAATGATGGATTTTGGAATTAAGATTAGGGTTCTTTATTGAAAAATCCACCTTTGAGTCGCGATTTTACGTACGTAGCTTAAAGAAACCTACTGATTCACATTTGAGCACTCTATCTAATAGTAATTCGATTACCTTAGCTTACTATGATATTTCTTTATTTATTGAAAACCAGAAAGAGATACAGTTTATATACAAACTGCAAAACCCTGCAGAGGTAAACTTAGTTACCTATACGCAGGTCTGGTATTAAGAAATAAAAAACAAAACAAAAAAAAATTATACAAAATATTAAATAAAAAAATATATATACTTAATACTAACTTAATACTAAAAGTGACTTAAAAACTAAGCATATAAAATTTTCGTTTCTTAACAATTTTTGTATTTTTATATAAAGCGATAAAATATATACAAAACAGTAATTTTGTATCACAGCGCTTCTTAATTAGATCTTATCCAATCTTTTAGCAACTTTTTATGAGAATTTTTAGTTATATTTAAAGTTTTAAACTCATTTTGTAAATTGTTAAAAGTTGTAATTGCTTTTTTAAAACTATTTTTGTCGCTAACCCTTTTGCTATTTTTAGGTATAGTTAAGTTTTTTCTCCTAGTTATACTAGTTGATGCAAGATATTGGCTTTTTAGGTCTGTATAATGATATTTTAACGCCTCAAAAGTAAATAGTTGTTCCAAGTTCATAGGATTATCTTCAACAAAATTGGTCTTATTAATAACTTTCAAAATTTTATTCTGTAATTTTTGCAATAAATCTCTATTATTTCTATAAGCTCCACCCCAAGCTAATATTCCATAACTTATTATACTATGAAAAACTGTTATTGTACAATAAATATTTTTATAGTAGATATATACAAGTAACTGATCCTGGTGAAAATAAGTGATAGAACCATCTGTTTCCAAGGTCGCAATTAGTCATCGTTATAGAAGAATAAAGTAATATAATAACATCTGTTCTTTCATTTCTATATTTTAATAAATCCTTTTCTGGTCAAGACCTCTCATATTCATGTTAAAGCAAATTCATTGTTCATTTTATTTATTTTAACGTTTACAAAGGATTTCTTATTCTCTTACATATTATACATTTAATTTAGTCTGGACAATCTTATTAGGTACGCAAAACAAGGAAATGTAAAAAAAGAAATGAATAATTGATTAGGTATACTTGTTTATACGAAAACAAATTTTTAAAGTAAATTATCCTGTTAAAACTTGAAACTAAATTCGCGAGTGGCTCTTTTGGAGCACATAACGTCTATTTAGATGAAAGAAGAAAGAGGAGGAGGAGGCGGGAGAGAGAAAGAATCGCAAGGTGTAATTTCGGGCCGTACCGCGCGTATAGGCATCGCGTGCAATGTATGCTCCTTTTCAAACCGTTAATTAAATTCAAGCTGCGTTACACACTGACTTTTATTTAAGAACTAGTAGACGCGCGTATTAGCGAAAATATTTGTAATTAAACTTTGATGTCTTATATATGTGAAATAATAGATAAGTTTTGTTTATTTGAATGCTTAATAAATATAGAATTGAAAGTTGAAAATTGTATTCTAAATTAGTATCAACTGATGCACTATACGCGTAGAATTAAAATAAACCGACAGTGTATAGCGCATCAGTTGATTTTATTATAAACTTGGTAAAAATTTAATGATTACTAAACATTTACATCAAAGTGTTAAATGTGTCTATATAAAGCCTCATACAATATAACAAATTCATTATGTTAAAATATTTAGATTTACGAAAGGTAAAGCATTTGGTTGTCGCATTAAATATTTTATTGGGTTGAACGTGCTTTTAGCTTTCATTAGCTTATAAAGCGAGTGCTATATTTGTTTTAACATTGCCCAAAATAATAGGGAAGAATATAAAATTTATTTTTTGATCGGCACTTGTGCAAATGGTAAAGAATCTAAGCTGACTTGCATTTCTTTTTGAATTTAAAAAGAAATAACTCAAATAGCGAAAATTATAACTTGTTAAAGGTCCTTTGAGTGCCGTTACACTTTTAAAACATCAAAAGGTACCGGCCGGAGTCATGTCACACCATTTTTAATGCTTTACCTATAACTTATTCAATTTTGAAAATACCCTAAAAATGTCAAAAGTTTACAAAGAAACTATACCATGATCTACAAGAATATAATTGTTAACTAATAATCGGTATTCTTCCCTATTTAAGAGTATATAATAGAAATTTATATATTTCTTCTAAATTTCGGTATAAGCTTTATATTTATGAATTTACATTACAAATTTACTGTATCTGAGTGCCTTCACGAATTTCAAGATCATGTTCATTTAAAACGTCGAAAATGTATTCGGATTCTTAAGGAAACACTCTAGTTTTTGATCTTAAGTTTTTTATAAATACAAACCAATTACCATTATCAATAACCTCAAACTCAAACAGCTATGTCAGTTTCGTATAAAAGACCTGCAGTCTCCTCGTATCCTTCCTCTTTAAGTGCTTTTTGAATTTCTTTTAGATCAATAGATTTTCCTAGAAAGTAGAATATTCTCCGAAAAGAAAAAGTGTCTTTCTTAAACACATTTCTTTGTAAAATCAATTTCAAATTGTTCCAAAACTCGTAAAAATCTCTGCCGCGCCTCTATCTCATCAAGCCTACATTGTCTCCTGTACAATTCCAAGTACGAAATCCTTCGCCTCGGTATCGATACACCTCTTCCACCGCACTCATTCCCCACGAGCGATAACGAATTGTAGCCACATCAGCTGATAACCACCTGCCGTCGCATCTGCATCTCGGGTTCTTTCTCTCTTCTCTATTCATTCATTCATTCATTCATTCCTCTCGAGTTCTTATCGCCTCCTTCCGAGAAAGTCGCCGGGCGCTTCCTCTCGCTTTTATCTCGCCACTGGCAATTGCAGTTGCAGTTGCGCGCTATTCGCTTTAATGGGTGCAAGGGTGCCTGCAGTTGGCGCTGCATAAGTGTTTAACACGGCGAGTGCCTTCGACGCCTCGTGCGCGCAACTTTGCACCTGATTGCGCGCGCGCGCGCGGCATGTCTTGTAATATGTATGTGTGTAGAAGAGAGGGCGACGGTTGGCGACAACGCGAGAAGTGCGTCGGTTAAGTGTACGGGACGGTTGGAAAAATTGGTGTAGTCGGAATTTCGCTTTGGGAGAGTAAAATAATAGGAAGTATGAAAGTGAATTTGATGTATGGGATTTTAAATTTTGCTTATGATAATTTAGATTTATTTAAAATCATTAATATTTTAGAGTGAGCTATGCAGCTAAATTTTCTAAAAATTTTAAGTTTTTGTACTGAACAAATAATATTCTAAAAAGGCTTATTTTTACAATTAAAGAATAAGTTTTATATAACCATAGTGCTTCAATTTTTGTCAAACATAGTTGAATGTAAGTTATAATCAGTATTTGTTTATTAAAAAAGCTCAATTAAAAAATGTTTCATGCATTAAATTTAATATTAAAATATAAGAATTCACGGCCGCTAAAATTATAGTTCATTTGTAGTTTTACAAAAAAATTTAAATACACAAGTACCCAAGTACACAAGCTTATCTAACAATAAATATAGCTCGTTGATGGAATATTTTCCATTTTAAAAGTACTATAACGAAGAAAATTACAGTTACCTACATATAAGAAAAACTTTCTATTTAAATTAATAATCAATGATTATAACACATAAATTTTACAGTAAAAAATGTCTTAACATCTTCAACATTTTTTTCTTCAATGTAATAATATATATCGATCATATTAATACAAAAACATTTTGATTTTTTAATAAAAAATAACGTAATGTCAAAAATTTAATAAATTTAAATAACGTATAGCTTTTTGCTATAGATAGAATTAAAAAAAATTAAAAATTTTTAAACCAATGAAATATCAAAAACCGTATTACCAACAAAAAAACCCCAACGACACATCTACAAGGGTACACAAGACTCATAAAACATCAAGCAAAGCAGCGTCAAGCCCAATCCGCTTACATCATCCCTAAAAAAGAAGAAAATAAAGCTCACGCATATTTTTCCCTCCTGCAGACTCTCCGAGTATACAGGCAGCTCGCGTCCCGCGAAAGTTTACACGTTGTTCGACAGTGGAGCTTTTCACGCCAGCGCGAGAGAAAGCCCATCAGGCAGAGAAGAAAAAGAAGCTCTGCCCCGGAAGTGTACAACCAGAATGTAAGGAGGAAGAGAGCTCGACGAGCTGGCGGCGCACGCGCGGGGCTTCCAAACATAAGTACGTTTTACGTACGTACACACTGCATGCGCGTCTATATACGCGGGAAAGGTCAGAGCTTTAAGTCCGCGAGGCCTGTGCGAGGCAGTTTTTCGTCCTCGAGGGGTTTCATCGAGCGCCCAACCGATGCCAGCCCGATGCACACTGCATTTTTGCACATATGCACACATGTAGAGAGAGAGAGAGGCGTATAATGCGTTTTACCCCCCGAAAGCAATGGCCGCGAGCTTGTAATAATGCCGTGTACACGCTGTGCGTTATTATGTGCGCAACTTTTTGAGAGTGGGGAGTCGTGTTTCGGTAGGAGGTGGAAACATGCTCGGCCTCGTTATTTCGTGATTTTGGTCGAATATTTTGGGAGTTATTTAATAACGGCTTTGCGTTGTGCCATTGTGTGCTTTTTATAATGTGCTTTTCTGTGTTTAAATGTCTTCCCTTTGTTTTTGTTTTCGAAATAAAATGTTTTTGTTTTTTATTATTAAATATTATTCTGAAATTTTAATTAACCAGTATGTACACGCGTTTTCGTCTGACATAACAATATTTCAATTGCAAAGAAAAATAAAAACAAGGAAGATTCAAACTGTTTTCATCATAACTGACTATACAGACTTAAGTTCATTTTTTGACATGTCGAAATATGTAGGTTGGAATTTTTCAATTGCCACTTAAACCTATGCAAAAGAACAGCATAGATTATGAAAAGAGTAAAGTAATAAATGATCTTTTGTAACTTTTGACTTTTTTATATGAAACTATAACATGCATAGATATCAAAATCATAATAAAACTCAATATTCAAAATAAGTGGACGTAAGTTGTTATGTCTCGAAGCCACAGAATGAAGTAAATTAACAAAAGCAAATCATTACAGTAAAAAATAATAATACACGTAGCGGACGTTTCTTATAATTAATTCAAAAATTTAATGCGCTTTCTTAAATGTTAAATTTATGTATTCATTTGTAACTTAATAATTTATATTATTTCTAAATCAGTTTTGTTTTGCATGCAAAAGTTGTGCGGTCAATTTATCATTCTTAGCAGCCTAAATAACTTAAAAAAAAATTATATAACTCTACTCTGTTATTCAACAGTAAAACAAATTTTTTTCAACACAGTCTCATTAATTTAACTCAATAATCTATAGCTTTAACCTTTGAAAAACGTGTGAAAGAAATCCTTTTTCGCTGCGTCGTTATCTATAAAAGCCACACTAAGAAACCGTATGGGCGTTCGAATAAACGTCGAGCCAAACTAAGAAACAGGTTCCACCCGAAAAATTTACAAGCATACGAGATAAAGCGAAAGAGGAAAACATTGATAAATTTAAACGATCGTCGCGCTTGGGAACCTCCGCCAGTGCATAGATTAACATTAATTCTCTATCAAAAATCAATAGCTTAATAACGCCGTCGACGCGTTTAACTGTACGCGAATAAATGCAAAGCCGCCGATAATTCCAAATCACTGCCAACGGACTTTCATTCGCTTGCTGATTTGACTGTAACCGTAGTGTAATCTCACTAATTATTTTTTTCGATTTTAGACATTTTTGCTGTATTCAATCATTAATATATTTTACAAGCAATCGTTATCATTATAATTTTAATTAAAAAATGAATTATATAATATTTTCTCTTTTTTGTACACTTTTTAAATCTATCCACCGTGGTAGCACTGACACTAGTAATGAACATCCACCTTCGGCATGTTATGAACGTTAACATGGAAATCAATATCTTATATATATGAAAATAGCAATAGTTTAAATTTACACGAAAAGATGTAATTTAGTTCAATTATAATAAAAAATAGTGAAACTTTCAGAATTTTATCTTTCTGATTTCAATTCTCCACGATTTCCTATCCTCAAAAATTGATAACGTCCATCTTGTTTCTAAGATACACACCAGTTAAACTGGTCGGACATTTGAGCGTGAAATTCAAATTTAGTACGAAAAGTTCATTAAACAAAAATGCTAAACACTTTGCATAATCAATTCTTACAATTTACAACTAAAAAACTAACTTTTGGCGTTGATTGTATAACCAGTACAACCTTAAAAAAAAGATAGAGAGAGAAAGAAAGAACGAGCGAGCCCAAAAAAAGGCGGAGCTCCTCGCGCACCCGCAGTTTATTTCGGTCGGGTTAATTAGTGTTGCCTCGCGAGTTTTACGGTTGACATTTCGCTGCTCGTTCGCTCGCTGGTCTTATATACCACACATGCACCAAGAGGGACTGGGGGGAGGGAGACAGGGAGCGACAAGAAAGCTCGCGTACGCGCTTCGCGCACTTTTTCCTCCTTTTTTTCCTCACGGGCTGACGTTCGTAAGAAGAGTAGGAGGAGGAGGAAGATTTTTAATTCGAAAATCACCATAAACATCGCCCGGTAAAATGCTTACATATCGCGTTTTAATAAACGCATTGGACGAGTTTTTGAGTGAGCTTCGATATGCGTATAATTACTCTCGTTAGCGAGCGAGATTGTTGACAAGTTTCTGAAGAGAGAGAGAGAGAGAGAGAGTATGGATTATGCGACGGTGTATGAGTATGTCGAGGATTTATGATGCGAAGTGTCTGAGGGAGAGAGAGAGAGTTGAGCATTTGTTTGCCGTGGTGTGACAGCTTTTTGAGGCTGATTTGTTGGTTTAAATTGTGCTTTGGAGTGGGGAATACATAGATGTTTTATTGGGGTGATAAAGAGAGTGCAAATATTATATAAGTCAAGTTTCACAGTGAACATTTAATTTTAGTGGAAAACGTATTCGTTAGAATGTTTTAGTTCAAATAATCATTTATTTGAACATGGTCCATGTACGATAAAGTTTTTAATTAGAAATTAACAGCTACTGAATATTCGCTCGAGTTGAAATGTTTCTAATAATGTAATTTTTTTTTCTTAATATTTACTGAGAAGCTGTCTGTGTAATTAAATTGGCATTTATTCATGAAATTTATATTTAGTACCTACACTGAAAAGAATTAGTAATATTTCGAATAAGTATTTATTTCATTACTGCTAAACATATATATTCATTTGAAACCAATAATAATTATTTTATTTTAGTAAACATTAAATTGAATAAGAAAATTACTGCTTAAAACTAAAAAGATGCTTGTAAATTTTAAACAAATATTTTGTGTACTAGAATACACCTTCATTTAAATATTCTACATTTTTTCCGTGTACATTCAAGGTGTTATATATGTTTAATTGAACGTTTGATAATGTAATTATTATCTACTATAGATTTATATTCACACTATTGCCATTATACAAAGATTAAAAAACTAAAAAATGATTAATTTATTCAGAAATAATTTAATCTACAGCCACTCGAACCCCTCCAAAAAGCCCAACCCGCAACAAAAGAATCGCACGAATCCGATATTTAAGACCCACCCAGAAGCCCAAACGAATTAGAAATGCAAAGCGTGAAGCCTCAAAGAGCCTCGAACTTAGTATAAGTGGGAATCGTGATTGAAACAAGAAAGCCAAGAAAGACTCTCTTGACTCCAGAAGTAAAGGGCGCCGCACCAAAGAAAAAAACAGAGCAACCAAAAGAGAAACCTCAAGACGAACCGAACCGAACCGAAGGACCCAAAGAAGAGCCGACACTCAATAAAATAATTCTGCGCGGTCCTGGACAAGGCGCCATCGCTATACTGCGGTGCCTATATTAGTCTTTTTGTTTTCTCCCCGACGGATATGCGCGTCCATAAAAATTTTTCATGCCGAGCGCGTCGCCTTTGTTTTACCCGCGCTCGCGCGAGTTTCGTATTATGAGCGCGTGCGTCGCTCCGCGTGAATATCACACTTTTTACGACGGGGGCGCGCGCGACGTCGCGCTTCTTTTCTTTTTGATGTGTGTACGAGTTTTTCACTCGGCGGTCTTAATTGCCGAATAAACAGCTTATTAAGGATAGAGTGAGGAGTGAAAGAGAGGTGGTGTAAAAAGAAGAATGGCGGATGGTGATGGTTCTTCTCTTTTGGTGAGAGGTAGATCGGATTTGTTCTTTTATTTATTTTGGGTTTATTGAGTTGTATGCTGTGAGAAGGAATGTGTATGGATTTTTCAAATATTTACGATTGCTTACAGGTTTGGTAGTTATTGTAGTATTTTGACATAGCCCGGACTAGGAAAAATATAAAGTATCAATTTTAGTGCAAAATCGGTATAAGAGATTCTTTTTTGTATCAGTTAAAAAGATTGTTTCCCATTTCTTAATTAAAAATGTAAACCGAAGAATTAAGAATTACATATTACAATGAAAATCATGAAAAGGTACTTAGAAGCCAAGGGGTACGGTAACTTTTTCTCTTTGTCGAGAATTATTTTTATTTAATGTAGTGTAGCTACTCTTATCGCTTTAGTATAAAATTTTTCAATGATGCATTTATATCGAAATCTGCTCATAACTCAATTTTGTTGAATATGTCACTCCTTGGTCTCTAAGTCTCCCAAAATATTTTTCTTACTAAAAGTATTTATTTAACATTATTGGGTAAGAAATCTACCACCGCGGCAGCGGTGGCACTAGTGAAAAGGTACACAAATCTGAGCCATGTTTTGTATTTTAGCATGCGAAACTATCTATACGTATGAAAAATGGCCAACGTCTGTGTACCCGCAAAAGGTCGCACGATACATTTAAACTCCCAATAACAAAATAGTAACTTTTACGAAAGAATCTGATAATACCAAATACATTGTTATTTTCTATAGTGTTTACTATTTAGTAACTAACGACAACCATTTTTTTTATTACACAGATTATAACTGATCGTTTGATATTCTTAGAAGAAAAGAATATCCTTAATGTCTTTCGCTTGACAAGTTGAATTCGATTCCGTTTGTATTTTCTCTTACTCTTTTTCGCTCTCTAGCTCTCTAGAGAATTAATATAAAGAGAGAAAATGAAACCGAACCGATCACGCGAAAAACGATAGCAATCGGTCGTGAGCATGTTCTCCTTTTTCTGTTCGACATGTCTCTACCTCTCTCTACCTCTCTCTCGCTTATATCTAGAGCACAAGAATCAATACCGCGTAAACGTACGTGAATGCGCGCGATTTCGTGTTTCCAGTGTCATTTGGTACAAGCTGCAAAAATAAAACGTCGGTTTGTGGTCATGAAATGAAGATGTTTGAGGCATCTCACTTTTGTCTTTTACTTTTTCGTACATTCGCTATTGAATATAAATGTTCTGATTATATTACTGTATAGTCATATGTTTAAAAATATATTGTATATAATATCGTATCTAAATAATAAGTGGTGTAAAGTACAAAATTAAACGTATTTTGCAATATATAATATTAAATAAGATTTAGGAATAATTCTGTAAAATCCAAAAGTCAATCAAAATTTTTCACTTAGCGATATTAAAAACTTTAATTCAAGTAAAAACATGTGTCAGTTTTAATTATAATAGTAATGTAAGGTATAGACTTATTTTATTGAGAAACGTGATATTTTATCTTTTTTCTGTAAGGTCGAAAAGTCAAACGAATAAATTCTTCTATTTAAGTTACTTTAGTACCCCTCCAGTTTTTCATCATCATTATAATATGTACTTTTTAATATATTCAACTATAATGTGAGCATAAATAATGACGTGTGATTTTTGTACAAAGCAAGGTTCATTTTACTGATAAAAGAATCCAACTTTTCACGTAAAAGTCAGTTCATGTAGTTCAAATCTGTTACTCTACAAGTGTAAGCTACAACTTTCTCAAACTCTCGGGCCAAACCTCGTCTACAATCTTCTAATTCCGTTTGCTTCCGTTATGCCCGCTTTTTTCAATCATTTTCTCCCTCTACACCACCTGACCTCCTTATCTCTTTACCTCCCAAAATCCTCGGACTCCGCTCCAAATGATTTACAACGGGGGCGCGCAAACCTGGTGACCCGCTATACGGCCCAGTCGTAGAGAATATCACGCCCGGCAAGCAGTACAAGAAGCAGATACACCTATATATATCTGTTTTTGGGGAGAAACTCGACCTTTCCGGGCCCCTGCAGCAGAACTTTCCGGGGCCTCGTGCGGTCGGTGCGGGAGCGCAAGTTTACTGTGTATCGGGATGATCCCGCCTGCCGATTATTATTATGGGCTCGTAAAAGGCTGAGGGGGTGCAGTGCTGTATTTTTTCCTAGTCTCCTCGGGATTGGAATCAGTGTGTAGTGCGCCTACAGCGTTGAAATGGACACTTTTATTGCCGTGAAGAGAGAGAAAAGAGAGAGAGAGGGGCTAAGTTCATTTTCACGATTTTGAAAGCATTGGAAAAAAGTTGTGCAGCAGCCGCAGTGTGTTTAGAAATTTTTCGGGACAGAGAAACTTCATAACAGTCGTAACTGATTTATAAATACTATAAAAAAACTATAAATAGTTTAAAATGAATTAAATTGTTTCCCATAGTACATGTGAGAAGAAATCCTACTAAATATAATGTTTTAATTTATGCTTGGTTCAAAGGCAGCTGAGCTTTTATATATTTTAGAATCTACATTTTGTAAATAGAACGAAAGTTCAACTGTCTTCAATTTCAATGTTTGTGACTTCGCCAGAACATTCGAAGGACTACAAAGCGTAAATAATATTGTTATATAAATGTTTTATAAAAATGTAATATAATTTTACAATAATATAAATTTCAAGTTTTAAAAATTTCATAATAGTATTAGTTTTCTGTGTATGCGGTTGAATATCAATTTGATAAATTACTTGAAATTTTGTCATGCAAAAAGGTTCTATTTTCAATATTGTGAATAAACATATTCAAGAAAACAATATTTTTGTATTTAGAAAAAGAAAAATTGTTTAATTATTTGAATATAAGGATAAGTGCGTGACTACTATGCATGACTACATAAAAAATACACAATAAATAAACGGAGTAGGATGTATGCTAAGGGATTGTCGCATGTAAACTTAGATACTAAATCTTGCTTGGTTTGGGATTTACGAGCATCGTTATCTTAATAAGTGTAAATATGACTGCAGGCGCTCGGAAAATGTGATTTTGTGTAAAGAAAGATTGATAACCAATAAAGATAAGATGGAATAATTTTGCATCACAATATACCTTCATACACCCATTAAATGCATTATAACCATTGTAAAGCTAATTGTATGCTACAAAAAGCACCAACTATTCAAGATATCAAGCGTGTTAAAATACACTGTTAATATTATGAGATACCGCCATAATTGTAATTATTAAAGTCGTTATTTGCACATTATTATTTTTAACGTTCTTATTTAAAATACAATTTTTTAAAAGAACGTTATGTATTCATATTTAAATCATTTTCATTATTTATCTATGGATCTACAAAAAATATTGCTTAATCCTCGTAAGAGATATTTTATGAACATCATAATTATACATAACAAATTTTAAATAGAAAATATTAAATATTGTGAAAAAAATAATAACTCTATTTGCACCTACAATTATCAAAACTTTCTTTTGTATATTTCTTTACGTGCCTTTTGAAAAATGTCTCGCATGATTTAGATACCCAAAGATAGTAAAAAACTATAAAATTAGAAAAATTTAAATTTAATAAGACGCTTAGAAATCAAGTGGTGTACATGACATTTCCAAGAAATTGAGTTATGAGTACAAGTATATTAGTACATAGTGTAGTGTCCAATGAATATGATAAAAGCGAGCACTAAATTAAACCAAATAATTTAATTCAATTTTTGCATCATTTTAAAAGGTAATTCTTATAACATTCTCCAAACTTTAATAACATTTTCCCCAAAATAGAAAGAAACCGCTTTACCCCATCAAAAACTTTTGCTTATTTTCTTCCTTACACCTATTTACTTCGCTCTCGTCAAATCTCATTACCACGGTTATCTCACTATACCTATCCCTCGGCAAAACCTCCTCGTCCAAATCCATCCTCCACCTATATCGCGTCCACCATCCACACACGGCCGACTTCCGTCGCAGCGGAAGAAATCTACAAAACTCTCTCTCTCTCTCTACCTTTACACTCCAGGGCCTCTCTTTTTCTCCAGAGATAAGCGACCTTGACCGTCTCCCACTCTCCCTGTACCTCTAGAGTTTTTCGGCTGCACCAGATGCACGCACGGCCCGGCGCGAGCCTAATAGGCCGTGAAATTATTTGGCCCGACTGTTATATAGTGGCGCTTCGAGCCCGAGAGTCTCTAATGAGCCGCGAGGACACAAATCCGAGCGCCGCCGCCGCCGGCCGTCGGACACGTAGGTATGCGCTTCGCGCGACCGGTCATCGGATACGCATTGGATGTGGATTCTCGAGGGGACTGTTTTTCGGTGTTTTTCACGGTGGCTGCGGGATGTTATTGGCTGGGAAAGTTTTCAGTCTACGAAGGACGCGGAAGATCGGGGACATTGTGCGCTTGTATGTATGCACCGAAACAAATGTTGAGTGGAATAATGTAGTGGAGTCTTTATGCAATTAAACGTTTGTGGCAATTGATACGATGGAATTATAGTGATTGTTACTGTTAGTTGGTTAATTTTATTTATTTATTTATTCATTTATTGTTACGGCTGCTACTTCCTCAATGTCAATTTATCGATATAATTTTAAATAAAGTTTGGATAGTTGTACATTTAGTAAAAAATTACGGAATTAAAAAGTAATCGATTTTACTTAGTTGCAATACTATAAATATAGTAATATATTAATACCCGTATACATAAAATTATATATACTCTTTTTACAATGAAGTTATGTAATAATTTTAACTAAATATTGTATTATTGTAGTATAATTAATTAAAAATGTATAGTATCATTTCTATATCCTTTATATTCATTATTATATAATAAGAATATTTAATATAGTTCATGATATTTTAAATATAGTTTTTACAATTATATTTCTTTTACTATTGAAAATATATAATCTTATAGCTAAGGATAATACGTTTATAAACGCTTTAATGTATCGCAGTGCATATAATCAACCATTACCTTTTATATTTAATTGTAGAAAATTAAGTATTTGTATACTAAAATTTAGAAAATATATACACCGAAATAAGTATAAAGTATCTGTTAATAAAAAAGTACTGGAGTTTCGTTCTTCAAAAAGCGTACAACTAAATTTCATCATATATAACAGTTTCTATGATACTATCAGTATCATATAATATAAATTATTGTTTACCATTTTTTTTTAACTTGACATGAAAAGTTAAGAATAAAACATTCTGGACAAAAATCAGAATAGTTAAAAATTCCAGCTTTTAATTATTATTAAGTTGCTATAATAAATTGTTGTTTTTACTAAACGTCTTTGTTCAACATTACAATACAATATTGAGGTGAATAGTGAATCGTTCAGTATCGCTAACCTCTGTTTCGTAGTGTATGTTAAAATTAATTTACAAGTTTTAATATGTTATAATCGAGTGTTTTAAGTCAAATTCATAAAATATTTTCGAATATTTTTCTTTCAAAGAGTGTCAGTGCATTATCAGTAAAATGTTGTCAGTTAACTATTTTTTATGCAAAACGTGATATACGTTTTTTTATCAGGTACTTAAATATAATGGTATTCTAAAAACTACACCAATTACGATAAATTTTTATCTTAATGTCTTTAGACTATCTGTAAATAAGTAAAGTAATAATTTATTGTTATATACTCACTTAAACTATAACTATACTCACTTAAAATATATCAATTATTTCGTTATTGAGTAAGATATATTATTGGTACACGAATTCACTGGAGTAGAAAATAGTTGTCCTTTTTCTGAGATTTGCAAAGCAAATTTATTTATTCCACGTCAATTAACATTTTTGAACTCAATTAGTTGAAAACAGAGCGAAGAAGGATAAGCTGTTAAAATGTTGGAAATCCCTGTTCAGAATCCTTTGTTTCTTTGTTCGAAAGTAAAGTATAAGAGGAGACAAATTTAACGAGCTTAAGGGTTTTCGCATATTTTACACGGGCTGTTGTCAAACGGTCACGAAGTACGCGGGAATTCGGGATTATCTAAGTATCCATGACGCTCAAGATATTATCTAAGTTTATCCCCAAGAACAGAAGAGTTAATCAGCCATTAGATAATTCCATTATACCTGTGTACAAATGAGCATTAACTTCAATTTGCTCCATTATATACTGAGGATTTAGAGTAACGCCCTTACTACAAAAGGTATAGAGATGAATTTCACAAGCACATAACATATCTTTTGGTAATTTTGTAATCTACCATTTTTTGCATGCAAAATAATTTTACTTATACAATGTACATTAGTAACTAGAATATCGCAGTAGATACTGTCTAAATACGTTTAAAATTAAATATTGTTTTGTTTTGCAGTTTAAATTAAATATACGCTTTCTTTGTACAGTTTTTAATTGCAAATTTTATCTTTTGTTACAGGTGAGTTACGGAAACTATTGCTTTGCTGACTTCTCTTTGCACGTAAGTTTTAATTCAATATTTAATTTATATTTGTGTATTAGTAAATAATCTAACATATGTTTAAATTATGAAAATACTTTACTATACTTTTAACTAATTAATTATCAATATTTTTATTACGTACGTTTTTAAAAATCAAAAGATTTAATATTTTTATTAATTACCCGTGTGGAAAAGAACTCTCAAGTTGAGTGTTATTTCGTACCCTGAACTAAATTTTTATATTGTACAAATCTAATAACCCACCAAATTTTAGTTGAGTATACGAAATAACAATCAATTTGAGAGTTTTTCCATACGGGTGACTATCATATTGACTTCAATTTTAATGACTTAAAATTTATTAATGATACCCTCATTACTAAATATGTACAGTATTAAATTTGAGTTAAATATGTTTCGTTGTGATTCAGTCTTAAAATCTACAAAAGATTTAATGTACAACATTTAAATCTTACTTGGTGTAGGATAAGTACGTATTTCACTTTAAGGTATGACTTTGGTGTCTTTTTACCAAAATATAAATTTTCTTTTATTAAATTTTCTTAACCTTCGTAATTGTAAGAATGTTTCAAAATCTGTCATAACTCGATTTTTTTACAAAGTTATACCCGTTCAAGTAAAACAATTTACATTAGATAACATACAAAATTAAACGTGTTTTTCAGAAACTAGTTTTTCTATCTTTAAGAAGTTGTATGCGCATGAGGTTTTACCGAATGCGTTTGAATCTTTACAATAAATATTTGTTACTATACAAGTTATTATAATATATCAAGCTAGAATTTATTTTGGATGTTTTAAGTATCAATTCTTTTTGTAAAGTGATAATTTTGTTTTGTTAGTGCTTCAAAAACATATAGGAATTTGTTGAGTACCCAAGTTTGATGTTGTGTGCGCGTACTACATGTTGAAATATCACTAATATTCGTGAAAATTAATACTAATTGTGGTATAAAATCAAGGGGATGCGGTGAAATAGCTTGAAAATTGGTATGAATGAATTTTTTGTAATAACATTGATAATAGGACAAATGTTTCAAGTTGATTGGTCAACAATAGCTGATTATTTTAAAAACACCAGCGAAAACAAAAGCTGTTCTCACTTTTAGAATTATTTTATTTCATTTCATGCGAAATGATGTGGAACTTGAATATCTGTGACTTATTTAAACTTTGGAGTATAGCGAAACACTGATTCGAAATAATTAAGAGCGAGAAGCTTCTTCATGACGCTATTTGTGTATTATTTATTACAAGCAGACTAAACAAATAGTAGTCGAAATTCGATTACTTCTTACTCGATCGATATTTGATTTGACTAGAATTGGCTTAATTAATATTCAGCAATATTGACTCGTTATTACTCTATAGTCAGATATTCATTTTAAAAGATCTATCCCCAACAGCAAACAAGCATCTCAATACTATCAAACTTTAATACAAAATAAAGAATACAAAAAATAAACTAATAAAACTCAACTCTTTCGAATACCCAAGAGCTTTTCTGAACACTCTCAAAGCGTCAAACGCGCCCTCTTCTCTCTCTCTCTTCACAGCAGAAACTGCAGTCGTAGCGCACCCCGTATACGTCAAGCGCCCCCGTGCATACATGCATAAAAACTCCGGTCGCGCGCGCGCGCTCTCGCGCAGATTTATTTAAGTCCCTCGGCCTTCGCACGAGAAAACGAGTTGACAAGAGTTCTACTCGGCGTAAACACACTCGTTTCTCCGTTGTATACCATCGTCGCGGGGCTGTTTGTAGTGCGCGCGACTCGCTCCTCGCGCGCTACATACACTCGCCTGTACGTACTAGCAGACGAAGACACAGTCACTGCTCGCTCCCTCCAACCCCGCCACACTTATACACACATCCGTGCATCCACACGCACACGAGGGGGTTGCAAAAAAGGGGTTGCTCTCCCACGCGCACTCCATCTCTATCTCTCTCTCTCTCTCTCTCTCTCTCTCACTCAAACGGAAGAAGAGAAGGGAGGTCGCAGTCGCGTCTCGCCAGGTGGGCGTGTCCCGTCACGCTCCGCCCCCTGCCAAACTCCCCGCTCCGCCAATCGCGGCCCTCGTCGCCGCCCACGGGGCACCGCTGGCCTGCGCTCCCGCGCTCCCATTGGCCGATCGCTCGCCCGTGGGAGGTGGCGGAGTGGGGGGTAGAGCGCGGCGGTGGCGCGCAGTTGCGCCGCTTCGCCGGCAGAGGGCTCGCGTGCACGGTGCCGCGCGCGACCGACGAGGACAGAGATACGCGCGTCGCACGGCCGCCGAGCCGCGAGCGGGAGGCTCGCTGAAGTGGTGTGAGTGGAGAGAAGTCAGTCGCAGACTGGAGCGCAGGGGACGGACACCGCTGTCGCTGTCGCTGCCGCTGCCGCTGCTTCACGGCTGCACGGTCGCCTCTCCCCCCCTCTCCCGCCCTCCCCCTCGTGTTGCGTTGCGCGCCGCGCTGCACAGTTTCACAGCTGTGCAGCAGTTGGACGGACAGCTTTTTGCTGTTGACGTCGTTCGTCGACGTCGTCGCCGTCGTCCTTTGTCGTTTCCGGTCGCGCGGCTTTATCCTTTTTTTTGGTTTTTTCATTAATCGTTGGACTGTTTGTTTGTTTGTTTTTGTTGTTGATGTACATGGTAATTATTGGTTCGCGTGTGCGTGGAGCAAGTGAGTGGGCAGACCGTGAGGTTTACGCTTGAAGAGGACTTTGACGACGGTGTTGTAGTTCGACCGACCGGATTGGAGAGGAGCAAAGAAACGCGTGGACGGAGATCATGAGGCAGCGGAGGAGGAACTCGTAGCCGTGAGAAGGGCCCGAAGGATTTTGAATTTTTTGCCGCGCTGGACTGGACTGTGTCCGTATCTCCGTTGCGCCAGAGGAGACAGTTTATCTCGTACAAAAGTGTGCAGTGTTTATTGGTGCAGCGTTACTTTGTCATATAATTTCTTTCCGTTCTGGAATTAATTATAAGTACCTACGTGAGTTTTTTTATCGGGGGAGCTCGGCTGCTGCTGCTGCTGTTAGAGCAGCGGCTCACGGAAAAAGGGCTGTAAAAAAAAGGACAGAGCTAAAAAGTGCCCGACTACGACAGGGACAAGGAGGAAGAGGAGGAGGCGGAGGAGGAAGAGGAGGAGGAAGAAGCAGCAGTAGCAGGAAATATGTCGGCGTACGCGCAATTCGGATACTATCCGACGGCTTCGCAGGTAAGCTCGCCGATGGGGTTTCTTTGCGATCGATTGCGGCGCTGCAGCGTTGCCCGTGGCATATACGTGCAGTGTATAACACACCCGCCGGCTTCGCGTGCACGATACGTTCGTTAGTCTCTTTGCTGTGTGCTCGTTCCCGGGCAGACGGAGTTAATTGTTGGTTGGTTTGCGCGGCTGGTTTCAGAAGCGTTGATTGTTTACGTAATTAGGAGCAATGCGGAGTGAAGTTTGCGTATACGCGTTCGTCGTTGCTTGTTCAGTTCGAGTGGAAATAGGAGTGATATTTTGACTGTAGTGACTCTCTTAAATTTTTGGAGTGAAAAGTCTTATTCTAGGGAATGTGCTTTCACATTTCTAGAATGAAATTTCACTCCAAAATTTTAAAAACGCAGTCACGAGTAAGATTTTTAGTCCAAACATTTTTAAAGAGAATAGGAGTAAATTGTTAACAGTAGTAATATCAGTAGAATGTTGGCAGTAGTAACAGAAGAACAATGTTGACAGTAATAACAGATTTGTATAGAATGTGCACTGTAAAAGTTCATAATTGTTATCTAATAGTAGTGTTAAAGTGTAAGCATTTGCTACTGTGAATAATTATACTTTGCATAATAGTTTTATTTTCAATACTATCTTATATTTGGCTTAGCATAGTATTGAAAATTCCAGAAAGTGTTATTTTCATAGGATTTCCAATGCTTATTGATATCAGTTATCGTTAAGAATACAGATAATCTGTTCTATTTGCGATAAAATGATTGTCGATGGTCTTGAATATGTGAGATTCGTACTAGTTTTAATAGATATAAAATTCTTCAAAAAACAGTCTATTAAAGAGACGAATAATATATGATTTTATATACTGACATAAAATAATGAATATTTTAAGGTAAACTGCTTTAAACTATTTTCTTAAATGTAATACAGTTAAATTTAAAATTAAAAACTGTTAATCTATGTATTACCTTATATTAAACAATTTCGTTCTTCTCAACATTAAGTTTCTGTACAGAAAATAATGTAATCACTGGTGATATTTTCAATGTATAAGTCAAATTATGTGCTTTGATAGTAAATTGAGTAACTTTTCAAGTAAAAATCAGCTTAGAGGTTATGTTTTGACTGCATATGCATCGCACAAAAGAGTCACAGAGTCTGGAGCAATTTTCTTTCACATCTAACTTCTCATTATTGTTGTTCATATAATTCCTATACACGCATGCACTTCGCACACTTCCCTTGTATAAAATACTCTCCAGACTCACATAAATTCGTTAAAAAAACACACACAAACGATCACACACCCAGAACAGCTGACTACCTATCAAACCCATCCTCGCCTCTCACTTTCCCAACGACTCTCCACTCCAACACCCAACGAACCACCACTATCACCTCTCCAAAAGATGCACTTGTAAAAATCCTCTCGCCAAAAGTCTACTTAGAAAAAAGGAATCCACTGTAATAAAAAGAAAAAAAAACAAGAGGCACGAACAGGGCGAAAGGCAGAAAGCAATATAAGAGATAGGCGATATCCCGGCGCGCACCTGCCGCCGTCGGCCGTCGCGCCTAATGCGGCCCGACAACGTTATACCTCGGGGGGCCTGGCCATGCGCGAAAAAAATACGCACACACACACATGCGAGGTCTGCACATCTCGCGCGCACACACTGTTTTGTAAGGCGATACACGAGATTTTTTCGAAGGCTCCGCTTTGCCTCGTCGTCGTTTTATTTTTTCCTCGCGCCTTATTAAATATTTCGCACCTCGGAATAGAAGAGTCGCCGAGGCGCAAAATAATCGCCCATATATGTATAGATAGATGCGCCCTCGCGGTGTGTTATACTTATATATAGAGAGAAGAGTTTTTAGGTGACGTATTGGGTTATGCGTTGGACGAGGTGCGGCTGAGGCGAAGCGTAAGAATCGGTCTTCGGCGCGGGAGAAGTCGATTCGAGCGGGGTGAGAGGTTCTATCTGTGTGCCTTGAATGAATGCTTTCGGAGAATATTGTTCGTTTGGAGCGAGGAGTCGAGATTCGGTGCAGGAGGCGAGAGCGTAGATGAAGAGATTACGGGCCTGCGGTTGAATGAAAAGAAAGATTCAATGGGTAGGTGATGCTGCGTAGCTATGTTTGGGCTGCTCGGAATTTAAGTGGAATTAGTCGATTTTTAATACTTTGCATGTGCTCGTGATCATTTCAATTTTGGCAATAGTTTATTAGCAAATTCATGGATGCTCTATTCAAATTCTAAAATTATTGTTTCATATGTTCAAATAAATTAACATAAAATTACTATTATATTAATGTTAATTAATTAATTTTTAAAACCTATGTGGTTTTAACTAATTCATTTCGTATTTAAATATGAACTACATTTTTTTATATTCAATACTTCTTTTGTTAGCACTTTTACTCATTATACAAGCTGAATTATTTTATTTTGTATACATATACACTTATCAGTAGATAAAATGTTTCGCTTTGTCTGTAACGCATGCGTGAATTGATCTCAATTATCTAGAAGTCGATAAAAATGTTTGTCTAAAGATGCCTGCGCTTAAGAATTGCATGTGAAATAATGGTTTTACAATATGTATATATTTTAAAAGTTAACAAAACGCGGTATACAAAAAGAATGTAAAAATAAATCTTGTGACTGGACGCACAATAGATCAAATTAAAGTCCACTACTGATCGAGTAAAGAAAAAACGTTCGATCTTACATTGAAAACGAATGTATAGCAATAAAGATAAAACTTACACGTGTCAATACGTGTCAGTGCGTCTAATATTTATTCATGTATAGGTCACACACTTCTACATTCCATTTGAATATGTAAAGTCATTTCAGCGAATGCGATTGTAAAGCAATATAATATTTCCTTGTAGCTGCTAAAAAAAGATATAAAAGAAAAGAAAGAAAAAGGCATTAATTATCCTCAAGATAACGTAAACACGTAAATAACACATTGCAAATTGAAAATGCAACTGAAACCTGCTCTTTACGTGATCAAGAGGAAAATTCTAATTCTAATGAGTGAAAATATCTGTCAAGTAAAAAGCAATTATTTTATTATCATCATTACCAATATTTTATTTTTCGTCTCGATTTATTTAATTGCATTGAATTTTGTACGCAACGAAAATAATTAGCTTAAGAAAAAAATTGCTTTAGAAAACAGCAAACAATGCGTTTAAAAGAGGCCGTGTATTGCTAGACATAACCTCAAACCACAAGTCACTTGAGAAGTTATAAATCAACGTATTGATTCTACAAGATTAAAAAATTATCCTGAACATAGTCTTAGTTTTACTTGTATTTTATTTATCTAAAAGTAAAATGCAAACTATCTACATTATATAAACATAAACTTAACATGTAATTAATACAGTTACTTAGTATAAAATTATTCATACTAATCATTTAAATGAAATGAATACTCACATATCGGTCACTCGCTTACAAATAGTACATTTCAGTATAAGAAATAACCTTAAGTCGCGTATACATAATCAGCTATCGTAAAACCCCTCTAAATTAAAAATAATCTTATTTGTCGCGAAAGCACACCCCGACAGAAAATAAAGAAAGAAAAAAAAACGATCGATCGGCGCGCGATCGACAAAAATTTGCCGCGCTCCAAACGATGCATGAATAATGTAGCGAGTCGCGATTGTCTCTCGGTAGGTACCGAGACAATACACTGTATGCCGCGGGTTAATATCGTACAGCAGCGCGCGCGCGCGCGGAATTGCAAATCTCCGGCTTCGATTGTTTTCCAGCCGAAAGCGTGCGAAATTTTCGACCGCGTCGCGCGCATCCATCGCACCGTTTTGTTTTATTTTCCTCGTCCATCGCATATGCATGCGCCACTCGTGCTGCGTGGAAATGCGCCGATATCGCGGCACAAATTGTCGCTCGGGACTATTAGACGATGCTAGGCGCTCGCGTACGGGGGCAATTATACACCTGGAGTTGTATTATAACGTGGCGTTCGATTTTTACGAAGATAATTTGGAGCGATAACGTACGTTTTGTGGGGGGGGGGGAGCGAGTCTTTCGAGATTTCTTGACGGTTGCGCAAGTGTGTGTGTGTGTGTGTGCGTAGTGGAACGCGCGTGGCGCAGAGTTTGCACAACTATTATATATCTATTCGTATTTTGATTCGGATTGAAATATTGCTCGTAAGAGTTTCAAGGTGTAGTTGAGGTTGTACAGCTACGAAGTTAATTTTTCCCTCAAAAAATGAGAATAAATCTATTACGAATGATATAAGCTTAGAAAATCATAATTTGAAATAAGATTGAGAGTCTTACTATATTTGAGTTCAGTTCTACTAAACATATAAAACTGAGAGGGTATTTTGCACAATAATTAATTATTACAACCTTAGTAAATAAGTGAACACTTTGCGGTTAGAAGCAGTTATTTAATTACCAGTAATTAGCCATTTTATGCAATTTTTGCCAAAATGGTCAGTTTCTGGGCTAAAAAGCTTTTTATAAAACTAACATCTGGCCTTGATTGTATAACCAGAATAAGCACAAGTATTTTGTTTTATTAGTCTGTGAAAGATTATCAGAGATCATTGAGATTTAGAGGCAGAGTACAATAAGTGTATATATCTTCTTACGCATATCGATGTTCATCAGTATAGATTCGATCTTATCCAAAAATTGTATATGTAAAAGACGCCTTTTTGTATGTACGAGGTATACAGGTGAGCTTCGTTAAAGAATCGCGGCGTAGTATCTTGCGACTTTATACGAGGGAAGGTGTGAGTTGCAAGAGAAATCGGCTGATTGAAGGTCCCTTGTGTATACGACGAAATTTATATCACGCTTCTTTCTCGGCCCGGAATTATAATGGCGAATACATTTGCGTATTTATGCGCGGAATGGAATTCCTGATGATTTTATGGAAGGTTAATTGGATTCGATGATTATCGGGAGTGACAAAACATTTGAATGGTAGCAGTATAGCAGCGGCGAAGGAGTTGAATTTTTATAAGCGACTGTTCTCGTTATAACGCGTATAATTGGACTGTCACATTTCGCTCGGGCTTGTATTTTGACGTTGCTTTGCATATTATGGCTGCCCGTAGGATTAAGAGTAATCCGCGATCAGTCTGTTGCTGAACCTTCGTGGATGTATTTTAAGGCTATTTTCGAGGCTCGAATGCGAATTTTTAATCAATAGATATAATCCTAAGTATTGAAAAGTAATTTATACAACTACGCCCGGCGTAAATTATTTAATAAAACGTTTGCGTTGCACAAAAATTCTACGCACGATCCGTGTTAATACGAAACCAAACACGATTGCTTACAAGTACTAGTTTTCATTTATCTCCAATCAATTTCACGCTAGCCCATAAATTATTTCCTTACGCATATAAATCGTACGTCGATAAATTACCGACGAAGTCCCACTATACGAACATTCGAAACTCCCCACAACTCAAAAAAGTCCCCTATACTCATCAAACTCATTATCTCTATACGAAAATATTCATATCTGACTCAAATGAGACTCGCGTGGGTTGAAGAGTAATCGATCAGCTGACTCTTTCTCTTGTAAGTACCCGAGCGAGGGAAGGGGTAAGGCTGTTGCAAGTTGCTCGCAAAAGTGCAGTGCGAAGTGTGTGTATGGCGCATGCGCGCGCGAACCGAGAGCGCGTATATAAAACTGGGCGCCGACGATAGACGTCGGTGCGACACCAATACTAGTACGAGAGGAAGTCGTATATATTGGTGTGCACACGAGAGAGATGCGGCGCTCGGCTATAACATCACGGGCGGCTTTACGGTGAAATGCCAGACTGGATGCTCTGTAAAAACAATTTCTTTTTTGTAGAGTTAATATTTTTGGGTATTACGTTATTTTTCATTTTAAGCTTGGCGTTATGTCATAGGTTCTATTGTGTAAGCTTATATGGACAAAGAAAAGTAAGGTTATGGCTACGCGAGTACTCAAGTAAATGGCGGAACATGTGCGCATGAGATGCGCACAACATTGCGTGGTATGAGGATTAGCCTAATGTTTTACGTTCTGCGCATATACTGCGCACGTGTTTCGCTGTTTAGTCGATTACTTAAATTTACTACAACTAGTTCGAACATAACCTGTTGTACGTAAATTGTTATTTGTTGATAACAGTATTTATATCGGCGTCATACTACACTGAGACAATAGTAATAACGGTTACTACCAGGCGGTAGGAACGATTACTAGACTGTCTAGGAAAAAATATAATGTGGTACGGTTAGTAATGATTCACAGCCAATTTAGGTCTGAATGTAATTATTTTAATTAATTAAATTAATATGGTTGATCGAACTAAACTGGGTATTGCTGCTGTAACAATGCTTTGTTATTGCTCTTACAACTATATTATTTTGTTGTGACAACCATAAAATATCACCGGAAACCCTAATATAATAACGACAGTCATATGTATGGTTACTTGAGCAATATCTGTATAGTTATCATATAAATATGAAAGTATTGATGTGATATCCAATCCTTTTTGTCAATGTACCTTTATATATAAGTTATAATATAGTATATATTCCTTAGCAGGATAGTAAATATTACAAGCATGTCTTGTACTGAGTCTCGTACAACCAAAATAAAATACATTTGGCACTCAAATTAAGACGTCTAGTATTCAGTTCTAAATTTCATAGTAATGAGTAAAATTTTCCTTCATCGAGTTGAATTTACTAGACACTCTAGTAATGGTTACTAATTTTTTCTCTTAGTGTATAATGAACATTTAGTAATGTATGTACTAGGATCTTATAGATGTGGTGAAAATTTTTAAATCGTGGTACATACTATTAAAAACTTATAAATTGTAGAATCAAAATATAAATAGGTGAGATTTGCAGTAAAAAATCGTATTTGCTTAAGGGAGTACTATCGGTTCTCCGTGAGTCAAATGTGTTATGGTCGTTTTTGACTTCCGTAGTAGGTCAAATCTTGTGCGTAAATTGCACTTGCGCACTTGCTTATATTAGCTCACAAAATTGGTGAATCAACATTTGGATTTTTGCATTATATTTATGGGATTTTAAATATGTATTTCTCAAAGTTTCGTCGAAATCAGAACAGCAGTTTTCATGAATTTCATGATTGCAAACTGTCAGAAACGTGCAGAGTTCCTATAAGGCTACGTGTTAAAAACGTAAATATAAAATTCTTAATATCTCTTTTCTGGGCTGGTATAGCTTTATAAAAATTTATATGGGTAAGTTTGAGGTCAAAACATACTAGTATACAAAATTTCAGAGTTTTCTGAACAGTAATTCGAAACCGATAGAACTCCATTAAGTATATATACTCTTAACCAGTTTTTAGCCAGATATTAGCTGTAATTTGTTTTATTTTTAGCTTATTAATTTGGCTAATAAGTAATAAGTTATATTACTATTTTGACTAGTTTTCTACTAGGGATATTCTTCATCGATGTAATAAGTAGAAAAATTAAGCTATAATTATTATTTTTTGACATTGATTTTAAAGGCAGAAAAACGTCAAAGTCACATTTGCACAATGTATTTTATAACAATCGAAAGATATTTTAGCATTTGGTACACAAAAGCATGCTTACATCTCTTTGCAATACTCCTTCTACACCTAACTTTAATACAGTTTCGCTTGTACTATTATTATTAAACAATATTGATCCTTCTTGCGTAAATAAATATTGCGCGGTATGTAAAAATCGAAAAAACAAATTCTGTATTCATTATGCTTTTGAAAATGTAAGCGACTATTATAAGTCTATTAATTTTATTCCACTTAAGAAGTCAAAGGGATACTTTATTAAAGTCTAGGTATAGAAAAGGCACAAGCCGGTGGAACGACAGAAGAGAAGAAGAATCGTATGACGGCGTCGAGCGTTGCCACCGCCGCCGATAAAAGCGAATAGCGAGGCCGTGCAGGTGCAGCTCTTTTTTGTATATACAATATACATACATGCACACGTAAACCGGTGACACACTATATATCTATACAAAAATGTCACAATTTTTTTTTCGCCTCTATTTAACCAGACAAACGTCCGCTAGCGCGACAACAAGCACTTATATCCGTATATATGTTCAAATTTTTATATCTCCGCGCGCCGCGTGTATTTCGGCGATTTTTTTCCCCCGGTCGCAGATAAATAACACGGCGACGCGATGCGCGCGTCCATTTGCATTTTGCGCGATCGGAAAATTTATACATCGCAGAGATGCATATAGATGTAGTGTGCCAGGGATCGTCTCGTTGATTTTTTTGCGATTAATGCGCACCGCGGGTCGGGGGAAAAACAGCGAATACGAGCGGCGAGCGAAAAGAATTTATGCGCGCACGGCGGCGTTGTGTATATGTGTGTGTATATGCATCGAGAGCGAGCGAAGCGCGTGAAATTGCAAATTTATCGCGGCCGGTGCGCTCACGTCGAGTCGTTTGTGAAATCGCTGGTTTGTCGCTTTGATGCGAGTCTATCGTTTCGATACAAAGTATTGTTCGCGAATGTACATTTTATAATATGGAAGTTATTCCAGACAAAAAAGTATTGTAGTCTAATGGAGGACTAAGTAGTTCAAGTTTTTAATGTATTTGCCGACAGATTGACTGAAATGTTTTCTCATTTGTCATTTTACAATATGAATCGTATGCGAATGATATATTATATATTTACAATGGAAGATAAAAGTCTAATATGTTTATCAGGTCTCGATAGAACAATACAGTAAAATTGAGTTTGTTTACAAATTTACTTGACAAATCGTTAATTTTTTTTTTTTCAAAAAAGCGTATGATATATTTTATGTATTTGTTAATTTATAGTTATTGTGACGATAAGAGTATCAAGCATAATTATATAACTATAAAAGTGAAAAGTTACATTGAAACCAGAGGAAAACGATTTTATAATAGGGGATTTTACATACAATGTGTTTTTTAATATTAAATGATTTTCCATCCACATTTGACTTTATCGAATCATTCTGAAACTGTATATTTATAGTTTGTTTTATGAGGTTTCAAAAAAATTGTCCGAATTATTTTTTCTAAGAAATACAATAGCAAATAATTATACCTTTTTATTATAAATATTATATACAAAATAAATAAAAAAGTAAAGTAAAAATTTCTTTATATATTGGTTTTCTAATAAATACAATACCAAATAATTATACCTTTTTATTATAAATATTATATACAAAATAAATAAAAAAAGTAAAGTAAAAATTTCTTTATATATTGGTGTTATAAATCCAAAAAAAATTGTTTGGGGATCTGCAAAAGAAAAGAATTCGTGATTAGTACATTCAACTTGAATAATTTTTGTTTCAACAAATAAAGGTCTTATAGAAATAACTTTAATCAAATAGTAAAATATTGAATAAAGTAGGTATAAAATTTAATTTATGATGATTATGAAATCTGTGCTCGTACGTTCAAAGGATACATGCCCCTTGCGAGCTATTTTGAGTTATCATAGTTTGAACGCTAGAATTACTCAAGGACTTTATGATCTTTCTTCTTCTTCCAAGTCAATTTTCACTATAAAAATGTATTACCTCTTATCCACTACATGTACTTCTACAATACTACTGCTTAAAATTTAACCAGCAGAACTAAATTTAAACAGCACAACCAAATTCGAATAGCATAAACTATTAAAGCCCCATGCGAATCCCCAAGCATGCACGGAGAGAATTTTCTAATAAAAATTATGACGAAATTCGCAGTAAAAATTACCGTGAATGACTATAAAGCTGGGACACTCTAACTTTCCGGCAGATTTTATTGATATTTACGATAAATTTGACCGCACTGAAGGGTAAAATTTGCCTGTCGCAGAGTAAAAGTTCCCTGTACGAATCTTAGAGAAAACCAAAATTTGTGGTAAAATTTGTACGAAATATTTTTTAAAAATCGGGATTTTCTTCCAATTGTTGTAGCCGTATCATTAATACTTAAATAAGTACATTTATACACATTTATATTTGAGTTAACCTAAAATGTGTACACGCTCAGTTGTTTCCTTTATCAGCTGTCTTCTTTTTCTCAAATCAGGCAAATTTTACCATTCAGTGCGGTAAAATTTATAGTCTGTGCAGTAAAATTTGTAGTCAATGAGGTAATTTTTATAGTAAAATATCAGTAAAAAGTGTCAGAAAGTAGGAGTGTCCCAGCTTTATAGTTATTTACGCTAATTTTTACCCTGAATTTCGTTATAATTTTTATTAGAAAATTCTCTCTGTGTGTCTTTTCTTCAAACGCTAAGCCCACCCCACATAAATCCATCCCCAACTAACAAAACCTCCCTACAGCCAGCTCAAAAATTCGTCATCATCCATCCGGATCCTTGCCACTGCTACACGCCTACGAAATTTGCCAGGCACGTAGTGCGCAGCGACACTGAATTGAACGAGGGCGTGACGTCGCGTCGCTCGCCGTTGAAATCGCGCGCGTCACACGAGAAACGCTGCGTGCACACACACGAGGCGCGAGAAGCGGAAGATGAGGAAGGGCCGCGCAGAACACGAGAACCCTTACACACGGCACCGCGAGCGAGGCGAGCGTCGGATTTCAATTTGTTATTAACCTTCAAGCCGCTCGTTACGTTTCATTGTCGTGCGCTGGCCGTGCGCTGCGTATATGTAGTGCCGAGCGATTTAGTTTGCGTGAGATTTTCTTGTTGTGGAAAATTAATAATTTGGAGAGATGCGTGGATGATCTATACTTGAACAGGGGAGAGTATTGAACATGTTTTGAAAAGTGTGGGAAATTAGGTTTTTGATCGCATTATGTTTGTCGAATTTAATTTATTTTCTTTTCGATGCACCATAATAGTATTTTTTGGTAAAATGTTGATAACTTCTTTTGTATTCGAATGAGATTGGATGGATAAATAAGAAAAATCTAAAGAAACTTATCTATTGTTGTTCTATCAGGAAAATGTATTTAAATCATATGCAACTTGTACAACAAATTTAGGCTACTAATATAAAGGAATACAATAAATTCATATTTCATATTATATTTGCTACGGTTGTGATATATATCTAAGATACTTTATAAGTTTTTGGAATAATCGTTTCGTTGGTATTTTTTAAAAGTTTATAATATTAATTATAACATATTTTATTCTTATTAATTCATAAATTGTGAAATAGAATCTAATATCGATGACACCAGCGCATCATAATACAAATTTTTAAGTTTTATCTTTCGTTGATACACGTATTTAATACACTTTATAGCCATTGCTATCTTATCGAAAAGTATTATTATATTTTAATATATTTTCTATATATGTAAGATATTTGCTTTCTTTATTTAAAATATTTTATTTCTTTATTCAAATACAATTTCTATTAATATACAATTATGCCTTCATGTTTTAATGGATGAAATTGAATCCACGCCCTAATACTTTACTTCTTGAGAGCCAATGCCAAAGAATCTTTGCCATGGGTGATTTTTCAGTATCTTACTTCGCAGGTAACTTACCTTAAAAGACCTTAAAGAAAGTTTTATAACTCACAAAAATACATCTTTTTTGTAATATAATTGTTTTCGGTAGGAGATAATAATTTCAATATAATCAGGATTAAACACATTATCCTTGTACGATCTGTTATTCGGCACACAAAGGGTTAAAATATAATTAGCAATCCTACGCTACGAATACCACGAATAATCTTAATTTTTCCGTATCTATCAAGCACACTAACCATCCCACAAAAGATAAGCGTCAATCTAGAACAGGAAGAGTCACACAGCGAGCGATAGATCAATCCCCACAAACGAAATCATTCAATACACCAACTCTTAACAGTTAAGCCTCGCCACGCTCGCTTCTCAAGATGAATGAACAAACGCGCGCCCGCGACTCTTCGACCTCATGATCGTCGTACCCGGCATTGCGGCCGTGACAAATTGAATATATATATCCTTCGCAGAGATCAGACAAACATCTATACCACGCGTTTGTAATCGAGTACGTGCCATCGACGAGACTGTGATATGCACAACGAGCGTGCGTACGAGAAAAAAATGCACTCGGATATCGGCATCTTAAGTTGTCACTTTAATTAATTAAGACGGCGGAGCCTTCTGTCTGCTTATGCGTGTATGTACGAAGACTTCCGGTGGAAATTCTTGGGGAATTTTTTCACTCAGCGTAAGAGGAAATGTTGAGCGTTACAAATTACAACTGTAGAGTTGTAACGCTAGGTTTGATGGTTGGATAGTGGTGAAAGATGTGGACGTTGATTAATCTTGTAATGAATACGGTAATTATTATTGCGTATATTTTGCTTACGTTTACTGTGAAATTGTATCTGTCGAAGAAACTGAAATTTATATATTTTGCTTTCGTTCTCATGTTTTACTTATGCTGTTTTGTTGTGATTTTATATAAATATATGTAAATTCGTGTGCTTAGTTTTCGCAAAGGATTTGTAAAATACTTGGTATTTGTTTTGATAACGTTATGTGTTTATAAAATGTTAAGTGTAACACAAAGCGATAATAAAAGTACAGGTTTCAAGTGGAAAATGCTCCGGAGCACGCAAAAATCATTAAACAGGAGAACCCGATTAAACACAGCTTCGCAGCTACATTTACAATAAAATTTACATTGTCGCGATAAGAGGCTGTTATTAAAAACGTTATGTACTTATAACATTTTTGTATACAATGTGAAATTTGAATAAAAGTAGTAGCGGAAAACTGCCATGAGGCACGCGAAATACCACTCGATTCAATGATCCCTGAAGTTAGTTTTACAATAACATTAATATTATCTTGAACGACATGCTTAAAAATATAGAATAAAACTTTTGTTCATTCAAAATTTCTATAAGAAATTAATATTATGCTACTTACGATATTTTGTAATATAGAGCATCATTCTGAAGTTAATTTTTTTGAAACTCGTTCTTTTATATGATAAGTATTTACTTAAATTCTGTTAAAATTTTTGTAAAAGGGTACTACGTAACTGTAATAATAATAAAAATATTATATACCAAGTATATTTATAAACTATAATTCATATATATAAGCTATAATATTGAAGCTAAAAAATAAATGGCAAATTTTTTTAGGCCTACCACAAAAATGAATGTGGAGATGCAGCATTTATTATCGGTACCATATTTTTCATTAACAAAGAAAGTTCTAAAAACAACTTAATTGATTGACGAAATGCTGACTAAAATAGGGCAAGATTTGAAATTTCAAACATATAAGCATTCCTCAAATTTCGCAATGTAAAACGTCGTTTCATCAATATCTGTAAATCTACAAACCGCTTATCTTCTCTTCAATAATCCCCACCAAATCTCACTCATCACAATGAAACAACGAAACAATCCCCCTCAAAGTCCATACACCTACAAACTTCGACCGAATAAAGAATCCTCCTTACTCGTACCTTATCGATAATTATTGGGCGCCGTGTACCTACAGCACACTTAACTCCGCGATTTCTCACAGCCCTCCACTATACCTATTCCTCTATACTTCTCCCGCAGTGTCATCGCCACCTTGGCTATACACGTATACACGCTCGGCGGCCAACCGGTTTTTCCCTCTCAACACGCTTTACAGCTCGCGAAAGTCGCTCATCGCGATTTTCGTGTGGCGCGCGCGCGTAAACCAGTTCGCTCGTGGCTCTTTTTACCCGCACGCCGGCGAGGGGAGCATTTTTGCCTTCCTTTTGCGAAGCGAGCGCGTTGGAGTGTTTGGGAGTGAAGTTTAAAGAAAGGCGTTTGATTAATTGGCGAAGTCGAGCGGCGACTAATGCGGAGAGTGCTTGAGCTGCGTGTACTTCGCTGTGGAAAGGGTAGAATGTATGCTGTTGAGTGGATTTTTGTTTGATTATTGCTTGATGATTGAATGAAAGATGTATATTTTGTTGAAGTGTTGATTTGGTTGTTGGGTATTGTTTGGTTTTGTTTTTTATTGATAAATAATTAGTAGTATAAATTGGATGCTTTTGACGCAAATTCTATGTGGATGATAAATTAGGGATGTGATAGGTTAAATGTCGCAATTACTACTCTTTTAAATATTAATGCGTATGTACAAAGGTTTAAAAAAAGATATTCTGTGTGAAATAAGGATGATTTATTGCAATTCATATGCGAATAATGAAGTAATGTATTAAGCTAATTGTCGCAATTACTACTCATTTAAGTATCGACGTGATATACAAAGGATTGTAAAAAGAATTCTAATATCTATGAAAAATATTAAGTTATGTAAAATAACTCTGAAAATTACACTTGGACGACACAATTCTACTCTCAAAAAATAGCTATTATTTACTCTCTACTTAAGAGGTATCATTTATAAAGTAAAGAAATGAAAAAATAATAAATTTTATGAGTTACATTTTGGTTATATATAAACTAAAAAGGTACCATAAATGACAGTGTTATATTTCGTGTGTGAAGTAAATAACATTAAGTTGTAAAGTATTTTACAAAAAATCTATTATTACTTTATAACTAGAAAAAGACAAAGTGAGTTAGAATTTAGGACACTTATCTTTCATGACCATTTTCATTAAACTTGTAAAACTTCGATTTCAATGTTACTATCTTTTCTGCTTAGACTTTAGCCTGCGATTCTCTGTCTTTGTTTTTCTCCCTTCTCGAAGATCTTTTTACACCTCAAGGCACTGGGGAGGATCTCAATGTAAAAATAGTAGCTTCACTCTATCTTTCTCTTTGACATTTCTTTCGAACCCTTTCTCACCAGCTCGATATCTTTCTTATTCTTCTTTTGTTCTTGCTTAAAACCAGTGTTTCTTTATTTACATTCTATTTGAGTGCAAGTGTGCAGTATGTCTACATTGTTAGATATTTTTACTTATACATCAACGAGTAGTTCTATGATAGATTTGATATATAAAATTAGAAATTTGACAGAAAATGTCCAAAAGCTATTAAGAATAAGTGATTTTTTAAAATGTAGCTAATGCCTATCAAATTCTTAATTTTTCTTACAACATACATTATTATTGTTAATTCATTTAAATTATGCAATTGATGAATAACAATATTCGAGTAATATTAAAGTTCTGAAAGCCCTAATTTAAATTTTTCGAATCGTTAGCGATTGTTTTCAGACTTTCTAAAACATCTTACTTATTCCGTCAAGGTCTTAAACGTTCCAATTACCACTTATCTCCATATAATACACTGAACGCTCTAAAACATACATAAAAAAGCATCGCCTCAAAGAAGCACGAAAATTGATTCTCCCCCCGTTCAAAGCTACACACACACATACACTGTGCCATACCTCTCGTCAACTCTCCCTTTAACGTCTCGTTATCGTCGTCACCAAAGTATATACGCTTTAACGCCTCTCTCTCTCCCCCTTTTTTTTCTCGATTTCTCGCGCGTTCCCGCCTTAATCGCCCTCTCTCTCTCTCTCTCCTTCTTTTTTCCTTCGTTCCTTAACGCCCCGCGAGAGCGCGAGTTACTGCCACTTTAACGGGCTCTTTAACGCCTCAAATAGATCTCGCGCCGCGAGCTGCGAGTCGGCACAAAAAGCGCTCGTTTCATGCTCCGTGCGCGCGCGCGCGAGGGGAGAGAGCGCGCCGATCTTGAAAATTTTCAGCGATTTCCAAGTTTTATGAAGCGAGGGAGGGTGTGTGTATGGGTATATCTTTAACGAGGATCGGAAGGAAGCGATTCGAGACTTTACTGCTGCCGGGTATGAGAGCGCGTTTTGACGGACGGAGAAAGATGTGCTTTTAATTAAGGACAGATGGTGGGACGGGAGCTGGATGTGATGTTTGAAATGTGTTTCGAAGTGTTATTATGTTGCGATGAGTTGGATGTGTTGAATGTCGTTATCGAATTTCTTGGTGAAATATCAAGATATGTTATACTGGTTTAAAAATATCAATTGTTACGTTTTGCTGCTCAAGGTGATTACCGGTAGAAGTGAAACATCATAAAACTCATGTTTGATTGTTTAAGGATGGAACGAAAATGACAGGTTATAGATATAAATATTTAAATATTCATATAAGAAAACTTGGAAACATTTTCTCTTGGATTGTCTATGAATTATAGCACTATTATTATTAATTTATTATGCTTTTATATATTTTTTAAATAGAGAATACATTATTACTTTCTTATATCGAACTTTGATGTTCGCTATAAATTACAATCATAAATTTAAGTAGTAAAAACTAAAAATAAACAGAAAAAACGATGTGTGTACTAGCGCATAGAAATTATAACTACTATAGTCATAAAAATTCATAGTAATATATAAGAGTTTAAATTTATAACCTCGCTTCATTTATAGCCAAGAGAAAAACCTAATTTATCACAATTCATTAAAATTCCTTTTATCTAATTAAAACAAAAAAATTTTCGATATCTAAAACTACATTGTTAAAACACAGCGAGTTCACACGAGGCATGGCGCACGCGTTCGACACGTAAAAAAGAAAAAGAAACTTCTGTACAATATATATATACACCCTTAACAAGGCCTCGCCTCTAGACGCAGATAAGGCGCTCAGCGCGCGTTTCGACGAAAAGGTGTACACACACATACACTAAGTCGGACCCCGCGTGTCACGACATTGCCTATTTCTCGGACGATAGCTTATCGGCCATTTCAAAAGTCATACCGACATGACACACTCGAGAAATGAGAAAAGTCGACGAATTCGTCGTTGTCGACGGCTCAATTAGTGCGCCAGCACTTTTTTTGTCTAGACTGCGAGGTAAATGCTTCTTGCGGATAATTCGTGTAAACAAAGTGTGAGTGTGAGGATGTACATGCGCTTCGATGTGTACAAGGTAGTTATCATAAAAATATGCAATTGTACATACGATATTTATATACTACTATTATGTCATTAAAGCTTTATGACCGATTCATCCTTTAATAATATTATTATTATATAATAATAATAACAATAATAACAATAAATAAGATTTATATAACGTGTTTTATAAAGTTGTAATAAGTGACTATAGTAAATAAGTAAACGTACCGATCATTATACATTATTCTAGTGCAAACATTCAAGCATCCTAACTCGTAGATTATTTTTATTATACATGAATTAACAATGTTAATAAATAATAATTTCGAAAAGTAACATCAATATAAATAGTTCACACGCATTATTTTTGTACAACTCACCATGTAAAAACGTAATATCTTCCACTTCTACAAACCATCTCATTTCATTAAATAACTTCGTCACGATCGACGTCCGTTGCAAACCTCCGCAAACGACTCGCGATACAAAATGATACAATCGATTAGTATCGCAATCGTCATTGAACCGAGAAGAAAATCCCAGTACACGTACACGCGAACTCGTTGGCAATTTCGTCACCCTCCCGCGTCTCTCCCATATTTCGCTCTATACACTCGACCTGTAATCCTCTGCCGCGCGCGCGCGAGTGGAAAGACGTGTGCCGTCGGATGTGCACTTTGCCGCGAATGCAGAGAGTGCCGCTCCTGTATAGAGACAGATTACGTGTAGCGCTCGCGTATGCACTCAGTGTTTTTATAGGATTGATTTTTTTTTGTATTTCAGTTGGATGTCAGTTGATGATTTAGCGTACTTTAGTATTTCGTGTTTTCTTGTGATTTAATCGATGTTGTTGATAGAGACTTAAAATTATGGGCATGTTGAAATTATGAGAATGCTTTACTTGTAAAGTTGTACAGTATCTCTCTAAGTATTGACATGTTTTAATGTACAATGAGTCGCTTCATATTTACGATAACACTTTGATGATTGTACAAACATTTGGTTTATTTATTTCAATTTTATATGTTGATTATTACATGTATATGTATAGTAGATTTCGGAGGTGCTGTGCAACACAGTAAGCTTAGAAGGTGATATGTACTTTTATAAAAATTGATTCTTAAAGTAAAGTAAGCGTTAGAGCTTTTATGTTTAATATTATTATTATTATATAGGTCAATTAGTAATGGCAACGGCAATATCTGTATCATTATATACAATTTTTCAGTTTTTATTAAATTATAGTAGATAAGAATAATAAGAATTATGATCCTTCAATAGCTCTACTATTGTATATATAAGCATACATTTCTAGAATAATTTGTCTACAATTTATTATGCTTTATACTCTCCCTATTCGTTGTTTAATTGATAGACTCCAGAGTCTTTTCTTATTATTTATTTATACAAATATTTACGTACATCGGGTTAAAATAGACTGCACTATTTCAAAACTCAGATTTTAATCCAAATGCAATTTAATTACAACAGAGTATATATTTATCACTACACAATTTTTTACAACTACATATTCCAGCTCATCACATTAAAAATATTTAAAAACAGTAAAGATCGTGTTCAACTAATTTTCATCAACATTTTTCACGCACACACATATCCTACAACGAGTACCCCATAAAAATACATTGACAATGGCATTGCAAACGCTTATCCCAACTAACGTACACCACGTACACATCGAGCATTTGTAAACAAAGAGTATTGGAGTCGCACACGGCACATCGTTTCCCGCCATTACAATCCAAACTACCTGCACCAGCCCTTGAATGCACCTCTGCCTGCAAGTATACTTACAAATGCGCTGCATCGAAGAAAAACGGCGCGGCCCGAGAGAAAGGAGTCGATAGATCATTTCTCCACTTAGCACATAGCAGCTGTGCCGCCTAGTGTGCACGCATGTGTAGGTATTTTCCTTGGTAATTTGCCGTGAGATTCTCTTCTATTTGCGCATGGTCGCGGCTCGTCTTTTGTCTCTTGGGAGTAGCGAGACTGTGGACGGTTCTTTAGTGTACGTGCGTGTAGCATTTGAATGTGACTGAGAATAAAAGGGGTAATGAGGGAGATTTTTAGAGGGTGTGTGCTTTGTGTAACGGAGAGTCTTATTGTACTGTTATTTGTTGATATTTGTGCGGTTGTAGGTACTGTTAGTGGGTGGAGATTTTTTGGTGACTTTTATGAATGTTTGGTTATCGTTTGTGATTTAATTCTCTGTATGTTGAGTTGCTTTAAATGTACATAATATTAGAATGTTGGAATCAATACTTAAACGATCTACGTATATCCATATAGCAAGTGAGTATAAAAGTTTTAACTTACAGAAATTTTGAAATCAAACTTAACAGTTTTTTGAACATAATCACAATTTTCCCACTTGGTATAAATGAAAAATTATTGTAGAATCTTCCTAAGGGTATCAAAATAACCAAAGCCGTAGACGAGAAACATAAGATAGAGAGGATATAATCGAATGAGCTAGTAATACCGAAAAATGATTAGTTAAATATTACTCCAACTATTTATATATTTAGGAATACAATTTACGAAACAGGCTGACAAATCACGTAACGGTGAAATTCTTGTACGGACAAAGTACAATCCACATACGAAAAGTGATTGAACTGCGCGTTACCGCACTATCCGAAACACTTGGAGCGGCCAATCAATCGGGAAGCTTTCAAGGCGTTACCCTCGTTTCACTGGGCCGCCGCAAAATCCCGTATGATCGCGTGAAAGGTCCTTTCTCCGAGCCACGGAGCCGACGGATAAATCTCTCAAGAGTGACGATCGACGAGACAATTTTTTATTGCCAGCTTCGACGTGGCTCTGTCGTTAAATTCACAGATGGTATTCATGTTGATTTGTATGTATTACGGAAAGAAGAAATATTTATTGTACAGTCGAACATATTTTTATGGGTATGTCACTTTTATTGAAAGTGGAATACTGGAAACAATATCGATAAAGTGTATGAAATATCAGAAATTATATTTTCAATGAAATAAATTATATAGTGATATGACATTATGACATTATGGCATTTTGTAAAGTTTATGAATATTCAATGAATATGAACATAAATTAAAAAATGACTCTCATTTTGATTATATTATGTCGAGACTCGAATGAGGCTTTTTATAAATTGAACAGATTAATTAGTGTCACTATTGTCTGAATTAAATAGATGATTTTGATTGCGAAGAAAACAAGGAAATTAATAAAAAAAATTTGAATTTAAAGACTAAAAATAGAATTTAATAAAGTACTCGGTATAATAATTTAATTATAGATATCTTTAAACCCATCATTTATGCGGACTACTAAAATACGTATATTCACTTCACAGTAACTCAATTCCGATGACTCAATAGCTCAGAAATCAAACACGATCTAAAGAATCCTTCTACCCCCAACTCCATTTGGCTCTCCGATTCCAAATTCGTCAATCACTTCACGCCTCGCACCCAACATACATACACACACGCACACGCACACACACACACACACACACACACACACACACACACACACACACACACACACCTTCAACCAAATCTCAAAGCGAGACCGTTTAGACCCGCCGCGTGAAATCAATATTTTCAAAACTCCAAAGAATGCCCACTATATACCACCATTCCCATCCCATTCCCAAAAAAGAAACCCACACACGTACACCCAAGAGAATCAAGCATCCATCGGACAAAAGGTACCTCTGATAACCTAGAAAACGGCGAAACTCGTTTCTCCTCGGGGCGACGAGTTGTCTGGCCGAAGGGCTGCGCTGCTACTCGCCGCGCGTGAAATCCTAGCCTCGATCAAAGGCCAGACCCGTGCTGGACGGACGTATATGCGAGGCGCGCGCGCGCGGCCGCAACAAAAGCCCAGCGACGACAAGCCGAAAAGCTAGAGAGAGCGAGAGAGGAGGATGTGACGAAGGCTGCGCGAGAGAGAGACGATCTTGAAGCTTGAGGCCGAGACGAGATTTAGTCGGATTTAGCGAGAGGGAGGAGATGGATGTGGATGATGGTGTTTCGTAAGTTTGGTCTTGGGATGGAGTTGAGTTTTTCTTGGAGCTTTCGTTACTGTTTGAGATGTTGTATTTGTAATGGGCATTCTGGTATCTTATGTAGCATATATAAATTGATTTATTTTACAGTTATTATTTCGGGTTGAAAATAGGTTTTATCTATCTTTTGGATTTTTTATGCTGTGTGTTAAGTTTCTTAGAGAGTTTTCATGTAAATTACAATGCAGTGGAGTGTAATTCATAATTCTAATTCCATTAATTCATTTACATCTATGTATTCAGTGTATATAATTCTAACATTTTAGCTCGTGCAATTCTACATTTTCGGATCCCAACCTTTATGTATCGAAAATTTCCAAATTCAATTAAAGTATGATTCATAAGAACAATAATGCACAACATGTATCTTGTTATTTAGTATAGAGTGAATTTGTATTTTATATTAATTGTTATAAGTATGAAATATTACTGCAGGCTAGTGAGATCAACATTTAATTTTTAACCAATTAAAAAAAGAAAAGTTACACACGTTATTCATTTGTACATACTTTAACTTTAAATTATAATTTTGTAGCCTTGAAAATGGACGCCACAAATGCGTCCGAAATTCTTTTCCTATCTTTAAATTAACAATTGGCGAGTATTTGAGTCACACCAACTTCAAAAAAGAAAACTCACATCAGGCGCTTTCATATATCGTATAAAGAAATATTATTCATATGTTGTGAATAGATAGCATGCTTTTTACTTTCCTTAATATGAAGAAAAAAATATTATGTGTCCTTTCTCTTGAGATTCGAATTAGGGAGATACCATTATCCAAACCCTTATCTACTTTTCTTCGAATATTAAATCCATCACAAACAAAACTAATGAATTTTCAATCAACCAACCAAACTCGCTTTCCAAAGACATTAAACAACACCCAACTCTCCCTACTCAGGCAGACCAAGCCACCTCAAAGGGCGAGACAACGGGTTAAAGTCTGGAATGGGCGTCGACAAAACCGCGCATGAATAAAAGCGCCCTCTCCTCGGCCCTTCGACGAGGATTAAGGACGGATTTTCCTCCTCTCCTCGAAGCTCGCCCGCGTATATATATATTCTTCTTCTTCTTCCTTCGCCTCCTCTTGCCTCGGTGTTTTACTTGGAGTGCAGACGCGGCGCGAACGCGTCCATCGGGCACAAAAAAACTCAATTAAACGAGGCGCTGCTGAGAGCGCGATTTCGCTAATGCCTCCGTTGGCCTTTCACGACGCCACCGGAGGGTGGAGGGCTTTGATTGTTTGAGAAGAGGAGGAGACGGCTCTTTTAAAACTAATCGCTGTTTAAGAGGCCTGATTTATGTTGCTTCGGTTCGTTTGCTCTTTTTTTGTGTCTTTTGATTGAGACTGGTGTAATAGTTGATGAGATTAGGGTAGAGTTGAGATAGGCTGAACGAGACGTATGACTTAATTAATTTTCTCACACGTTCTTTCTGGCTACAACTTAAGGAGATATTTTCCGATACAATATGAACAAGGAAAATCAGTAAGTCTTATATGCTATATGATAGTGATATTTTAAGATCATTTAATAATTATTGTCATCGCTCTAAATGGTTAGCGTGTAAAATGGAAGCAATGCAAATTTAAGTTTACGGAAGGAGATATCATTTGAGGTTTAGGTATATCGCGTATAAAAAGATTAATTGTCTATACAAAGTTATTGACAGTCAAAGATAAGCATGAAAAATACATGAAATTTTATGAGGATAAAGGAGGAGTTCATACATCTAAAACTTCATGTATTTTTTTTATTCTTATCTTTTACTATCAATAGCTTTGGAGTAATCTATTGTTATAAGTAATAAGGCCTTATATACGCTGAGTTATTGTCTTTTATAACAACTTTTATTAATAATTTTAAAATATCACTAACATAACTTGTAACCTTAAAATGATGGTGCCTTATAATAAACTACCAGGACTTTTTTCTTATTTATGTATCAGAAGATACCTTTCAAAGTTCCAGAATGATCTGCGACCCAAACGTGTAACACTCTCCTTCTAAGTAAATAAAAAGCAATTAAATTAATCAAGATATATCACATTTCAATACAATACATTACTTGAAAACGTGCCTTGCCTGCATAATAAACTTGAATATACTTAACTGTCCTTAATTAAACCACATCCAACTCCAGACAATATTGCTCTCTTCTCATAAGCTTAATCCCGTAACCACTGTACTCCTATCACTCCAATCACCTGCATTTGGCCCTCCTCCCTCCCTACCCTAAAAATCCACACGCACATCTCCATCTTTCAAAAAACCTTGCCCAGCTATATTTGCCCAGCGCATCTCCCCAAAATCTCCAAGACGGAGAAATTCAAGAACGCCCTTCATCCCAGACTAATCACTCGCGACTGTGCAGCCATTAATACGCGGCGACTCGCCGCTGCGCCTCTATGCCGTCTAAAAGTTAATTAAAAGCGATTTAAGCGAATAAGAGCGGCGGCTCGTCGCTTTCTTCGCCCGTGCAGGCCAATGGAGAGTCGGCGTCGAGACGAGATACTCGGACTCGCGCACTCGGAGAGACACGAGGCGGAATGTAACCGCCCTGTGTGAAACTCGAGAACCCGGTGTGTTTCTCTCTCTCTCTCTCTCTCTCTCTCTCTCTCTCTCTCTGTCTCTCGTTCTTTCGTTGGAGCTGCTCTCGTTCACCTCTGCCGTTCGTCCTCGTCTTCGTGGGCATGTTCTTCTTCTTTTTCGGCTTTCGAGTCTTCGGGATGTTCAAATAGGCTCGGCCATGATATTAATTAGGCGGATATCGTGCTTGTTCGAGTGTAGGCTCTTGTCTTTTATTTGGTATTCTTTGTATCTGCAGTCTGGGCATTGGTTCGTGATATGTGTAGTCGAAAGATTACGTTTTTATGGAAATTTTATAGAAACTATAAAAGTCCATATTTGCAATCATTTATTTACTTGGTTTTGATATTATATTGTTTAAGTATTTCTTATACTAAATTTCAGTTTCGCGTTCAATGAAGCAACCAATAAAACGATGCTTAAATGGGTTACAAGATTAAGCGAACTTTTTTTAGAAAAGGATTTTAAGTAAAGTGTTGCAGATATGAGAATTATGATTGCAATTCTTCTCTATTGATACAGCCTTGATTAGCCTGTTATGAGCACCAAACTCGGAGCAGTAGATGGCGCAAGCGGAATAAGACTCTACCCAATCAAAGCATAGGGGTCACAGCTTTTGATTGGCTGGAGTCATATTTCACTCTGTTTCCATCTGGCAAAAGTTTGCTAGCTAGCAATTCTCTAATAAGTGTTTAAAGGAGTATCTACGAACCATATCCTTATTTATTCACTTCGATTCATGAAATTCTTTAAGAAAATAATTGGTGACTGAAGATTTATATGGATTAATCTGAATAATCAAAAAAATTTGATTTGATGTATCATACTATGTGTACGTTTTCTCTATAAACTCTAGTTTAATTCCATACTTATTCATGAACATATAGTATTATATACTACTACTAGGATAAATTTCCTCCTATTGTACAACATAACCTCAAAACTTAAAGCAACGACGAATCTCCATCGTAACGATTACTCCAACACATCATATTTTGAATATCTACGTACACAAGACGGCCACGTACACACAAATTCCAGAAGTCTCTCAACATCACCCAGAAAACCCGCGGAATACTCTCATTCGAGCATCTCTCGGCGCTTTAAAAACGTGACATTCGCTTCGGCACTGGAGCACACTCGCACACCCATATACGCATCCAAGAGCTATAAGACTACATAAACCCCGCGCTCGCGTCTTCGTGCCACTGCGGGCACACACACGAGAGCGCATAAATTTCCGCGCTCGTCGGCGCGCGCGGGGGTGGCAAGGAAAACAATGGCGGGTGAAAAATAGCGAGCCGCGCGCGCGCTATTATTGTAGTCGTAGTCGTCGTCGTCGCTCGCTCTTCTCCAATCTCTCTCTCTCTTTTTTTCGTTTCGCCGGTTATATTTCTTCTCAACGTGCGATGACATTCTCTTTTTTTTCCCTTTCGCTCTCATCCGCGGCGGTCGTTGAGCATATTTCCCTGCGCGCGCGGGGATTTTTATTGCCTCCTCTGACGAGTAAAAGCGCGTTTTATGGGCGACATCGACGAGGTGCGCGCGATGCGAGGGTATATAGTCTACGTACTTCGTTTTGCGCGCGTCGCGTGCGAGGATTGAGGAATTGTGTAATATAGACGGCGCGGTATTATACATACGTGACTGTATGGCGCGCGGGACGCTCGCGTTGTTAACATTGCGTTTTACATTGTATTTCCACGCGTGTGACGAGCCGCGCGTTATTTGTGTGTCTTGGAGGAGATTAACGAGCGCGAGTGCGGAGGAGAGGAAGGGGGGGGGGGGGGAGGGGGTTGTGTTTTATTAGCGCGGGACATCGGTTGTAAAACAATGGTGGGTTTCGGAGGTTTTAAATTTAGTCGCGCGCGCTGTGCTGTGTTTTTAGTGCGCGAGGCGGAAAATTTGGGAGCGGTTCATTGGATGATAATAACGATTTGCGAAATAGAGAATTGTGGGAGAATATAATCAATGGATCAGTTAAAATACAATTAGGTATTGTCGTATGATTTGATTTTCAGATATACGATGTATGATATATAAAAATATCAACATCAAATTATAACAGTGCATTGTAACAGTACCATTTATTTTAAGTATGAAAATCCATATTTTATTAGAAATAGGCAGTTCTTAACTTTTTTTTTCACGTAAGCGTTTCCTTACCAACGTAGCAGAAACTTCGATGCAATCATGTTTGACACCGTTCGACCAATCAGCGGCATATACGTATTTTAGGTAGATAATCAAACGTTACACATCCTACATAGATACTCTTTCTACTGGCCTCAGAGGTAGATTCCTGAAGCTTTATGCAAACAAATTAGTAAAAAAATCGATCGGTGTTTGCGTTTTTTAGTTCACATAAATACAATCAGACTGTTCCAAAATTATTCATTTTTAAGCAACACTCTTGCAATCATTGCTGTGATGACATCAGGTCAAAAAATATAGTTAATCTGAAATAGGAAGAAAAAAAGTATTCAGAAACTTTTTAAGGATGACTATTGCAGTTTAGAGAAACAAATTAAAATATTCGTATTATTCGTAATATTTTAACAAATATTTATGAAAAGTTACTAAATAATATGTGTTTCTTAATTTTGCATCAAGTGTGTAACAGATTCGCTGTCAATGCTACAGAAACGTTTTCTTAGCGGAACATATTTTGAAACAAATATTAAATTAACAGAAGTTATAACTTATTAAGATTATTTACTAACCATTTACTGTTAATCTGACACGTGACGTCATATCGTCTTTATAGTTTTACCTATACATTTCTAAGAAGAAACCTTATACCACGATCTGTAAGAATATACTCTGTTAACTAAAAATCGGCATTGCCCACTATTGCATTGTTTTTTTACAGAAATTCCAAAAAGTACTAAAGTTTCTTCGTCACATGAAATGTTCCTTGACCTCTTCAGGCCCAAAATAAGTCATTTATCACTTTTCCAAGTGTTTTAAAAAAAAATCGGCATGAAACACATTCATGTATACACGGAGAGAATTTTTTAATAAAAATTATGACGAAATTCGCAGTAAAAATTACCGTGAATGACTATAAAGCTGGGACACTCTAACTTTCCGGCAGTTTTTATTGATATTTACGATAAATTTTACCGTACTGTAGGGTAAAATTTGCCTGCCGTAGAGTAAAAGTTCCCTGTATAAATCTTAGAGAAAACCAAAATTTGTGGTAAAATTTGTACGAAATATTTGTTAAAAATCTGGATTTTCTTCCAATTATTGTATCAGTATCATTAATACTTAAATAAGTACATTATACACATTTATATTTGAGTTAACCTACAGTGTGTACACGCTCAGTTGTTTTCTTTATCAGCTGTCTTCTTTTTCTCAAATCAGGCAAATTTTACCATTCAATGCGGTAAAATTTATAGTCTGTGCAGTAAAATTTGTAGTCAATGAGGTAATTTTTATAGTAAAATATCAGTAAAAAGTGTCAGAAAGTAGGAGTGTCCCAGCTTTATAGTTATTTACGGTAATTTTTACCCTGAATTTCGTTATAATTTTTATTAGAAAATTCTCTCTGTGTACGTAGATAAAAAACACCTCTATCCATAACATTCTATATAAATTAAAGATACAAAATCCCCCATTGCAAGCCCTAGCCTAACCACCCCTCTCTCTCTCTTCTGTTCCAGCTCCTGGTGAGCGGTGGGCAGCCTCCGACGTCGGCCACGTCTCCGGCGATGTCGTCCGCGGGCGCCCTCAGTCCGGGCGCCCTCTCGCCCTCCTCCACCGCCACCACGGCCACGACCACGGGTGGCGGCGGGGGCGCCGGTGCGACCACGGGTGGCGCGAGTACGCCAGTGGGGGCGGCTGGCGCGACGCCGACGACCACCGGGACGGGGGCCTGCTGCGAGAACGGCCGGCCCATGATGACGGACCCGGTGACCGGCCAGACGGTCTGCTCCTGCCAATACGACAGCGCGGCGAGGCTGGCCCTCGGCGCCTATCCCAGGCTCGGACCCGCCGCCGGGGGATACTCGAGCTATCCGACCCCGACGCCCTCGGGCAGCGATCAGGGACCCTATCCGAGCATCGGCATGGACAGCTCGGCGTTCTATTCGCCCTTGGTGAGTTTTTTTGAGGTTAGGATTTTTTTTGATTTATGAGGGGGGAGGGGTGCGATGCTTTGTATGGAGTGTGTGGGTGGTGATGAGTGGGAGTGCTTCAGTTGGTTTTGGTTGGAGTTGAGTAATCGATCGGTGGACGAGTACTGGTACGAGGGTAGGAAGAAGGTTGAAACGATAGTAATTTGGAAAGGGAAATTTTCATCTATATTGTAGAATTCAGAAATACAAACAATACCTGACATTATATCACATTCTAATCAATTTTGTAATGAATTTCACAAGAATTTATAATAATTTAGTCACAGAAATATTTATTTAGTATTACTTTATACAAATTTACACTACGTCTATTCGCATAAATAGAAATATAGGGGACTCATGTAGTACATATGTATCTGAGTTAGATGTAACATTTTAAGTATCATAGATATTGAAAATTCTTTAGGCGTAACAGTTTCCAACTTAGCAGCTCCTGAGGTTAGATTACATTTGATACACAATTTACATTAACGTATAAATGATTATTCTAAATAACACATCTATAAACATACAAGTCTGTATGATTGGTAAAGCTTTCTGTTAAAAGTCACGATTTAAAATATATGAAATTTATTTTAAAATAGGAAATATAATTTTTAGTAAAGAGATTTGATCTTCTCTGATGATGAGAGTTATATGCTTAATATTTGTCTAAATTATAGTTCAACTAAGGTCAGCTGAATAAGAAACAAGTTTTATTCTAGGCCGACCAAACAACACTCTTACTACTTAAACATTTGCTAAAATTTCCACTTGCAGTTTGTTCACGTTTATTATATACAAACATAAATAACTTTCAAACAATTTGCTGGCACAACCACACCACTAAATACTCCAACGGTATCCAAAACCGAAAAACGAAACCCACCAACAAAAAACGCTTGCATAACCCTTTCTAAACACGCAACCCAAGCGCATTCCAAACTGCAGCCATTATTCCTCCTCAAACCTGCCTACCGCCACCGCCACCAAATCTCTAAAAACAAAAAAGAAAAAACCAACAAAGCCATTATTCACCGTGTCTAGCTCGTGGCCCAATAATTTTTCTCCGCTACCGCGTCATTTCTTCCGAACCTCACACACACACGCGAAGGGCGTGTCTGCAGTCTACGCTCGCGCGCGCACGAGCCGTAAATTCCTTTTGTATTTTTAGCGACTCGCTCGACGCTTATACTCCTCCCGAGAGCCGAGACACATTGCGCTAAACGCGCCGCGGAATGTAATCGGGCGCGCGGTGACGAGAGCCCGCCGCGCGCCGGTATAAATCCTCGGCGCTCATCGGAGCGCGAGGTTTCACGCTAAAAGTTGAGGCGTTACTTAGACTTATGGCGAGCAATTAGCCCCCGCGCGAGCCTTATTGAGAGCGGCGAGTAATAAGCGGGTGTAACGCGAGAAACCAAGTTGGGGGGAGGTTGGCGGAGACGATGCAGTGAGAGATATGGCCGGATGACGGTTTTATTAGGAGGAATTAGGTTTGGCTTTGTGTTTTATAATAATGGCGGAGATGGAGGGATTTTGATGATTGATGGGGAGATGGAAAAATGAGGTGGGATTTGTATGTTGGGGAGGGGTTTGGATAGTGCCGAGGTGGCTGGAGTGCGTTATTGCTGAGTTGTTAATGAGAGAGGTATTATCTGTACTATAAATTGTTTTTATAAATATGATAATTACTGAGTATTTAGAAGCTTTCGATTCATAATCTATAGTCTCTTATTTCTTAGACGCAACTTAAAAGTTTTTTTAGACGGGGTTTTTCCAGTAATATATTGTTTCTCCATTAAGCTTCTGAAGTACTTACACACTATCGAACAGGCACAGAAATTGGTAATTTAGGAATCATGAAAGTAATTTTTGAGTTGTTAATATTTTCAGTAAAGAATTAAAGATGCTTTATACACGAGAAAAATGTCATGGATGTTAATTATTAAGCTATGTATCGAAAATAATTTCAACATCATTTTTACGAAAAACAATTTGTCGCACCCTGGTAGATCGCAACCTTGTCGAGTTTCTAGCTAGGTTCTAGCTAGAGGTTAAAGTAAATATATCTTTCTATTTTACTAACGAAATTATTCACTTAATAAATAACGTAACTTTCTATAATAAATAAATATTTATCTCCATTATCAAATAGAATTCTTGTTATTACTATATTGGAAGAAAAATAAAAACCAGTATACACAAAGTAACAATAAAAACCCCCCAGCACTTTATCAACCAACCACCATCTAGACAAAAGTAAATAAATCCTCTCACTGTACACTAGTTCCGTGTTCGCACCACCACTGACTTTAAACAATTGGCCGCGACGCTGCGGAATCCGCGCGCGCACGTTTCGTCACGATATTTTCGTCGAGAGAGAACGAAAGAGAGACGAGAACGAGTCAGCGCGGAGATTGATTGGTTCGTCGCTCGCGTGGAGCGCTCGCGCGCGAAATAATTATTTCTCCGTTCCGTCTTTCTCTCTTCAGTTAGCTCGCGCGCTGCGAATTAGCTCGGAATCCAGACGAAGCGATCCATATAGATCTCGCGAGTTGTGCAAAAACCGCGAGACGTCCGCGCGAAATTATTCCGAGTATGCGAAAAAAGATGAGGAGAGAGGGAGAGGGGGAGAGAGTGGAGGAGCTTTTTCGGGATTAAGGGGATTGGAGGTATGATAATGAAGTGCGAACTTTGGGACACGTGTAAGTTAATCAAGCGGTGGACTGGATTACATCGGGATGAAGATGTTGATGTGTATTTTGGGAACTTGAGGTTGTGCTTTGATGAAATGAACGGAAGAAGAAATTACTTAGTGAAAGCTAGATATTGTAGGATATATTATCACAGATGGATGATTCGGTTGTATATGTTTTCGTATTAACCCATAGATCACAAAATTTATTATATTGTCATAATTTATACAATTCAGATCAGGTCTATGATAATTACTTGAATTATATTCTCCTGTAAAGAAATGATGACCGTACATTGCAGACAAGGTTAAGACTCAAGATTCCCTGTTTTACAATGACGCAAAAAATACACATACTTTGACTTGAAAAAGATTTAAATATTCTTTAATAAACGAATATTAGGACATTATGTTTATGCATTTAAGTTCTTATGTCTTGACATACTACAACGTGTTTATTTCTAGAAACGTAAAAAGTATATAAATTACATCATGTTTCAGCTTAAGAAAAGTAAAATAAAAAGAAGAATAGAAATAAAGCGTGCAGTGAATACGCTATTACGGTTGAAACTAATAATAAACCTATAACACGTAGAAAAAAATTGTTTCAACTTAAAATAAAATATTCCCAGTAAATATCTATAAATACTACAAGACACTCAAATAACTCACAAAGAACAGCACACAAAAATTAGTCAAAAGTATATAAAAAAGCATAAATCGCTCCAACACCTCCGTCGTCCTCCTCCTTGTCGCGCTTTAACACGTTGTTTCGTTCAAAACAACAGGCATTTTACATTCTCTCTGCTACACTGAAAAATGACACTCCTCGTCTTCGAAAACACACTTTCCTCTCGCGCATTCCTTGTCCATTATCATCCAAACAACAAAACAGCTATATCCAACCCTATTAATAGAATCATACTGCGACGCGCGCGTTGATTAATTTTCGCTAATGGAGCAAAATCACTTACCTCCGCATAACGGCGACCGATAGGCGAGAGAAAAATCGGTGGCGCGCGCGCGCGGAAAGAGGATAAATAGACGGATACGAAAAAAGTCGGCGGCGATAATCTACCGAAGAAGCTTCGTGGAAGAGCGAGAGAAAAAGGCTCGTGATGGATTCCTCGGACATTTTTCAACACTTGTCAAGTCTAGAGAGAGAAATTCCTTGGTGGATAATACGAAGAAAAAATCCGTCGTCGCTATTGTTTTTAGAAAGATGGAGTTTTGTATGTTAAAAAGGCTTTGGGAATTAGCAGATCGAAAATATGTTTTTCACATGCTACAAGTTTGTTGTTATGTACTGTAGGTTTTGGGTTACTCGAAATTTTTTTTACAAAGTTGCAAGGAAACATACATTTTACGCAAATCTTTTTAATGAACACAATTCAAATTTTTGTTGAAGTATACTTATAAAGGCGTAGTGAAGAAAAAATAACAATTTGTAATCATTTATTATCCACTTCCAACCAATCTTAAAAATAATTTTAGTCAAAGTTTAAAAAAAGTAGTATAAAAACTTATATGCAAGGAGAAATTCTAACATTAATTCAAACATTAAAAATGAGCATTTCAACATAACAACACTTTTAGAACAAAAAGCAATAATTAACGTGCTCTTCAATATAAAACCAATTACTTTTTAATAAACAAATGAAACAAACATTGTTTATATGCAATAAAATTAAATGAATTCACTTGTTTTAATATTATTTTTACTTTTATTGATCTCAGCGTAAATACAATAAATTGTCAGAATTCAGCAAACATTTTTTTTCTTCCGTCGTTATGTCAAACCAGTAAATATTTATTTATTTACCTAGATTTTTCTCACAGTTCGCCTGAATGTTTAACGATCGTAAAAATGAAAAATGCAACATTCAAAAGAAACATCCACACATCTACAACAATAAAACAATTGAAAAATCTCCGCAACAAATCACCAGTACCAAAACTCTCGCACAGACTACCTCGAGCGCAACGCATCCAAAATTAAAATGGAAACCCGAACACCTAAAGCTCCGCTTCTACAAGCGCGAGCTCTTGCTCCCGGCTCACGCGTGTCCTAACAGCGCGCGAATAACTCAGCCACTGAGTTATACAAATGTCGAACGCTCTGTACGATTTTCTCGAGACACATGTAATACCTGCCGAGCTCTCTCTCTTTCTCTCTTTCGCGGGGCCAAACTCTATTTTCGGGCGAAAGCCAGCAGCTGAGTCACTTGTCGCGCGAGCGCGTTGCGGGCTAAATGCGAGCGAGCGTCATTAGCGAACAATGAAACCCAATTTGACGAGAGATTTGTTTGACGCCGAGGCTACTCGTATAAATGGATTCGACGATATAAGGCTACAGTGGTTTTTCGAGCCGCGCTGTCATTGTTATTTTCCGCGAGGAATTTCGTTTATTTTCGAGTGGGACACGATAAAGTACGTTAGTTTAGTGGCGGCAGGATGAGTCGATGGAAGTATTGTGAGGCTTAGGAAAACATTTGTTCGAGAACTATAATAGTGTCGGGGGTTTATGGTTACTTTATGTTCTGTTTGTTTTAATAAATTTATGTTCGGAAATTAATTTTCTGTACTGAAATAAAACAAGGAAAACAAGTTAAAAATAAGATTGTTTAACATATTATTATCATTATATTCTATATTATATATTTAAAAAAAATAGTGTTTCTATGGTTCGTTAACTTTAAATATGTATTAATAAATTACTGTACGCATAAACATTAGAATAATTATTTTGCATTTTGAAAGGGACCAAAATGCAAATGACTAAATGTAATTTTTAAATAATTAAATACAATCTTATTGTGCTTATAAAGAGTAGACCATCTAACTAAAATAACTAACAGTCGATAAAGATAGAAAAGAAATAACAAAATGCATAACACAATAAAACTTTAACGAATACTAAGAGAAAACCTCCCATATTTTCCGAATTAAAATAATTTTAAAAAACGTAATCACCGCTAAACACTCAATATTCATTTTCACTTCCAACAAATTAGTCGTAGACGACCAACAATAACAAGAAATAATTATTTTCACTTACCAATCCATTCCCAATAGCAATTCTCATTTTTGCACCATGCATTTTTAACAAAACACTCAGCGCGCTCATTCGATCGCATCGAAGCCTCCCACCGCGCGACGCTCGACGCTTTTATGAACTCGACGCCGGGGCGTCGCTTATCTGCGCACTCTCTCGCAATATCGTTCGGCCATACAGCGCACACATATACCCACGCATACACAAACCGCGCGCATCTCGCCGAACGATTTTCCCCGCCCCAATTATAATAAACATTTTCGCGACCGCCTGCGGCTCGATATGAAAAACAACGGCCAATTAGAATCGCGTGTAATCGCGGCGCTAATTGCCGGCCTGCGGAGCGTTCGTGTCCTCCCGCTGGAAAATGGCGACTTTACGCGCGAAGTATGTATTAAACGCGATGCGCGCGAGTGCACGAACATTCTTTTTTTCCATGGGATTGTTAAGAAGTGACGGCTTGGCATCGCTAATTTCAGGGGCGTGCATTTTCTTTTTGCAAGTTTCAGCCTTCCTTTTTTTAATTACATCGCTTATGTATTAATCATTAGAGCTGTTTAGTATATAATATCTTATTAATTAGTTATTAAAATATATTAATTACCGGCTATCCGAACTTTCGATTCGAAATTGTATTATTTATACGTAGGATCGCCGTCTGCCTTACGAGAGCGAGAGATATTTTATTCAACAGGATTTCAGGAAAGAGGGGAAAAAAAAGTGGATCGCGCGGCTATCGCAAGAACAACAACAACAGCGGCAACGCGTTTGATTCGATTAACCCATTTCAGGAAAATTGAATTCTCGATTATCGTGACCTTCGCGAGATTGGACAATCCGAGCGTTCGCTCTGCATGCTGAGTTCGGTTGCCCCGATAACTCGATAAATCAAAAACGAAGCTCTTGATGAAAATCCAATATTCCGCATGATTTGCGTGTATTGAACTGTACGATATATATATACGACTGCGCGTGAGTTATCGGCAATTTATTTTTTGTTTCGATTCCGATTGATTAAGCTTCGTTAATGCTTTAGAGTCGAAGGAGCTCTGTATATTTGGACTGAAAAATTGTTCTCGTTATCTGCGGAATTAAATCATGATTTTCTGTCAAACTTTATACGACGATTTTCGTTTTATCTGCTGGATTATTGATAAAGTATACAGCCGAAGTATTTATACGATGCGCGAAAGTTATTTGTACATATTAATAATGTTTCTATATTTGCATGTTTTCTAGAAAACTTGTTTATAAGTATTATTGAATTATGATTCTATATTTCTCTTTATCTATAATTATTACCTTGATATGTGTAAATGTCAAACGCATAACACGTGTCGTTTTTATCGCAATAACTATTGCAATTTTTTATCTAACAATTTATTATTTGTTCTCTTGTTATCTTATGTAGGTGTGTTATAGTAATGCTTATAATTTTTTGTTGGCAGAAGGTCACACATATCTATCACCATTAACACGGTGGAAGTCAGAAAATCGACAATATCGTATCCGACGCTTTAACCTATTAATTGCTAATTCTACATACTTTAAGTGTTGATCTGCGCATGAAATTAATATTCTATAAATAGACTTTTATATTACCTATTTAACTTTATTTAAATAAGCACGAAATGCCGAAAAATGTATTTCCGTAACACGTCGGCAACCATGAATTTTACTTTAAGCTCCTTCAAATTAATGTTAAAAGGCTTTTTTAATTATTCAATGTCCATATATCTTTAGGTATGTATATTGAAATTTTCAATTGTGACCGAAAAACGTCAGGATTCTCGTTGTAAATATTTAAATTCCTCAATTGAAATGTGTCCGGAGTTTTAAATGTCTTTCCGTAACACTTCAATATTTCGTATCTATTTACTGAAAAAAAAGATTTTGGATTTTAAGAATTGAGGGATATAAAAGAAACAATCGTTTTTAAAATAAAATATGTTTTAATTATTGAAAAAAGCCATTTATTGAATGTGAACACGGAGAAACGATTGTGTACTATAATAGTTCAAATTGAAGCTCTTCATAAACACTTTCAATACCCTCTTATTGTTTTATGAAATATTTTAACAACAAAAAGTTATAATACTAAATGTGATGGACCTTCACTTTATGATGTGTCTTTCCGTAACGTTTTATTCACAAGTCACGCACGCGTTCAGAGATTATGTTGCGAAAAATGCTAACGTATAAAGAGAAACTTAAAAACAAAGTAAATTGTCATTTATAATAGCATTACTTCGCATACTACTGTAGGTCATAATTACATTTAGGAGCTTTTGTAAAGGAACAACATTAAAAAGTAACTTAAATTTTACTATTTGTTCAAAAGTTTACAGATTCGTTTTACTTGAATATATTTATTAGTAATTTGAAGTGATTAAAGTTTTTTTGCATCATAATATTATTGTGTGCAATATTAACTTTTTAAATTATATATTATTATAAAGGACATTATTTTTCGATTATTTTTAATTTAAAATATTACATAACACGTAAAATACACATTTTTATTTTTTATCCAATATCTAAAAAAAAATGTTGTCAACGCTAGTACTATATTTCTACTATTTACATATAATACTATAAGAAAAAAGCCATTGCACATAAATTAAAAGATTTTATTTCGTGAAATTATGTTGTACCAATATTGTCGATTTTTTTACTTTCACCCAACAACGTTCTTCAAAATAATTAAATACAAAATTTTTAATTTATAACTGGCTACTGACACACTTATTTTCGTATCTGTATAAATCTATATTTGACTATCCGCATTTCTTAAACTTCTATGTATTTCTTCATGAAACTTATAAGAGGAAACTTGAGTCAACAAAATATTTATTCATATTTTGTAATGATACTTCAAATCACAGCAAAATAATTGATTCTAATCACATTATTAAAAAATTGTTGTACAAAATATCGATGCAAATTCGATGCTATACATAACTGATATTTTGAGTACATTGTGTCATCTTGTCCATAAATATTATCAATATGTCCATCTTTCATTTTAGTGATGCATATTTTAGAAAACATCAAAATGATCTAAGTTAATTATTTCTTTTTACTTTATATGAATAAATAATTTATCGTAACTAAATATTTTTTAAATTTTGGAGTTAGTGAATCGATTTTAAGTACTTGAGTGAATAATATAAGCCGTGTTAAATTTAATTTGATGAATGAGCAGGCAAGATTAAGAATTTTTCGTGATTCGTGCACATACTGAGCCGAAATTTGCCAACATATTGCAATCACAAAAAAAGGCTGAATTCTTTCCACCATAGATACAGTTTAACATTAACATAGCTTATATTATTTACTCAAGTACTTAATATCAACTCACTAATCCCAAAATTACAAAACCACTTTTACCTAAGACCTTAAAAAAACAAATTAATTCCACGATCAACCAGTAAATTACACAATCATACCATAAAATTGATCGCTCGCATCTAACCCCCATAAATACACCCAACGCCCCCAATAGTCGGTAATAACACAGACCGCCGCCGCGGCTATCTACCGAGTTACAGCCAGCTCGTTTATGTCACTGTGCACGACAATCGCAATTATCCCGTACCGTACCGAACAAGTATATATATATATATATATATATATACACGTACTAGCGCCGCGCGCGTATATAATCATCCCGCGTAAAGTGCAGCGCGATTCGCTTAAACGCCGCGCGGCGCGCCTTTATCGCGGATCGTACGTTTGAAACCAGTCCGGCTGTCCGCTACCGAAGCTTCGCCGTACCCGTGCGAGTCGCGTTGTATCGCGATAAAATGAAAGAGTATAGGCGTCGTTTGGTGGAGAAAGAGGAGAGGATTGTTAGGGGAATAGGTGTGTGGATGTTGAGGTATTTATTGTAGTTATGTGGTTTTATCTGATGGGAATTTTAAAGATTTGATATTGCAGTCGAATGTATATTGCTCGTTTAAGATAATTGTTAAAGAGGTTCAAACTGTGCTATTTGATAAAAAATAACATGTTTGTAAATCATGCAGCTCATGAATGTGTACTTAGTATATAAATGTTGTATTGGGTACTATAGGCAGTTAGAAAATTTATAACAATAAGCTACTAGTTTTAAATAATTATTTAGTAACAAAAAAATGTTTGTAAATTTAATGAAGAAACAGAAACGTAAATACACTGCAAGCATTTCAAGCTAATAAAAAAGATTTTCAAAAAGTTTAATAGTTTACAGAAAATATAGGTATCTATATGAGCTAAAGGGAAACAAATTGTATCTGATTATTAAACTTACTAAATGACTGATAATTTTAGCAGACTTACAATAAATTGTTAGTACAATTTGTTCGAGCTCTTTGTCATTACTTTTAATTCAGTGCTAAAACCTCCTTAAACTTTGAAAGTAGAAATTTTTAGTTTAATTAATAAATAGACAAATATAAAAAGTTACGCATGACATACAAAACATATCTATGTTTCATAACTACAACAATAGAAATATATAATTGTCGTAGCAATTATTTACCGAGAAAGACTTGTAACCTCGGCTAATTACTGAAAATTAAACAACGTTAGTAAATTATGTACAAAGGAAATGACTATGTTATTCATTTATATTAATGAAAATATGATGCGTTTTAACATATTTTTGAGAACGTAAATGTACTAGTGGGAAGTACTAGATAGTTAGTTTTATTAAGTAATAGTATTAAGTACTGGTAAACTTTTTTAAAATGTTCCATATAAGTATTTAAAAAAAAGCTAAAAATTTAAATGTAAGGCTAAATTACGGTCTATAGATATCCACTGTTGAGCCCAGCAGGCTGTATAAAGCGAACACTTTATTAAAATAGTTAAGTTTTAAATTGAAAAGTTTTAAAAAATGAAAAAAAAGTTTCATAAAGTTTAAGTTTAAGTTTTGTTCAAGTTTTACATTTAGTATTAAAATGTTTAACTTTTAAAATTGTTTCTTAATTAAAAACAATAGAAATAAATGAACAGTATTGCTGCGTTGATTTGAAAATCTACTTCTAAAACTTGAATTTTTGCATTCAAGTAAATTAAATGTAACAATGCTGTCATGATTAAAAATAAGTGTATACAGCGAAAACCATTTGTATCAAATTTCCAAAAAAAATGTCAAAATCCATAAGAAAAGTCGCAAACTCTTGCTACCGCGTACCACTGACGAAACACCAAACACCACACTATCATATTCCACAAAGCCCGAGAAACAACCAATAGACAAATATAAAGCGCATTATTGTCATGTCGAGCCCAGCCGCGCGGCTCGACTCACGATTCCGCGATGCCTATCTCGGACAACGCACACACACACATACAGACACGAACGCACCCACGCCGGCATTTTTTCTCCTTCCTTTCCGCGAGATAGTTCCAGCTTCGTGTTGGAATATACTCGGAATTATATTTCGGAATCGCATAATTTCCAGCACGCGACGATTATCGCGCGAAGCCAGTCGTGGAGGAGAAGCCGAGGTGCAAGCGCTATACCTCTGTGAATCGTTAGAGCGGAATTTTGAGAATTTTGAAGGCAGGGACTTGTGTGTGTGTGTGTGTGTGTTGCTCGATTTAATATGCGCCGTGCACCGTGTTTTTGCGTGAATTCTGCGCTCGTGTATACACGAGTTTTTGTTCCTCGAGGTGGTGGGTGCATTTCAGTATTGCTAGGAATGTAGCGTGATACGTTGTTTGATAGGCTTTTTGTTGTGGATAATGTGGGAGTATAACTGATGCTTACATTACTTTTAACTCCATTTCTTAACTAAAACGCGTTGGTAATGCGTGCACTATAAAAGAAGAGTACTATTTTATACTATTTTATTAATTAATTCTGAAAAGTTAATTTTATTTTACCCAATTCCGTTTAAAAATGTATTAATAAGCTGCTATAATTATACAGAATTATTGTTTATTTTGTTAAATCATACATCAAATGAATCAAAATACTTTCAACTGTAATAATTATTGAAATGAAATATACGCAGGTAATGCTCATATATGTTAGTTAATCTAATAAAGCCTCGCAACACGCCGACCACTTTTGATCAATTAAAGAGACAAAATCGCTTTGGGAATCGAGCGCAAATGACCATCATTCGTCATAATACCAGTGCGTAATTACAATTTGCCGCGCTGGTAATTAAATACACATTAATTACTGTACTCGCTTAGCGCTACCGCGCGAAGCTTTATATTATTGTATATCTCGCGTCGCTTGCTCGTTTGTTAATGAAACAATCGATCAAAATCTGTATACGTTATACCGACTAAATAATACGTGCGCGTATCATACATATGGGAAGTAAAGCATTGTTGGCATGAAAAATGACTGATTCAAAGCAGGTAATTAACAAATTATTGTTGAAAGGAAGAGCTTTTGTATTGCGATTCTACGATACAATTACATGATATATATTTGAATGTATATTATAGTATATCAACGTATGCTATTATTCGGTAAAAATATGAGTATTCATTTTTATGCAATATATTATAGTATATTATACAGCAGTATAAAACACCAGTGTAAAGTCAAATATAAAATTTAACTGCTGGACAAAATGGAATCAGTATTGAAGAAAAAAGATATTTATACTACGTATCTACTTAAATTTTAAATAAATTTTAATTAACTCTTAAATGACCTCTTAATTTTTTTATATACTTGTAATTTGTTTTCTATACTGTTTATTTCATTAAAGAAATTAAAGATAAAAAGCTAAAAATAACTGATTTAATCTCGAATGTCGCAAAAATGTGTGATTTTACATAAATTATCTTTTAATATTTCACTTCAACCTGACTTACAAGGAGAGTGTCAGACCGAAACGAATTTGGCTGGAACATTCGAAATAGTTTTCTGATACCTGTAAATGAAACCCAATATCCGTAGTATCATCTAATAGGTCCTAGAACCTGCGTTACACCTAAAAACCTTAGCATTACTCATATGCCTAATGTTAAAAATCTTATGTATACAGATATACTAACAATGTTGATAAAATATGCTGTATCTATTATATAGATGCCCATTACATAAAACTACGAGTACTATGCTTCATTCATAGGTACCGGAAAACGATCACTGAAGTTTTAACGAAATCTGTTTCCCGGAAGTCTGACACTCTCCTTGTTAATCCATATTACTCCAGCATCCACGATGATCCTATACAGCATACCTTATACACATACACACTCATACACACACATCAGCACATACACAGTACACACATACACATTTGCAGAAACATTCGCATACAAACTCTTACACCCCTACAATATACACATACACACACGCGCAGGCGCACCCACACACACACAAACAAAGCATCATACATCTCGGCGTAGCGCCGGAAGATCCGCTATCTCGAAGTCGCGCTGTAATATTCTATTATTATGACAATGCGCTTCTACTCCTCCGCCTCTCCCCCGTCCCTCTCATGCGCTTTTTCCCTCCCGGACAGATAACGAGTAATGTCTACCTCCGCTCTTATCTGATGGAAACTCGCGCGGTATACACACACACATACACACACACGTACACATATACACACATATATGCACTCACGAGCTCTCGTCGATATATCTCGCGAAAATCATAATAATACTCGCGCGCGCACATACAAACACGTAGGTGCCCTTTTTTCCCTTCCTTCAGTGGTGCGCGGTCGTGAGCGAGTTACGTGTATGCTACGATCTTGATATTTAATCGTTTTCTAATACCCTTTGCGCAAGCTTCGAGTTCATTTGAATAAGAGAGTGTGTGTGTTTGGGTATGTGTATGTGTATATAATGTTTTTACTTTATTTTTTCATGCTAGGTACGTTTTCGAAATGGATGTACATATATATATGTACGTTTGTAGTATTGGAGAGACATTATTATGTGGGCTTTTGCGTCATCGAGGTCTCTCTGTTTAATAGTCATGTTCGCTGGCTTGTAAACGACGTTCGGGTGTATGATTTTCGAAGTTTCAGATTAGGTTATTTATGTTCTTGATTCTTGCGTTTAACGGAATGATACGTACTTGGGTGTTTGTATGTATGTGTGTGTTTGCGTGTATTATGATTTCGTGCAATGAACGTTGTAATATTATAAATGGGAGAGCGGAAAATCATGCTTCGGTAAATTGAATGTTTTATATTGGATTTCAATTGCTTAAAATGAACGTACAGATGGATTCGAATTGAAATAAAATTACTATAAACCTGATATTTCGGAAATATTCGCGAAGATCGTAAAATTGAATGTTTTTAAAAGGGCGCCGTATCACTTGTATTTCATAAAGTATCAATTTTTCACTAAAGTTTATTTACCACATAAATGCTTTAAAAAGTCCATTCAATATATAACCCTTTCGGTTACGACTTTGAAATTCGTGGAATTTAGTATCACTTTCTACTTATGTAGACACTACATATTTAAATTTAAATTTTGGTGCAAGGGTTTGGTTTTATAGCTCCTATTAAATAAGAGTTACGGAAGCTCAATGAAAACGATAGTATCAGCTATTTCTGGAAAATTTGATGCATCTGTGAAAAATAGCACAACCTTGAAAGGAATAATTAAAAATTACTAACAGAGCCAGGCTTTTATGCAATTCACCTTAACACACGTAATACTCATCCTCCCTAACCCAACCTACTCCCACATCATAAACCCCATCACGCACTAACATCTAATCGTCCAAGCTCCCAATCGTCGCCGGCAATTAATAAAAATTGAAATTCCCGCCGATAAATCCAGCCGAACACTTGCCACCAACCCCCCATACACAATCCGACCCCTTCCTCCATCCCACTACACACTTCAGAAAGAAGAATGGAGGCAGAAATCTTACGAGGCGCTACTACCGCGCGCGTCGATTCGCGAGAGAGCGCCGACCTAGTCGTCGTTACACACCGCATTATAATATAATAAGAATCGGATTAGCATTGAATGAAAATGGGCGGCGCGCCGCGGGAGGCACTATACATATACACGGTGCACGGCAGCTTCTTACTCTCTCTCTCTCTCTTTCTTTCTCTCCGCCTTTTGCTCTGTACGTGGGTATATATACGACGTGCACGGTAGTCCATGCCCGAGCGAGTGTGTGTGTGTGCAAGAAGGAAAGAAAATATAGGGAGGATGGAGTATATTATACGGCGAGGAGGTAATGCTGTGTACTCGCGAGTGTATAGGTGCTGTATGCACGGGGAGGGGAGATGATGGTGGATTTGAACGGCAGGAGTCGTGCAAAAGGGGCTCGCGTGGCGCCACGGTTCTCCTTGCACGGGGATTCTAATCTTCTTGGCGATCTGCGACAGTTTCGAGAGATGGGCGACATCCAGCGTTGGGCACGGTTGGATTTTAGGTGGCAGAATCCCTAGATCCTGGTAATAAAATTTGACATAGGAATCAGCTTATCTGCCAGATTATCCAGCCATATTATCCATCATGCCAGATTATCTGCCAGAGTCGAATCGGATGGGTTTGAGAACACCCCGCGGCATTTCGCGCCAACGATCTGAACATAGCTGATCACTATGTCAAATTTTATTACTAGGATCTAGGGATTCTGCCATCTGAAATCCGACCGTGCCCAACGCTGGCGACATCTGTTGGCGGAAGACAGGTTAGGGAGGTTGATTTTATGCTTTTGGTTGGTGAATGCTTGGTGGGAGGGATTGGATGAATGGGTGAATCGCATAGGAAAGATTTGTTATACTCGGATTTGGATTATTTTGTAGGTACGATAAGAGGAACAGTACTCGTAAAGACATTTTATAGTTGGCTTTATTAGTGTTTAATTACTGTGGTAGAAGCCGCAATCTGAACTTACTACTATTGACGGCTTCGAGAATGTAACCAAAATTTTTGTCTACCATAACTTTTGCAGGGAAGCTAGTTACGTGCAATCTTACAAGCATATTAGGTACGTTTGAACTTACCGGGGGGAGGGGGGCACGGGGTTTGGGACGATGGGTCTTTGTACGGCAGATACGACATATTTCATTGATTGAGAGTATATCTATATATCGGATTTTTAACATTGCCCATATGAGCAATGCAAATGTTTTTTAATTATATCTCAAGCTTAAAGACCCATTGGATAAAAATACGAGTACCGTGCTTCACTTTTAGGTTCCGAAAGTCGATCGCAAAAGTTTCCTCACAATCCGAGACGCGAACTCCGTGGTCTGTTCTGATTAGAACTGATCAAATTTTTGAGCTCAGTGGTCAATATTCAGGACGTTTTTTGATAAATCATCAATTTTAAAAAGTTTTGAAATAAAATAAATTTGTTTGGCCCTTTGTATTAAAGATATACAAAGATAGACATACGTTCTCAAAATACGCTTAATTTCATTTCAATTTACGTCTTTATACGTCACTTTCTTTCAATTGATGTATCTAACAGTAACTTTAAAGTTATTTTTGTAAAATAATAACAACATTTTAAGAAGATTCCTTTAATCGATTAATCAGGACCTCTCTTTGAGAAAGCATTCTACCAAGGCAGTTAGCAGTGATTTTTTCTTTATTTATATATAGGTAATTTTAAAAACTTACCTGAATATGTTCAAATGTTATATAAAAAATAAATTAATTGAATGCTGTGTATCTTATATCTAAGGATAAATTTCATGTTATTGATGGTTGTATATTAACAAAACATTTTTTATAGGAAAGTAATTTATTGAAAACAAAAAATAGATTATTAAATTCAACGTAATTATATTTCAACGATTAAGTTATAGAATTTAAAGCATTCTTAACTATATGCAGAATATTTGTAAAGATGATCACATTAGCTAGTATCTTCACTTTTTTCGTGTATGTGCGGATACAAGATTATAGCTTATAATTTTACCTTATTACAGTTCATTTGGTACTGTTTGTATATTGGTGATTCCCCAGAAAACGTATGTAAACTCGGTGATTATTTTAGAATTTTGAGTATTTAATTTTTTCATGGAAACAGTATACATTATTTCAGGATATAATATATTTTAAATTGTCGTATTAAAATATAGCTCTCGAAATATATATCTCATCTATAATAGAGAAATATTCACTACCTCGCGATACAAGAGACGTACGTTTAATAAGAATTACCTTTCAAATATTCTGTATAAAGAAATGTATTCTGGACATTGAACTCTAAATTATGACAAAAGTTATTAATCAGAGACATAAAGTTACATTTTTTCTGGAGGATTACTCATATAACAGTTTTATTTACACGATTTTATTAAAATCGACGTAAATTCTCAATAATAAGAATTCAGCCGCGATAATAAAAACAATTGATTGTGCTCAACTAAATCGCAGCAGAAAGTCAGCAACACCCGAAATAACATCCCAAAAACACCTTTACAATCCCTCAATACACATAAAGCATAAATAACTACGCAATTACCGTCCAGTAAACGCTCTCGTGCTCGCTCCTTTCGTCGTCCAATCCCAGTAGAGCCAAGCGAAACAAACACTCACCTCTGGCACTTCAACTTTCGCAAACCGCACCTCGTACCTACGCACACCTCTTATCTCGCCGTGAAAAATTCGCGCGCCGCACAAAAAAAAAGAAAACTTTTCGGCCACGCCGGGCGCACGAAACAAAAGACCCGCTGCTCTCTCGTACAGCTTCGCGTCATACACTCCTATTACGCGGCTCACGGCTGCCAAACAAACAAACAAGAAAGCGGTCCGGTGCTGCCAACGAGGGCGTGTATTAAGGCGTTGGGTGCGTGCTCGCGCGCCTGGAAGCTCCGTTGAAAAAGAGGGACTATCAAAGCCGGCTATCGCACGCGCGCGCATACGCGTATACGTGTACGTATACGCGCGCAGCGCTATAACTCTTGGCGAGGGGTGACATTAATCAAACTGATACCGGGCGATGCTCTTTCTCCCCGCGCAGGCCGACAAGGTCTTTTTTTCGCCTTTCAATTAGAGAGCCGCGCGGGACACAAGCTTCTTTTACTCTAAGCGCACGCGCTCACGTATGTGTGTGTGGCTGAGAGCGTGGCGCGCGATAATAAAAATGGTAGCGCGCGAGCGTGTCGGTTATAATCGTTTACTCATCGTCGCAGCCTTTTAATTGTCGCGCGTCGTGTATTGTATACCAGCTGAGCGTTTACGTACTGTATAACGTATGAATATGCGTTGATGTACGAGTGTCATATACAGTGGTTATGATGTGTACGCAAATATTATGTATATGTGTATATGTGCGTATATATGTGTTTATATATGTGTATGTATATGTGTATGTATATGTGTACGTAAATATATGTACATGTGTGTGAGTATGTGTAAATGTATGTAAATGTGCATGTATATGAGTATGTGCAGTAAATGTATGTATATCCGTATGAGTACATGTAAATGAATGTTATAGTGCACGTATGTGTGCGTGTATTTATGTGTGTATGAGTGTGTGTGCGTGTATTAATGTATGTATGTTTGTATGTGTTTGTATAATTGTATGTGTGTATGGGTATGTATACGTGTATGTGTTTGTATGATTGTATGTATGTATGGGTATGTATAGGTGTATGTGTATGTATAATTGTACGTATGTATGGGTATGCATACGCGAATGTGTGTGTGTGTGTGTGTGTGTGTGTGTGTGTGTGTGTGTATGTGTTGAGAGAGGGAAATGCGTTGGTGACTGCGACGAGGACAGGAAAAGGGAGATAGAGAGAGACGGAGAGGAGGTAGACAGATATGTGTGTAGGCAAAAAATACGAGACGGCCCCGAGTTGAGGAAGATGTACGGGGAGATATATGCGTGGAAGGGACGAGCGAGACGACGCGACGGTTCGTGTGTGCATTTGAGAGAGCGAAGACTATAGAGAGCGAATTCTATTTTCAAAGAGGTTGCTCCCTTTTTTTTTTTCAAGTTTTGGGATCGTTACCGAGGAGAACGTTAATCTAGCCAATTATCTTTTTTCTAGAATGGGAGGGTATTGAGTAATTAATTAGTCATCAATTTAAATGTAACAGAACGAACCTTTATTTGACAGTATATCGAAGTAATGTTTATATATACATTTTTAATTTCCATTATTTGATTGAACTGCATTTTAAACATTTATAAAGAATGCATTGTTTATTTATTTATTTATAGTTGAATCAATAACGTACATATACGCTTCTACAAAGGCGTTACAAATATTTGCATCAAAATATACGAATATATATAATATAATATATATGTTTATTCCATACAAATTGTAGAAATAAATTAATGAAATTATTACCTAGAATAAAGTCTTTATAAATTATAAAAGTAAAACCAAATAAACTTTTTAACGAATGTAAGCAAACAGTTACTAACACGATAAGTGATTACCATTTCCAGTACACTTCATTCGATTTCTAACGCGCATAACGACGCTAGCCACGTCG